>RPOG01000526.1:0-324246 GCA_008086565.1 Thalassoma bifasciatum
GGAGGCAGGATTTGCATTTTAGACTAATCAGAGGGCGCCTGAAGATGAGAGGGGCTGCTTCACTGCCCCCAATGAGAGCTGTGCTTCATTAGTATCCAGCAGCAACAGCCTTCACTGCGCATTCACGGTCTGTGTGTGTGTTGGGTAACAGACTCCCAGAGGAGGAAAGGGGATTCTTCTCAGCAATACCATGAGCTAAACAGTACCACTAAACAACAAGCAGACCCTGTGGTTGTCTCTGTCGAGCCCCACATGCTCTGAATGAAACAAAGGCTTCATGTTTCTGCTCTGTGTCAATGGCATTTGTACTCTGTATGTGATGCACGCTGACGTGATGGACTTTGGACTGAACATCCTATCGATTTTTAACTGTGTGAACACTCCTTTCACCCATTTGGAGCAAAGGCAGAGCATTTCAGAAAACATATTCTGGATTTATCTCTCAATAGAGATTTGTCTGACAGTATTGACAAAGTAAACATGGTCAAGAAAACAAATGTCTCTTTTAATTTGTCTAATAAGCTATGAGAATCCTCCTGTATAAACAAAGGAATAAAAAAATAGTTTTTTATTCCATTTTTGTCATATACAAATCATTCCAAATATCTTTTTACAAAATGGCTCAAGGGACTCAGACATCCTGTCGCAGCAAATGTAGATTTTCCAAATCCAAAGAGCATTTTTGTTGGATGTTGTAAAATAACATAGCAACCGTTTCACAAAGAGCATTGTTTGGCATCATGAACCTGCGTTCCTCTTATACCAACAACCTTAAAGGGACTGTGAGGACTTTCTATGTGATCACAAAAAAGTCTGATATCTACATATTTGCCTGATTCTAATCCATGATTTAAAATGAGATTAACAGCGCCAAAAGAGGTCATTTCTAAATGCTGTTTCCCAGCTTCCTGATCAGATTGGACTGAACCGTATTGATTTACGGTAAGTCAAAGTCTCTATGACAACGCTACACCAGCTGAGAAGGTTTAGAAGTGAGAAGAGAAGAAGTGTTTTTTTTTTCTCTGCTACAAATGATTTCTGTGATTTATTTAGCAGTAATAGTGGAAACAGGAACTGAACTGTCTGACAGAAAATGGACAGAAGAAAGATAAACAGGAGAGTGATAGAGCACGAGCCAAAGGCTGAAACACAGGTTTAGCTTTTAAAAAAGAGAAAATCATGATACAAATTTTATTGCATCAATATAAGTCCACCTTTTCTGCTGTTTCTCAGCTGTTGGTTTCTTACTTTCTGTTAATCATTTGCCACCTGTTGTAGATTATTTCCCTAAATAGCAACATACATATTTCACACATTTGCAAAGCACAGTGTGTTAGTGTTTGAGGATCCTTTTCCCTGAAGTTTCTGTGTTTGCATTCCAGGTGTTACACCAGACATTCCCCCAACACACATTCCTGATGAATGGGCTGATCCATGGTGTCAAGGTAGGAAAGCATCAGTACATACAAACTAAACAACACGGCTCTGTGTGTGTGTGTGTGTTTTCTCCAATGAGGTCAATGAAACCTCACGGTGCTGAAGCTGCTGATAAACTAACGCTCATCTTCAGCTCTGTGTGTTTGTCCTGCTCTTATTTATCTCTGACTCTGCTGAGCTTATGTGCTCAGTCAGCACCGCCCCGCTCAAGACTTATTCAGTGACATGTTAACAACCACAAGCAGCTCTCCAGTAAATATAACTGGTCGTCCTGCGGGCGAGCAGCAAAACAGCTCATTGAATCAGCTTTATGTTAAGTGTCTCAAGTTTACATCAGTGCAAATCAGAAGAAAGGGCGTACAAAGATTGTTGGAGAGTGGACGCTTGTTGTCTTGAATATTTTATTACCAACAGAAAGAGACGTTTCTGCTTTTAACTCTGCAATCCATCTGTGCTTGGTGAAGTTACCCATTTACAGTCTCCTGATTCATCGTCAACCTTCTTGTCCCTCATCCGTTCCCGTCTCCTTCCCTTCTAGGGCCTATTATCATTTCTAAGTGCTCCGCTGATCGGAGCGTTGTCAGACGTATGGGGGCGCAAGTCCTTCCTGCTGCTAACGGTCTTCTTCACGTGTGCGCCCATCCCACTGATGAAGATCAGCCCATGGTGAGTGGAAAATCAACAACAGATATTTTAAAGTGTTGTATTTACCTCAAAGATGAAGTGCTGTCCTGCTGGATTTCAATTTTGAGGGATTAAAACATGAAAAAGGTACAGTTATGACCATTTTTGTTTGTGTTTGTCTCCTCTCAGGTGGTACTTTGCGGTCATCTCCATGTCCGGTGTTTTTGCCGTCACCTTCTCTGTGATTTTTGCGTACGTGGCAGATATCACTCAGGAGCATGAGAGGAGCACAGCGTACGGTTTGGTAAGCAGTTGATTGGCTAAACTCGCTCCCCTCAGACTGACAAACAGCTTGATTTGACAACTTCATAAATTAACGGATCTGTAACTTTCCTCTCTACCGTTTCCCTCCAGGTATCAGCTACCTTTGCAGCCAGCCTGGTCACCAGCCCGGCCATCGGAGCGTACCTCTCTGTGGCTTACGGCGACACCTTGGTGGTGATCCTGGCCACGGCCATCGCGCTGCTTGACATCTGCTTCATCCTTGTGGCCGTACCGGAGTCACTGCCGGAGAAGATGAGGCCGGCGTCGTGGGGGGCGCCTATCTCATGGGAGCAGGCCGACCCCTTCGCTGTGAGTAACAATACGACAATAAACACGTCATCTTCAGTCAAATAAGATGCAGTAATTCAAAACAGGCTGTTTCTAAAGAAGTTGAACTGTTGGTTAAAGCTTTAACTTTACAGCAAGGTTAGTAGAAAAAAATCGTTTCACACAGTAATGGGATTTTTTATTCTACAATTTCTAAATTGATTGATTTTTTGGGTTGGAAATCTTTTTGTTTTGCAAATGCTTAATTTAAATTAAAAAGCAGGCTTTGGAATAAAAGAGTATGAACAGCTGAATAAATCTTAAAAATTAACTCATATACAGGGTATAACATGCTTGGGGCAACTTCAAAGTAGTTTTTTTTAGTTTTGTGATTTTCCTCTCTCATTTTTGTTCCCGAGATGTAAACTAACAAAACAACATAAATTGTGTCATGAGAAATATCTTGTTTCTCTTTGACCCTGGCAGACACATATTCTGTATAGTCTGTCTCAACAGCGCAAAGAGTTTAATTTGAACAAACAGTTATTTCTTCCAAAACATGCTGCTCTTCAAAAATAGTACTCTTATCATTTTTCACTTTAGATAGTGCAGAAATATTTGTCCCGTCTTTCACTGTATCTCCATCTATTCCACCAACTGAGCTCTCCGTTCAGCATAAATCCGTTAATGAGCAAAGCAACTTCACCTGCAACGAGATACGTTCTAATAAGCAGGGGCGTGTCCAAACTTTTTAGACTGGGGGGGCCCCGACCATAGCTGTGCAGGGGGGGCATGAATTTTGCGAGCCCACTCTCAAATGTATACCAGTTATTTTTGCATATTTTATGTACTACAGATACAGAGTTAACAGTCTACAGCTTTTACTAGAATGTGAAATTCCTAAGTTTGAATTCCTTCAGAAAAAAACCTGGCTCAGCTTTCACATGGCACTGATCTGTTTAGAGTTAACTGTAACTTTCAGGGGACTAACATCTAGCTAATTAATACAGACAATGGATATTAGTTCTTAGTATGCCGTGAGCAAAATGTATGCACAGCCAGAAAAAGTAGATCCTAAACAGGGCAATCGGATTTGGGAAGCACTTGAAAGGCAAAAATCTTAACATCAGACCCTACACATGTGAGTTTTTTGGTGAAATATGAATGTTGATATCGTCTGTGGACATCATCACCCAACTTTTTCACTGGGGTGAAGAAAATGAACTGTAAAAGAATCAAATTGGGAGAAAAGCATGTCG
The DNA here is from genome assembly GCA_008086565.1 of Thalassoma bifasciatum. Classification (NCBI taxonomy): domain Eukaryota; kingdom Metazoa; phylum Chordata; class Actinopteri; order Labriformes; family Labridae; genus Thalassoma; species Thalassoma bifasciatum. The sequence goes on from RPOG01000526.1 coordinate 3,912, forward strand.
TCCCAGCCCTTTTACAGAGAACTGAATTATTCCTGTGTTGAATCCATGTGCCCAATGTTGCAAGATGAAGTCAAATGTTTTCTTTTTTCTCCTCCTCAGTCTTTGCGTAAGGTGGGCCAGGACTCCACGGTGCTCCTCATCTGCATCACAGTGTTTCTCTCCTACCTCCCAGAGGCCGGACAGTACTCCAGTTTCTTCCTCTATCTCAGACAGGTATCGACATTTATGACCTCAACTTGCTATTAGTATGGCTTTTTTGGTGCAAAATTGTGTCACTGATAATCATTCGCGTCACCAAGGACAGGCTGATGTTTCTACCCGAGACTCGGGATTAATCTCAGTGCCCAGAAACTCGTGTAAATTTGCAAAACAAACATTTCTGTCCACACGGTTTGGAGATGGGATCAGCAGGTTTGTAGAGAAACCTCCTTAAAGTGAGTCTCAGCAAAATGCTAATGCAGGAAAGTGTATTTTATCGCACAAGTGTGAAGAAATGAAGGATTAATTATTATCAGGCTGCTTTGACTCAGGAGACAAAGCAGGTCATCCACTTATTGGAAGATCTGACATTCAATTACCGGCTCCTCAAGTTCACAACTAGAAATGTTCTTTGGAAAAACACCGAGCTTCAACTTGTGCAAGTGTGTGTGGCATTTAATTAAAATGCTGGGAGTGAGCGCAGGGCTTACAGGGCGTTTCAGTTTATGTTCGGCTGGCAGCTTCCACATCATCTGACATGATGTGATCTCCTTATCCAAGCTCCGCGTAATGGGAACTGTGTAGTTTGTGTAAATAGTGTCAGAACCAGTCAGACAGGTTCGTCACACAAACGCACGCTTTCTCATGGTCTTCTGTGGCCATTTGGAGGAAGTGTTTCTGGAGCGAACGTTACTCTTACTCTACGTTCCCACTCTGCTGACATTGCTTTATCCTACATCTCTCCACATTCATTGTCATAAATTTAACACCGTGCACCAGCTGCCCTGCTCCTCCTCCTGCTGCTGCTGCTGCACATTTGACCCAAATAAACCAAAAGGGAAGAAAAGAAAAGCTCTCTGTTATTCTAAGAACCAGCAGTAAACAGCATCTTTCCACAAAAGCTCAGAATGAAACCCACTTTTTTCTATTGTGCACAGTGAAAATAGGTGAAGTCTTTGTGTTTGAGGAGCATGTTTGTCTCCAGCTGCTTGTCCCTTCATGTCCTGACCTGTGTTATCTGAATGCTGTCTCACCCTCAGGTCATAGGCTTCACTTCAGAGACGGTGGCTGCCTTCATCGCTGTGGTGGGGATCCTCTCAATACTAGCACAGGTACTGAGACAAACATGGAGGACGTTAAATTTCACTAAACATGGATGTGGATGGAAATATAAATACAGTGGTGACTTAACTTACAAGTTTAATTCATTCCACAACAGAGCCTTTCACTCATGTAACTTCTATGTCAAACGAATTTCTCCCATTGAAATGAATTGAAATGTCATTAATTCATTCTAGAGCCCTAAAAACACTGCAATTTTTTATTGTGTATTTTTAGATGAGAAAAATACAATATTCTGCAACAAACTAGTTTTATTAAGAGCGGCTGACCTGAGTATTGGAGTCCTATTAGTTATTTTCTACCCTTTTGCTGCACTTTTCTTACTTCATCTGCAGGTGTTTGATAAAAACCTGTCCAATTAGCTCTGTTTAATCCTCCCTTTCAGATTGTATCTAAAATGAGTTAGCAAAGTGTCCTTAAATATTTTTTTAACAGCTTACTGAGACTTAAAAGCTCTTTTGCCAAAGCAACCAGGTCAAAAGGCAGCAGAGTTATTCAGAAAATTTACGCAACAATTCAAACATTTAAACAATAAATAAAACAGAAATAAGGAATAAAGAATATCAGCAAAATTTGAAAGCGTACCATCTGATGTAAATTTCAAAAAAGCTGTCAAATGAGATCAGGGTTGGCAATTTCACTGTAGCTTGCAGGGATTTCTATGCAGAACAGCACTGCCGCACGCCCAGTTGCACCTTTTTCTGGGTTTATTTTTTGAATAAAGTCTGAAAGTTTTAAAGTAACTGCAAGCACAAATGCAACTTCAAGTCAGGCACTGCAGTGGAAGAGAACGAGTGAGCGAGAGGGTTGTTGCAGAGTTCACTGTAGTGTTTGCTGCATCAGTTGTGGGGTATATGAATCTGGCTTATAACCCAAATTTTATTTAACACTTCATTCAAAAAGTACCAAATAATTCCCTTAGAGTCAGAGCTGTTAACTTGCAGTCATTGGGTGTCTCAAAACCACAAAATGCTTTTAACAACTTAAAAGCCTTCACACACACACTATTATGTTGTGATTTGATAAAGGAGAAAACATTTTAACATGGATCCAAAGAACATAATCAATCAACTTCTGTTGATAGACAAGACAAACGAACGCACTTCAATATGAAACGAAGGATGGGATTAAAAAAAAACCCATTTGCATAAATATCAGGACTTTTTGTTCAATTACAATTATTAAATACATTTTTTGGGGGGGTCAAAATTCATTTTTCTAAATGTAAATGCTTCATTTTATTCTTCAAAGTGCTGTTTTAAAAGGGTATAGACACTCTGGGAAAACTTTGTAAATTGTGAAATACTTTGTCTTGAAGAATAAGTTCAGCTCACTCAGAGTCACTGCTCCGAGTGATTTTCAAGTAAAACAAATATTTGCTGCACTTTTTCACGTCGTCTTGTTCGACCTTTGTTCTGCGTTCAAACAGACGGTGGTGCTGGGGATCTTGATGCGCTCTATAGGGAACAAAAACACCATCCTGCTCGGCCTAGGCTTTCAAATCCTCCAGCTGGCGTGGTACGGCTTCGGCTCTCAGCCCTGGTGAGTAACATCCACATCCTGATTTTTTACACCAAAAAACACCTGATAGTGAATATTTTTTATTCCACTCACTGATTCTTGAAAGAAAACAACGACCTTCTGTGCGTCCCTTTGCATCACCTGTTACACAATATTAACCACAGCTCAGGTTGAATGAAGTGATCTCAAGCAGCAATGAAGTGACTTATAATCTCTGCGTAAATATAATTCAGGCGAGAGAGAAAGTTTGTCTGACATGACGAAGCATTTCCTGCAACAGCATGACAAACCAATGTTGTGGTCATATGCTCGTGAATCAGATAATTGCAGCTCATTCAGCCTCTGTAAAATGGCAAATATTTAACTTGTGCCTTACAAGAAAGAGATCCTGATTAGTGTCACAATATTTGCAAAATGCCAAGAAAATCATGGCAAATGTTCAATGTGATGAGTTTTCTTTCACTAAATTTGGTTTTATTTATTTGTCAAAGAATAGATGTGCATTATAAGCAGTGTTATTTAAAATCTGAGCCCACATGAACATCCATCAATGATTTATTTCTTATTTGAAGCACCAGAGATCCATTTTTGCAACCCCTGTTGTTGTAATGCTCTGACAAACCACTAGATGGCAGCATAGCACAAATCAATAGCACCGCCGCAGGCCGGCTGGTGGCTTTGCCATGTGATAAGTGAATCTATTACAGCCATCAATATCATTTTGTAACCCAAAGATTTAGTTTGGCTTCTGTAATTGCTTTAATCGATTCTCTGTGCCATTAAAAAATATGCATTGAATGTCCTTACTTTAGAAATTTCAAAATAAGGGCCAGAAAACTTCAAAGAAAATACTTATGAGTTTTAAATCTTGGGATGTGACTCAGTGTTTTTTATTTTTCTAATTTTAAAGAAGAAAAACACAGAACTCAGGGTCATTTCTCTTAAAGGGACAGCACCACAGCACCACCTGCCTCTCCTGTTATTGTGGCCTGGAGGCAGAGCGACCATAATATCTATTGATTTTGAAAGGAAAACAATCACCACGTCTCCTTGTTGCTCCTCTCTGCTGTGGTCAATACCCGTGAAATTGAGTTAGAGAAAGGTGAAGTTGGCTGCTTTATTCATCAACGGAGGAGTCTTTCTGCTTTAGTCTGTAGAAAACAAACCGTCTCATGCTTTCAGCTCCTTAAGCAGAAACCAATGGATGGAAACATTTGACTGAACGTTGTTGTCATTGTTTTGTAAATAACATTAAAAGTATTGGCTGAATCTTAAAGGGACTGTGAGGACTTTCTAAGTGATCTTGAACTTGCCTGATCATAACACACAATATAAGATGAGATTATCAGCGCTGAGGTTGGTTATTTCTAAATGCGAGTTCTCAGCTTCATGACAAGGTCAGACTGATCCAGATGATTTACAGCACACCTAAGTTTCTATGACAACGCTACGCCAGCTGAGGAAGTTTAGCAGTGAGAAAAAAAGATCTGTGCTTTTCTCTGATTTAAATAATTTCTTGGGTTTATTTAGTAGCAATAATGGAAAACAGGAGAGTGATAGAGCATGGGCCAAAGGCTGAAACAGAGGCTCACCTGTTTGTGATAATGTTCAATCCAACCCACATGTAGCAGTTATTCTGCAGTGATCCGTTCAAACCTGAGAGTCTATCAGTAAAATCAAGAGCCAGGTTACGTTTGCTCTGCTCGGTAGATGATCACTGGTAGAACATAACCAGGATTTGCCGACACGTCTCAGAGCACTGGGCTGTGAGTGGCACTAAATGTAACCAGTTTCTAAACTACGGTACAAAATTACAAAGTTTGCCTGTCGTCCAAACAACAGCGTAATGCTACTATTAATATATACATTACCTCGTGTATTTGGTAAAACATTGTCATTAACAAAGAAAAGTAATGTTAAAAGGAAGATCATCTTTCAAAACAAATACACGAGTCATGTCATCATGGCAGTTTGCAGGAGTGGATTCTCCTCAGAGGCCCTTTAAATGATCTCCGCATTTCTGACATTAAAAAATTCTCCCATAATGCTCTGACTCTAACTCTTACACACATGCATGACTCAGCTATTTTTGGAAAGGTTAATCGATTGGTGCTGTTGTTGTTTGTAGGATGATGTGGGCTGCTGGAGCAGTTGCAGCCATGTCCAGCATCACTTTCCCCGCCATCAGCGCCATCGTGTCCCGCAACGCAGACCCCGACCAACAAGGTAAGAGCTGTTACCTTTGTCATGCTGGGTATCAGGCCTGTCATTCATACAAAACCACAGTTTTACATCACTAAAAGCAATATCTCTTTAAAACTCCGGCCAAATTGAAGCTTTTAGAAAACTATAGTTCCATGCACATGCCTGGAAACCGAGTTTTTGGATCCCAAACGTCACAGCTGGCAACCCAAATAAAAGAACCCAGCCCCATGTTCAAGTCTCTGGCGGAAGAGATGGAATGATGAGGATTTATTCTAATTGACTGGTCCAGATCTCCACGTCGGAAAAACTCTGCCACCCATAGGTCTGAGGTGCTTAGAGCCACATTTAGTGATGGATTTCCAATGTGGACAATTTTAAACAATCAAGTTTGGATTTGACAAACACAGTATTTCAAAAACGAATAAAGGGGGGATAATTGTTTTTGAAAAAACTATGTGTTAGGCCTCAGATGGAAAATTCAACCCTGACACTCAAAGAAAACATGTCCCTGGCTTTGAAAAGACGCCAGTTTCCCTCTTTGTGATGAGTCACTGTGCTACATCATCGACTTGTCATCTTCTTCACGTGTTGTGTTGTATCTGTTTGCCCTCAGGCGTCGTCCAGGGGATGATCACTGGAATCCGGGGCCTCTGTAATGGTTTGGGTCCTGCTCTTTACGGTTTTGTGTTTTACCTGTTCCACGTGGAGCTGACAGACACTGACGGCTCTGGAAAAGGTGCCAAATCCAACATGGCCAACCCCACTGATGAGGTAAGCAAGACGAACTCTTTACACAAATCACGTGTTCTGCAAAGTCATGAAACTTTTCACCAAATTACATCTTTGATTTCTTTTTTTTTTCTCCTCAGAGTGCCATCATCCCAGGTCCTCCCTTCCTGTTTGGAGCATGCTCAGTGTTGTTGTCTTTGCTGGTGGCCCTGTTCATCCCGGAGCACACAGGACCCGGCATGCGACCCGGCGCCTACAAGAAGCACAGCAACGGGGCACAGAGCCACTCGCACAGCCCTCAAGGTAGCGGGGCGGAGGGCAAAGAGCCGCTGCTGGAGGACAGCAGCGTATAACCTCAGCTTAGGGGGGCAGACACCTTTGCTCCGACTCCAAACCTCCTGCACATGTGGACAGATACACACAATTTTGGACACGCTCTCGCCTCGAGCACTCATCTGACTCGAGTGCTGTGAAGAGGTGTTTGTGTCCACAGCACAAACGTGGCCACCCCTAACTTAGCAGCCCTTTTCTTTCTTTTTAAAGCAGGGTGTTGTGAGGACTCTCTGAAGACCCTGTATGAAGAGAGTGTGTTGTGTTTCTTAAGGCTGCGGTGGAAAGGTGTGTGTGGCTTAGCTGAGCTGGACTCTTCTCATTGGTTTCCATAAAGCAGTAACAGAGCGGAGTGAGCAGCAGGTTGCCCCCCACCTGGTGTTAAAAAGAACAAAAGTCATTTGATTTCGCGTGAGCGGGGTTTATTTCAAACGTTACTAAATCCCTGTGTGATTCTTCATATTCCTCTGTAGCCAGTGAAGTGGCAACTTTGCCTGTTTGTCAATGAGAGTGTAACATTCATTGATGGTTTTTGAAGCTAACAACTGTCCAGATGCCTGTCGCTGCTGCTGCTGCTGCTGCTGCTGCTGCTACAGCTCTGTTAAGCAGAAGGGAACACAACGCAGATCACAAACCTGTGCGGGGTGACTCAGACCGCGAGGCGCTGCCTGACTGAGGTTAGGAGGGGTCGACCGGGTTTAAGATTTCATGAGACCACATTTTGTTCATGCATCACACTTCTTCTTACGGACAGAGGTGTGCAGAGAGACCACTTTATGAGCAGAAACTCTTTTTCAATGTTTACTTGCCATTCTCTAGATAAGTAGTACAGTTTGGGTTGTATATTTTTCTGTTCAGACTGAAGGCTAGTTGTGCTTCAAGTTCTTATTCAAAAAACAAATGTTGCCTCCAAGTGACTTAATATATATAAATGTATATATATTAATTACGTAACCTGTATGAAGACCGAGGTCTGAGAAGGCTCTGTAATCTTACGCTATTGCTCCCATCGGAGCTGTTACACACTTTTTATCCCCCTTTGTTTTCATTCCCTTCCTGTTGCTTTGTTTCCGTTCACTTATCACCATCAGGGTTAAGGCTCACACAACCATGTTTTTATTTTCGGCACTATCATTTGCAGCTAGAGCGATGCTATCAGCAGGTCAGTGAGTGCACTGACAGTTAGTGCTAAGTCTTTGAAATAATATCTCTAGGTTATCACTTGTGCTGCTGCAGGAGATAATTCAAAGGTGAAGTGCGTCATAATGTGATACACACAGTCAGGATTGAATACAAGCTAAAAAAAATGGTTTCTCAAAGCCCTCTGCATTTATAAGCTTACTTAAATTCTGTCGTTAAATCATTCACAGTGTCATATTGAGTAGTCTTTAGATGGGCGGTGTATTAATGGCAGCCTGCGCCACTGAAAAGAAAGTTCAGACTTGTCGATTGGAAACAGTGAAAATTGCTTACAGATTCTACAAAACATTTTCCTACAACCATAACTGTAATGAAGTAAAAATGTGGATTTGTTAAGTGCTACTTAAAATTCAGGGTGAGAAGTGTCTGAACATTTAAACTCAATAAAACGGTGCTCCAACCAAAACATTGTCGATCAGAGATGGTGAGCCAAATAAAATCAAAAGAAGAACATGACTTAAACTGCAGATTACGAACTTCTCTTTCCTCTTTTGATTAATGAATCTCAAATCAAACAACAGGTACATTTCTTTATCATTATAATCCATCTCTAAACCAAAAAATCAAGTATGGTAAGGCCTTAGTGTGAACATTAACCAGAATTTTCTGCACTTTTCATCCTCGTTCTCGGTTGTTGTCGCGTACAGTATCATGTTTACACACAGGTTTGAACTCTCGTGTTTCTTGCCTGTTCGTGGCGTAGGCTGGACATAAACTACACGTCTCGAAACTGTTGCAGCTTCGTACCTTGATATGCACCTGACAGCGTGTTCCCTTTTGTTCTGTCTGAGCAGTAGTAAATTTCCCTCCTTGTGAGTTTTAACAGTTAATTTATGAATGCCTCAAGTGCATTTAAATAGCCAAAACACAAGCTGATAGGGAAAAGTAGCTTAAAGTGGGTTTTATGTAATTTAACACCTATCTGAAGAATTATGTGCGTCATACATTTTGTGCCAAATTTGTTTTGGTTTGTTTTTCATACAGTGTGTGGATGTGTGCTTGTGCACTTGAGTGATTTGGCTTTTGTTATGTTTTTTTATTATGTTTTCTCTTGTCTTAATTTCTCTGGCTAAAGATTTAAGTTTTAATGCAATTATTTTAATTTTTGTTAGTTTTAAACTCATCCGGTCACTTCTCAGATCCATTTCAACATTGGTTCAACTCTTGAAAGTCCATGTCTGTTTTCATCTAGGTCTTCATTTTATAACAAGCATTTTTTGGTGGTTAGTTGCATCTGATAAGCTAATTTCCTCCCAGATTTATCAATAGACCATAACTAAAGTCACTGAATGTTCCAAGCCAAGCTGTAAATGTTGACCACACTATACCCTCAGCATTTTGACTGAACCTCTCATGTTTTTTGTTATCTCTGAGGGGGAGTTACTTGACAAGAGGCCATCTGTGTTGATTCATTTTCTGAATATCATTTTTCTTTTATCATTTATCGGACCAACATATTGGTAAACCCAAAAATTAAAATTGGTAAGATTCTGCACCAGCCCCACGTGTACTTGTACAGCTTCCAAGACTGTAAATGTACAAAAAAAAATCACCTGTACGTACAGTAAATGTATATATTTATTGCTCAAGGAGACGGCCACTTCTTGGTCTATTCGGTTGTATGGTGCAGTTATTATTCTATATTTCTCAAGACTTACCTGCTAGCCACTCCTGTTTTTAGTACAATGTGGTTTGTGGCCTGAACCCCCTCTCTGTGTGCCTAAAATTAGCCAAGAAATGAGTATGGCAACATAAGTAAACGGTGGTTATTATGTAAATATGGGAAACTAATGACAAACTATTTATTAAAGGTTTATTGTACAATGAAATGTTTGCGTTTGACTCTGTGGGTTGTGGGTGTGTTCACTTTGAGCAAAAGGTTTTGAATGATCAGTTTGTGCCTCTGCGAGTAAACAACTCATAACTCTGAACCCTGTTTGATCTCATTACAACACTATTACTTCAATGCTCTTTGTTGTGTGTTTTAGTCATTCGGAATTGTAATGGCCTCTAATGCTCCCCTCCACCTGCACACTGTATAAACTGATTTGTCATTAATGCACAGAGCTAATCTCATTTACTTTCTGAGCCTTTCTTTATTAAAGTCACATGGCGGCTGTAGTAAAGTCTGGCAGAACTCCTGAAAGAAGCCTCAGAGTGGTTGTACTACGAGTGTGAAGATACCACGAGACACTTCAAAATCATTTAGAGGAGGATTGTCGATGCAGGATAACATAAATGAGGTTAAACTGAGTGGACTCTTCTGTCTGAGTTGACACTAGGGCTCTTTGATCCACTGCATCTAAGGTGCAAAGCTGTGCAAAAACAACACAGCTTTGATAAATCCTTGCCCATTACCTCTCTGTCATAGTGATTAATGTTGGTTACCCATCACTTTCACTCCACGCTCTTGTGAGATTATTGGACGAAGAAAAGACTTGTCAGCCACCGTCTCCATAAGCGAATGTTTCCTTCACATTTTCAGGCCCACCTCTGCACGTCTGAGCCGACCGCTGTTCTGGCCGTTGAGGATATGATGATGTAGGCAAACTGTCCAAGTGGAGCAGCAGCTGTTATGTGGTTTTAACCTGGGATAGAAGAGATAATAATAAGACTCTTAACTGTAATCCATGCCAATTGTTTCCTGATGAGCCTTCCAGCAGCTCTGGGCACCGAGGTGGATTTAGTAACCATGAACTCATCAGCACAAATGAACATACATACTCATCTACAACAGTGAGCACAGGAGCCTACACTTCAGAAAAGCAGTCAATAATTAAAGAAAGACTGAACCACAAAGTATTGAGCCTCTGAAGTTTTTCTCTACAGTTTGAAGCTGTAAGCATGTTCTCTATTTGGTTTACTGAATTCCTTACGAGGACATCAAATCTAAGATGACAAAATAAATTTGTATCATTCACAAAATGAGGAAAACTATGTATGATAACATTATCATAAGAATATTAAAATAAATATAATAAGTGTAACCTAGGAAAAACATGTACAAAAATACTACAAGAAATACGAACCAATACACCAGTGCAAAATGTGAGCAGAGTATGGAGGGATTAATAAATGGTGGGCAATGGAGAAAAGCTTGGATTAAAGCAGTAAAATAATTGTTTTTACAGTGGTTAAGGGAAATCAAAACACTTTGAACACATTCATTAATAATGGTTTTCTTTGGGTAAAATGGTGTCAGAAAAAGTGCATAAAGTCAAGCTGTCTTAGCTTCTTGGACAATAAATTATTCAAAAAGCTTTCATTGAACTCTAAAAGTTTTCTATATTGACAGTACTGTGATATATAGGGTTCAGAAATCTATTAAATAATGTCATAAATCTTAAACTGTACAGAAGTTAGCTTGTTTAGCTCCCTGATTAGGAACGTTAGCATTGGAATAAGCACCTAGCCTCGTTTTTCTTTCAAAGTTGGAGATTAAAAAGCAGTACTACGCCACGTTTGAGAACTAATTTAATTTTTAAAAGCGAATTTGGACGTCATTTTCAAGAAATAATCGTGTTTATTTGTTTAATTTTTGTGTTTTTCTAAGTTGCTAACATGTTAGCCTCGTTAGCCACAGTGAGTCAGCACTAGCTTGAACAAGTCCGCCCCCTGGAGGCCGTAAGATTAATATTAGGCTACATTTCGAGCTTTAGTAATTCCAACTGTCTTTAAAGCATAATAAAAGTGTTATGGTGCGTAATGTAAAGATTTTCAAACTTAAAAAACCTCCGTTTGTAAAGAAACTGGTGGAGATAAATCAAAGCTGTATCCTTGGCTACATCATCATCAGCTGACCTGAGTCAATGTGGGCCAAAACAAAGTTTACAGCATTTTTACTACAGTTATTATCATTAACTGTGTTTTCCTTGCATTTTTTATTTGAAAGTACGGCTAAAAAGAAGAGGCATGACCTGCTCAAAGCAGCACCACAACCTGGAGTCTAGCCTAGTGTTGTGAATGTAGCCTCTTGTATTTTAAGAGACTGTGACTTTCCAAATGATCTTTTAAAAAGTTTCATAGAGGTGAAGGCCTGATCATAATCCCCAATTTAAAATGAGATTATCATGTGTACTTCAAAATGCTAATTCCTGCCAAATTGGATCAGACTGGACCAGGTTGATTTACAGCAAGTCGCTATGGCAACGCCTGTAATTTATTCAGCGGTAATAACAAAACAAAGAGCAAGGTTATGTTTGCTCTGCTTGGTGAGGTTGGTAGATGGGCACTGGCAGGACATAATCGGGATTTAATACCTGCTATATATTTCAGAGCACCAGGGTGTGAGTAGCCCTAAATGTAGCCGACTTTTACGCTAAGGTAGTAACTTACAAAGTTTGCTTGTTGTCATGTTTCGACCAACAGCGCTACCTTACTGTTGAAAAATATATTACCGTGTCACATTGTGTCCGGTGAAGAGTTGTCTTGAAGGAAAGATCAGTCTCGTTTCACTTTAAAAACAAATACACAAGTCGCAACAAATTCCACGAGTCCTCTGGTTGGAAGGGGTCACTGCAGTTCACTTTAAATAAATTCTCGAAACTGTCACTTTAGTAATCAACAAACAGATTCAAACATTGTCATTATTCGGAGATATCTTTAGCTGTTGAGTAGATTTAATTAAAAAGGACTCTAAAACAGGTTTTCAGTGAGTAATAACAATTTCTGTCAATACTGAAGTATGAGCTGCAGAAATCCAGTTTGACTGATTACATCACATTTTTATTTTAGTTTCATTTACAAACCAAGGCCTGCTCAAACATGCTCAGCATTAAAAAAAATGTGGGTTTTTTTTAACTCTTCAGAGTAGGAGGTGGGGAATGCTGTGACTTGCGGCCTGCAGCGCTTGTAGCTACACAACACATCAACAAACGACAGGTTCCAGCTTTCCTGGGAATTAGGGGCACACAGCCTTGTCAGGATTAACAGCTCTCTGGCAGGGAAAGGATTGGGCATGTTTTAACAAGAGCAACTTTACTGAGCGCTTTAGAGAAGGTGGCTGTTCAGATCACTTCCAAGGCGGGTAAGAGTGAGCTCAAGATCCCCTCGAGAGTTTACCCCCGTCGTTTATTTGTACTCGTGTCGGGGATGAAAAGGGGCCATGTGACTATTTGGGGGAGCGGCTGGAATGTATTGTGATGCAGAGTCGCTGTCATAGCACATTTACCCTCCAGGCTTCAATTAGGTGCATGAGAGTGGAAGAGTGCTTACATGTTTGAAAACCCGGCCTCCTGGACTTGGCTTGAGGCCATTCACAGTCCACAGCACCATTACTATAAATGTGAGCGTCCATTAACCTCAGAGGGGCACTGCATCCATCAAAATCTGCCTCAAAACTTCAAGTATTGTCGTCGTAGACACCGTAAACATCAGCAGGAAGAAATCTTTCTTTAGACCACACATCTAAAGCCACGCAGAGGCACTGGGAAGAGGAAACTGGGCCCAGAGGTGGACGTCCCACGCGGCCCGGACACACGGCAGCATCTCTTCCTGTGGTGGAGAAATGTGGCTGATTCTGGCGTCTCGGAAGAGCTCAGGGATGAATCATGTGTGAACCTCATTGTTCTTCCAGTCAAACAGGACTGTGTGAACCTGAGATTGTCACTCACCTCTGCCACAGTGTCTGCTTTCCCATGTTCTATATGGAGACCGCCAATATTTCCTCATATGACTTCCCAGCACATGAAGTCGATGATTAACTCAGGGGGAAGGTGTGGGCCTCCGGGCGCTGCATGTTTCACACACAAGGCTCGAACATCTCTGTGGAAAAAGAAGCTGCTTTGTCCCTCTGAAGTCATAAACCGTGTATATTTACCTCTCAGATATCTCCTGCAGCTCTCATGGTTACTGTAAGCTGAGGGAAACCACCTCTGTTTGTGTCAGTGTGTTCACAATAACAGAATCAATCAGCTTTATCTTCCTGAACTCTAACCCTCTTGTTTTTGCTGTCAAATTCAAACATACCTACAGGATCGAATAAAGGTAAAGGTAACACGTTGATGTGGTTGTTGTGAATGTGGCGGTAGGATGCAGAGACCCAAAGAGAGTCAGAAAGTGCAGCTTCAGGCTTTTATGAGAGAGAGAGAGAGAGAGAGAGAGAGAGAGAGAGAGCACTTTAATCTCTAATCATTTCAAGCAGATTTCTGTTATCTCTGAGAGAGCCGCAACCTAAACGAACACACCTGTTCTGTTAGAGACGGATGATGAAACACCAATCACATCTGATTTACGATGCTTCCCATCATTTTCTACAGTGTACCATAAGCTTAAATTAAATCACTTTGAACCACACACACACTCACATACACACACACCAGGCTCTTAGCTGTATTGCAGGGTCACATAGGAGTCACTTTACTTCTGATACAAAGGTTCAGAAAGTCACAACAAATCTTCCTGAGGGGATAAATTCAGTTCTCAAACCTAAAACCTCAACATATTAAGAAACTAAGAAACAGGAGAGTGAGAGGATGAAGAAACTACAGTGTCAGCTGGAGAATATATATTTGACTTTTTATCTCAACATTTCATTACATTATGTGGGGAAAAAAAAAACCTCAACTTTTTAACTGACAGAAATTAGCTTCTATATGATAGAGTGCCGAAACCATATAAAAATATATGACGAAAGAAAATATTTTTTGCGCTATTTAACCTAAATGTGGAGCACTGTACGCTAGGACATCCAGACACATGAACAGTCTCTTCCCACAGGCCGTCACACTGATGAACAGTTAAAAAAAAAACTGTCATCACGCTGTCAAGCTTCATTCACATTCTTTCACACCCTTTGTTGCACGTTTTGATTGCACTATTTGACATAAATATATATATATATATATATATATATATATATATATATATATATATATATATATATATATATATATATATATATATATATATATATATATATATATATATATATATATATGAATATATTTTTTCTTTCTTTCTTCCTTTTTGTACAAAGTTGCTATATAACTTATATTTCTAATTTGTAGTTACTTAATATCTGTTCTTTTATATATTTGATATTTAATGTTTATTATTCCTTGTTTTTGTACAAAGGGAGCACAGTTAAAGCGAAATCAAAGTCCTTGTATGCTTCTTGAAGATACTTGGCAATAAAGGCGATTCTGATTCTGAATACATAAAATTTCTTCTTTTTGGTTCATCAACATTTTATCTTTTAAATGACTTCATCTCTGTTTTTACATCTTTGGTATTCAGTGTTCATTCATATGTTTGTAAAGAGAGTGAACAGTTAAAACCTGAGTCAAATTCCTTGTATTCTTCTTAAGACACTTGGCAAATAAAGGTAATTCTGATTCTGAAAACAGTCATATAAAATACAGTATTTAACCTTTTTTAAACTATGAACTATTTGAAAATTATGACTCATCATTAAATACATATCTTTTCAGTAATTATCTACCTTCCCGTTACATAATTGTGCACTTTAAATCCCCTTTGGTGCTCCAAAGTTTATTCTGGCATCTTAAACACTGACGAGGAAACCTTTTTCAAGCTTGAGCCAAAATCATACTCCTTTCCTGGACATCCATGTTAACTTATTGTTTGTCTTCCGAGTCTGATATCCTGTCCACGAATGCACCGCTTTCCAACAGCCGACATGTAAATATTGGAAACTGAAGCTTCCTTTGAGGCACCACAGAGGAAGAGTTCTCACTCTGACGACTCAGGATGTCAGGTCATTTATAGTGGGAACCAAACAGAGGTAAGCGTTTCAACTCTCACCTTATTTATTCTCTTGCCTGAAACAAAGTAGAATTCATCACAGGTATAATCTGTGAAGTGAAATGATTTTTGTGGTATAAAATAAATAGATTACTTAGATCTCATTTGTTTGAGCTAATTCAGGTCAGTCAATGTAAAATCAGTAGTTTTTGGTAAAGTATAAGATAAGGAATTCTCAAGTTCATTTTTGAGACCATCTCTGTTTTTTCTTGTCAACTTAAGCACTTACTTTGAACCCTCCTTTACCTTTCACCTGAGACCACATCAGACATGCTACGTTGGGACCACTCCTCCTTTCACAATCCGCCCTGACCTCTGTGCCGGCCCAGCAGAGGTCAGGATTACGAGGTCGTCTAGATTAGGAGCCACAGCTGAAAAACAACCTCTAATTTAGTTCCCTGCAGTGAAGCCAGTTCACATTTTGTGTTTATGACTCATTTGTTTTTCAGCTCATCTCGGCCTCCAATAACACATCAATAGTTCTGAGCCATAATGACCCTAATCTGGTCAAAGTAGCACAGTGAGGAACATGCTCCGCTTTTGACTCACCACTTAAGATAAAAAAATAATTGAGAAGGACCTCATCTATTGGGGAAAAAAAACACATTTTGAATACACAATGTTTGTGTTTTAAAGCCGGTAAGATGACTAACACATTACGCAGTTTGAAAACCACTTCCACATCTTTTTAGTAGTTGTTTTGTTCATCTATTGTACATATTTCTAACATTTTTAGCCAGCTTATGTTTTTCTCTTTGGAAACATTTTCAAAAAGATAAGATGTGAAAAGATACCACGCTTGGTATGATGCACTTCTCATTCATACTGAGGATAATACTCCAATACAAAATATCCATTATGGCTACATAATACTGAAAAGAAAACTGAGAAATCAAACCAAACTTGAACTTTTCCTTTACAATATAGAACACTGTGGGGAAAAAAGAGTTGAGAGTTTATGAATGGTTCGTAAGACCCAGTGTCATCAACTCACTCACAAAGCCTTAATCTCATTAACACACCTCCCTCCAACAGACTGCAAACTCATCATGGGATTATGTTGAAGATATAAAATTCACAGCTATGCATTTCAGCTCCGCTTCCTGAATAATGTATGGCGTTCCTGCAGTGCATGATGGTCCGAACAGCTCTCTGATAATCACCTCTGGGCCGTTGTGAGCGTGATTCTGAATGAGCTTCTCTCTCTCGCCTTGAAAGGCTTCAGCGGACTTCAACTCTTTACCCCACGGCTTCAGTTTTTTCTCTCTCACTTTTTATGTGATGATGTGAACACATAAGAAGCTCATGATGGCAGTTAAAGGGGCAATCCGCCATAATTACACAAGAGGTTTAATGTACTCACCCTGAAGCACGCTGCTTAAAAGTTTCCTAATTTCTTACTTGATGCTGGTAGAAAGTTTCTTCAGGCTGGGAGAGGAGAGCTTGAAATATAAACCCAACAATATTGACTGTATTATTATAGATGTGAGCTCCAGTAAGAAGCAGTGGATGAATTTACATGCAGGTTTTTTTTTCATTACAATTTAAGATCTCAAGTCAGTGTAACCAGAATTTACATTTAACCAGAATAGACATTTTACAGACATGTGACACATACAGAGTGATGGAAAATATCATGCGCTCTATCGAAGATGGAGGTCTATTGTCTAAAAATAATAATTGTGATATCTTTGACACTTTTATTCAAGCAACAGCAAGATACTAACGCGCCCCTTTTTGTGGAGTTTAAATGGTTCAATATTTCTTGTTTTCCTGCCACTAACTGAGCAATAATGTTAAGTTTTGTTTAGAGGTTTTGGTGGGGTGGGAAAAAGGAATATTCTACCTCTGTGAAACACAGGGATGGGCCCACAGTCACAATCATGGCAGGAGGAAGCATGAAGATACTGCAGCAGCACAACTACGGTGTGCCAAAAGGGGCAAAAAGCATGCAACTTAAATAACAACCTTATAAAGAACTGTTAATCTGGGACTATAATCATGTCACTATTATCTTCTTTTTACTGACAGTCCAAATACATACAGATAACCCAGTGAAACTGTGGCTTGGTGGGAAGTTAAAGTTTTGATTCTAAGAAGTTAAAGTTAAGATGTCTTTTCTGCCACATGGGCTGTAAAATATATAGACATAGTATCCATAATGCCTTTTTAAGGGCAAAAGTATGGTGGCTGGTAAGGGTTGAAAGCTTAGTAATGGCTGAAACTATGGATATAATGATAAATGTGCACCATATTCAGAAATGCTGCACATCCAAAAGCAAATGCAAACATCCAAAGCAAATCCAAGGCCTGAAACTGCAAAGGCAACAAACGCTGCAAGAAGCAAAAAAACTGCATTAACATCAAAAGAGCAGCAAGAACCAAAACAGAGCCTGCGTTAAAAACACACACAACCAAAACTGCAAACACAGTTCACTGCTAGTTCAGCCTTAAACCAAAGAGCTCCAGGCCTGTGGGGGGCGCTCTGTGGTTCAGCTCATGAAGCTGAGACAATTTCTTTGGATGTTTGCATTTGCTTTTGAAAGTGCAGAGTTTCTGCATATGGTGCGTTTTTATCAGAATGTACTTCATTTCAAGCTGTTGTTGAACGTTTGACTCTACCAGGCTACCAAACAAAGCGTAAAAACTTCCAAAATAACAAGTTCGATCAAATTGAATCTCCCTTTAAGTTTGTGCCAATAGAGAAGTGAGCGATTCAGACATGAACTGTTTTCTAACCAGGCTGGATATATTTTTGGTGTAAAATCTGCTTTTTCTGAATAGATGTGTATGTGGTTTCTGGTGTTTCTACAGCCAGCCTCTAGTGGACACTTAAGGAACTGCAGTTTTCAACACATATGCAGGCTTTATATTTTTCAACCAAGAGTTACAGATTTGTCGAGTCAATCATTCTTTATCAGATCAGTCTTCAACCAGCATCAGAAAAAGTTGCTTAAATGTAAGTTTGGATAAAGAAGCTAATGTCTTTAGAAACAGTTAGAAGACCTGAGTGTTATTTTGGGTCTTGTTGTCTGAAAAAAAAAATCATAGTTGCATTTGTTCTTCTTTGACAAGCCGAGCTGTTCTTCTGAGAAACATGATATCTAAAGAAGGTTTGTTCTCTCCGTTGTCATTTCCCGACAGGCGTTGGCGAAGCGTCACCTCTTGACCCGTTGCTTCTGTTCCCCATCACCGTTTCCGAGCCGTGTTGTTGTGAACACACTCTCACGTGTCCTCCGTCTTCCTTTCCTGTGGTAAATAACTCTTGATTACAGAGTGCTGATTTTACTAATGAGCCATTCTCCTGTTTCATGTTTCTCTCAAGTGCTCCCTTCCCTAAAGAACAAACGCCTACGTCACCGACAGAAAGTGGTTTGTGTCCACTGTCACCACCTGCCTGTTTGTCGGCGGCACATTTCACAGAGATGTGACGAGAAAAGTGTCACAGCCGTCACAAAAATCCTGTAAGTGCAGCTTTTCTAGTCTTCCAGTAACTTCTATTTCAGTGCAGGGTTAACAACAGGACGTGATTATCTGCTGCAGCTGCTTGGATGGAGGATGTAAACAGGTAGTGAATTAGCAGCACTCATGGAGATGGCACTATGGCACGAACGCACAAACATGTCTGATATTTTCAGCCTTTCCTTTTTTCTTTCACTGGTCTGTCAGTGTAACGACAAAACAGAATCAAAAGGAGAATCAGTGTTGTTGTTTTTTAACAATGGATGAATCACACAAGACTTTTGTCTTCCTTATCATTTCCCGTCAGCTTCTCATGATCGACTCGAACTTCAAACACACTCAGGAGAACAAATCAAACTAGATACCGTCAGTCAGTCAGTACAAATCCCGAAGCAGATGTTGAGTAATCTTGACTCTGGTTGTTGTTTCCTAAATGCAAAGTCCAGGGGCTGGATCCCAGCTCCTGCAGTCACATGCCAAAGTGTCCTTGAGCAAGACACTTGACCCTAAGGCTGAACGATTTCAGAAAAAGATCTATTTGTGATTTTTCTGGCAGATATTGGGATTTCAATTCGATTCACGATTTTCTTCAAATCAAGCTTCAGTGAAGTTTTCACAATGTACAGAAAATTACATCAAACCACTGAAACATCCAAAGCTTTTACTGAAATGAAAGAATGAAAACTGAAGGTAAAAACTGTTTCTAGCTTGTAGAAAAAGGTCAATATTTAAAGATAAAAAGTGGAAATTTTGAAAAATAAAGACAAAATTCTCAGACAAAAAGTCAAGATTTTGAGATAAACGTCAAAATTTTGAGTTTAAAAATTCCAAATTTAAAGAAATCACTTCAATACGATGTCAAAAAAGTCTGAAATTTCACATTAAAGGTAAACATTTTTTTAAACGAAACATTAACATTTTGAAAATGTTTGAGATAAAAAGTCTGAATTATGAGAAATACAGACAAAATTATTGCATAAAAGGCAACATTTTCAGGAAAAAAAGATGTTGATATTACACGAATTTTGACTTTTCTTAAAACCCTGAATCTAACACCTCAACTGAGTCTGAACTTTAAATACAATTCTTGTTATTTATAAACTGGACATCTTAACCATATTTTTAGTCATAACGACTGAAGAGCAAAATAAAAAACATCTTTGACTCTTAACTTTTTAAAATAATGTAAAAAAAAAATCACAGCTTTGGTGGTCACGTGATCATCATGTCTGAAATTGCGATTTCGATCAGAAAACGATAAATCTTTCTGCCCGACTTGACCCCACCCTGCCCCTCGTGCTTTGTGAATGAGCTCAGTGAACAACATATGGGCTCTTTACAAAGAGGACTCTGCCATCAGTGAATGCATGTGGTGTGAATGAATGAATTTTATATGCAATTTAAAAGCTCTTTGAGCGGTCAGAAGGGAAGTGTAAACACAGCTCATTCATTATTTAAGAGCTGACTCGTGAACAAACATGGGTCATGCAGCTTTGTGACATAATGAGGCCAGGAACAGCTCACGACACTGAAGTCTGTTTGTGCGGCACTTTCTGAGGATCTTGACACGAGTCATTGGTGAGAAACTATTTGCGAATGTGTAAATAAATAAACACACAGATTCCTACAACTGCCAACAAAAATGAAACTGATGACTTTGTTTATATTTTTAGCTCCAAGGGGTAAAACCACCAAGACTTATCAGACATTATTTAAAGGGACTGTGAGGACTTTTCTTTGATATTGAAAAAGTCTCATATCAAGATTCATACCTAATCTTTATCCACAACTCAAAATGAGATTATCAGCTCTAAAATTAGTCATTTCTAAATGCTATTTCTCAGCTTCCTGATCAGGTTGGACTGGACCAGATTGATTTATGGCAAGTTGAAGTTGCTATGCCAACCACAATGGCTGACAAAAGTCTAGAAGAGAGAGGAGAGATATCTTTTTGTCCTCTCTGCTGAGTTAAAAATTTCTAACCCACATGCAGCAGTTATTCTGCAGTGATGTGTTCAAACCTGAGAGTCTGTCAATAAAATGAAGAGCCAGGTTACGTTTGCTCTGCTTGGTGAGGTTGGAGTTGGTAGATGAGCACTGGTAGGACAGAGATTCACTAACATCACAGTGACTGAAATGTCTGAGAGCATCAGGCTGTGAGGAGAGCTACATTTCCCGATTTGTACATTTTAATGAATCTTAAAAGTTTTTCTGTAACAATTTTTCTTTTTCCAAAAGTCAAATTTTTTGGTCAATATATTGGTAGATTGATGCTTTCCACATTTTCTGAGATTTTAATTTTAATATGTCCTTCCTTTAACCACTTCTTGCCACTCAGATTTTGCTGACTGATTATTTGGAGACAGGATATTCAAAAATAAGCCTACTCCTTTTTCAGTTACAGAGTTTATCAAACTTTTTGTGAGACAATGTTTTATGCAAGCATGTACATAATTTTTTGTTTCTTTTTTGCTCTTTTTTTGGAAACTGATTGCACATAACTCATGTTCTGTACTCTAGATTGAAACTGAAATAAAACGTTCATCCATGAATTATTTTCCACATTTTCATCTTTTCTTGAAGATTCTTTTTGTCCTAATTTGCTTTTCTGGGTAGAACAGCTGACAGGAAACAGGAAATGTGGGGAGTAAAGAGTGAGGAAAAACATGTGGGAGGTGGTTGTGCCCGGGAATTGAACCAGCAACTCCTCTGACCAGAACAATAATCTCTGTATTTTGTGCAGATGCTTAAACCAACAGCACCCTTACTTCTCTGTAAACTTGATATTTCTGTTTATCTGACTCAGCTTCTATGGTGAATAGAAATGTGAAGACATGTAATTAAATGTAACCACTTTGCCCTTTAGCCTTGTATAATATCATGATAATAATCATGTAACCAGCCTGTAATCCACCTCATTACATTCAGACTGACTTCAAACAGTTGTGAACTCTGAGGTGAGGGATTCTGGGAGGTAGAGGAAGGTGGTGTGAAGGTTTTGGTAATTTAAATCTGTATCTATCATTTGTTAACCTTACAGAAAAAAGAAGAATTATTTGTGTCTCATAATTATATGATATGTTTTCAACAGTTTGTCTCTTTGGTTGGGCTGGGTTGAGTAACACTGGTGTAGAACATAAAACATCTGCTCCAAAAACTGATAATCTAATATTCTGACACATTTGAGGTTAAAAAAACATTACACTGTCTGGGATTGGAATATTGCAGGAGACTGTATTGTGATTTAATGTAGTTTGCCCTGGTCTCAATGAATTAATGATTTTAAATTGTTTGATTTCACAAATTCAGACAAAGAAGGAGAAATCATAGCTCAATTGAAATGTCTGCTCAACAATCCACAGACTTTATCTGGAATACTTTCACAGAAAACGGAGAAAATAAGACTTTCGTCAATGATAGAAACATCAAGTAAAAAGTATAAATTTTTGAGATAAAATTTCATGTTATGGGAAAAATTGGCAACATTTTGGGGATGAAAAGTAATAATAATGAGATAAAATGGTAAAATCCTGATAAAGTCAAGTTATAAGAAATATGGCCAAATTGTGAGATGATTAAAATTATAAGAAGAAGACAAAATTTGAGATGCTCAAAACTATAATAAAGACAGTCGATATTTTGAGATAGAGTCAAAAATATGCCAAAATTTTAAAGAAGTAACAATTATGGGAAAATAATTAAGATTTTGAGATACCCAAAACTTTCAGACAAAAAAAAACAAAGTTATGAGAAAAATTGGCAAATGTTTGGGATAAAAAGTAATAATTATGAGATGAAATGCTAAAATTTTGAGAAAGTCAATTTATAGGAGAAAAAGCAAAAGTTTGAAAAAGTCAAATTATAAGACAAAAAAATTGTGAGATGATCAGAATTGTAAGAAAAAGAGTCAAATTCTGAGTTTGTCATAATTATAAAAAATATAGCAAAATTTGAGATACTCAAAAGTATAAGAAAGATGGTCAATATTTGAGGTAATTTCAGAATAATGGGAAAAAGTCATAATTTTGAGATAGCATAATTATGGGGGAAAAAATGATATTTTGAGATACTCAAAACTTTCAGAAAAAAAAAATAAAAGTAATGGGAGAAGCCGGCAAAATATTTGGGATAAAAAGTAATAATTATGAGATGAAACCTTAAAATTTTGAGAAAGTCAAATTATAAGAAAAAAAATTCTGAGATGATCAAATTATAAGAAAAAAAGTCAAAATTTTGAGTTTGTCAAAATTATAAGAAAGATGGCAAAATTGGAGATACTTATAAGCATAAGAAAGAAAGTCAATATTTTCAGATACTGAAAAATTAAAAGAA
Source organism: Thalassoma bifasciatum (assembly GCA_008086565.1). Lineage (NCBI taxonomy): Eukaryota > Metazoa > Chordata > Actinopteri > Labriformes > Labridae > Thalassoma > Thalassoma bifasciatum. Next base: position 26,775 of record RPOG01000526.1, read on the forward strand.
ATACAATCAAAATTTCGAGATGAGCAAAATTATAAGAACAAAAGCCAAAAGTTTGAGGAAGTCAAAATTATATTAAAAATGTTGAGATAAATGCAAAAGTATGAGAAATGAAGCAAAAATTTCAAGGTTGAAAGTAAAAAGCTTGAGATTAAAAAGTTGAACTATTAAAAAAATGAAATCAGTACTTTGAGATTATTAAGTGAAAATTGTCAGAAAAGTATAAATTTTGACTTTTTTTTCTTTGAGTTTTGACTTAATTTGGGCAGGAAAGAAAAAAAATCATTTTTGTGGTTTTAACTGTGGAAATCGGCTTCTATAAATCATTTTTGTGTACATTGTAGAAAGTTTTCACTTCAAATAAAAAAGGATGTTTGGGATATGAGGCTATTTTGTGGTCTTTGAGAATCTTGGGGTATTTTTTTAGTTTCTCCAAGGAGCCGGGTAGGGGTTTTTTTCTTTTTTGTTTTTCAGAATATGGTCACCCTCGCACTGCGTTAGTTTTCTACCACATAACCACCTGACAGCAGGCTCGGTTTGTTGTGTAATCCAATAAGCTCCAGTCCGTATTTCCCTGCGCACCCATCTGGCTGAGTGGCAGGGTTTGTTTACTGGCGGAGAGGCTGCGAAGAAGGGGATCCTGCAGGACCTGGGAGACTGAACCATCTACCTCTGTGGTGTGGAAGTAGAAAAGGGAGAAAATATCAATCAAAACTTCGCAGCACCAGCTTTTCTAAACACTCAAATCGTTGCGCTAGGAGTCGTCTGTGTGGGACACGGAGGAAACGCAAATCCCAAAAGCAAAGAGAAGAAGAAGGAGAAAGAAGTGAAGAGAAGTGTGTGTGTGTGTGTGTCAGCATGCAGAGTGGAGACTCACTCAGTCTCTGCACTGACTGAAGAGGAGCTGTGGAGCTCAGGAGAGTGGACACTACAAGAATTAATCAAAAGGAATCGGTCAGGTGGACAGTTTTGTGCCTTACTGGTGTTGTTTTTCCTCTCCCCGGTAAAGACGCGTTAACCTTTACGCGTGCCACAACCATCGAGTCAGCAGTGCGCGAGCCACGAAATTAAGTTGAAGGACACTGTTACTTAGATGTTACCGCGTGCATTTTGTCTTTTTTCTCACACACATGCTCTGCTTTAATGAGCACTCGTGTGGCGTTTTTCTACAGTTGAAATTAACTGAGAGTTTTTGCGCAAACTTCTCTCGTGGCCTGCGCTGCAGCCAGGCTAAGCTAACGTGTTAGCTCCGCCGCCGCCGTCTGAAAGCGCAAACCTCGCCTCATATTTATCCAAGAAGTCTTGTTTTTTCCGCCTCTTTACGACAGAAACACACCATAAGAAAGTATCAGACACTCAGAGAGCACGCATGCACGGTGGTGGTGTTTGTTAAATGTGCTTTTCCATAAGGAGGCTAAGTTTAGCAGCAGCAGCATCGTTAGCTCATGTTTGACTGAACACGTTGGATCTTCCTCCGCCCATCTTCCGGGATGTCTTTTATTTATTTTTGTTTACCTGTTGGCCCACGTCGGAAAACAAAACCCGTTTCCTGAAGGCATATCTCCTCCAGTCTGAACTGTCCCCTCCAAAGGATTATTCTTTCACCCGGAATAGAGCTGAATGGTTCCAGTTATGAGGCTCCGGACTTTGTGTTTGTGTTTTGTTTTGATCGTCTTTCTGATGAGCTGTCATCGAGCCAGTGGAGAAAGTAAGTGCCACTATTTATCACAATTTATTAAAGCATGCACTCAACATTTGTCACATCTCCTATTGCATGAAAACGTGGTTGTTTGTGCTGAACTGCTGCTCCAGTCGAGATAAAATATATTATGCAACACAACAAGGAGACAGAGATGATAAACAACACACTGAGGGTCACAATTGATCAAAATAAATGTCTTTGTCAAGTTTCTTTCACCTGCAGATAATATTTAATGTGCATTCTTCAAGGATAAAATATGTATAGATATAAAAAATCTGCACAAAAATAAAAAAATAACTGATATTTTTTTTTCCCCACAGTATGTCAGAGTAAGAAACATACAGAACTATTTCGTGCATTAACAAACTGAAGAAACAATAAAAAAAAGATATTAAAGGAAGTATAAAAATTGAAATAGATTCTGCACACTTAAAGCCTCAAAAATATGTTCAATATATACATTTACTTTCAAAATTCAATCATTTACTCAAGTAGAATGAAAGTAAATTAAGAAAAGACATCACACAATAATCTTTCATGTAGTTCTATTTTATTTTGTTTCTGAAGTGCTGCATGCAAACACTTTTGTTTTTTCACATCCCTAATGTTCCTTAATTTGTGTTGTTGTTTTTTTCAACCATTTGCACCAACATACAGAGAAAATGCCCTGCAATGTCAAAACTACTTGACAACAAATCTGATTCTGAACAAATAGAATAATTAAAAAATATATATAACTCCCGAAAAAACTATGTAAAGAAGCTGTGCACAGACTTATAACATCAGGAGGGAATATATGGACTGTGAGATAGTGGAGATGTATTGCACATGTTAAGATGTAGTGATTAATGACAAGTCCTTGCAGCAGGGTTGCATAGAGCTGCATAATAAATCGTATTAAGATCATTTGCACAGATACAGATGTGAAACTTAAAATATGTTTAAGCCATAAAAATGAAACATATTTGAGGCCCTCTTCCAAACAATATGTTTCCAAACATCTGGAATATAAGACGTGCTGACTAAAGACATCTTTGCAACACCACAGCACTTCATTGCATTTAATAATGACAACAACAAATGTACAGTCCTGTTATCAGGCTTTTTAACTCAGCCATGTTGGGGTTTCAGTTAAATTTTAAGTGATTTTGCAGCTGAAATGTCTTAATTTTGTACATGAAGAGGATTTGTTAAAAAGCAGTCGAGTAGCAACAGCTGTTCGAAAGTCAGCTGCTGCATTGATGGGACAAAGGTTAACACTTATCGCCTATTTGAGTCTGCAGGAACTGTAAACAAAGTGTTTTGTCCTCAAAAAAAAAAAGTGTGTGTGTGTGTCAAAGACTGAGAATTTAAAAGAATTAATTGCTTGTTATTGTTGAGGGTAAAGCCTGTTGCTGTGGTCAGTGCAGGAATGTAACAATAAGCCCTCTTTACAGCTCCTGACAATCCCTTTATATTCACCAGCCAACAAGCTCCGGTGATAAGAATGAATGAACACATTTGCAATCGCCCGGAGACATTTTCGCGTTTCTCAAACCCCACAATGGCTGCACACACGCTCGCTGTGTCTCTCTGTCAGAATCTGTTACTTTAAACAAATATTAGTTATGAGGAAATGTAAAGCAAACCTGTGGGACTGCTTTCTGATTCAAATGTCTGCACAGTAGTGTTTTTAGGATGACATGAGACAAACGGGAAATTACACAGTTTATTCCCATTCAGGAAATATAACAAATCCAAACGTGGAAAGGTGTTTAATCAGAGGTTAGAGAAATGAAGTTTGTCTCCTGTTGAAACTTTGCATGTGTAACGTTCAGGTTGTCTTGTTTGAATTCATGTGTCTGATTTGATTGGAGTTGTAAACAGGGCTGGGAAATTAATTGCAAATTTAATGAAATTGCAATATGGCTTGCTGCAGTAGTCTAATCCCAGATAGTGCAATATTTTTTTTTTACCTAGAATGTGCTAGAATACCAGATACAATTTATTGCAGCTGATGTTTTATGCTCTACACCAGAGTTACTGAACCCTGCTCAACCAAAGAGACAAATTGTTGAAAACCTCACTTGCAAGAAACACAATGTTATTGGTCAAAAGTGGCAAAAAAATGGCCAGAAGCAGCATTAAAGTTAAGTGTAAGGTTGCAATAAGGGTAAAAGGAGCAAGAAAATTGGGAGAAAACTTGGATTATAGTCTGAAAAGAGTTTAAAATGGTCCAAAACTGGCAAAAAGGGACAGAAAGTGACAAAAATGGGCATAAAGCAGTCTTATCCCAGACAAATGTGTCTAAATGCCAGATATAAATTTTGCAGTCAATGTTTCACGCTCTACACCAGTGTTAGTCAACCCTGCTCAACCAAAGAGCCACATTATTGAAATATTCCTCTGTAAGAGAAGCAATCTAAGTGGTGAATAGTAGTAAAACATTAAGAAGAAGCATTAAAGCTAAGTGTAAGGTGGCAACAATGGTCAGAAAGCAGAAAAAAAAGGTTAGAAAATTGGGAGAAAACCTGGAAAATAGTCAGAAAGTAGAAATGAGTGGCTCATTAGAGGCAAAAAATTAGTGAAAAGTGACTTAAATGGGCAAAAAGCAGTCTCGAAAAAAACATTGGTCTTTTAACATCACACAAGATGGGGAACCTAAAAATAATTAGATTATTTTTACATATTGTTCAACCCTAGCTGTGGAATTAAATCACCAAAACTGCTGAAACTTGTGGGCTAAACCAAAGAATTCCCTTCTTCATCAGGAGATTAAACTGTTTTGTGATGAATTATTTTATATTTATGTATTTATTTTGAGTCCAATGCCTACAAACAGCATATTTGATTTTCTAAGATGATAAGGCGCTCTAATGCATTAATCCATACATATTTTCTTTCCTGATTTGTGAGATTAGTTTCTCCTTTAGCTCCTAATCTTGACTAGAGCATGCACACAGTAACGTACACTCGTCCTTTGTTCGGTATATGTAAACAGTTTGAACCCCCCCCTCCTTCCTTAAACCGAAGCACTGCAGTACACGATGTGGGGAGTTGGGCCAAAGAGGCACGCTGAAGGAAAAAGCTCACACTCACTCAGCTTTCATCAGATTGTATTGAGGGGCGAATGGAGCGATGTCATCAAACCAGTTTCAGCAAGAATTCGAAGACATAAATCAGCAGCAAGTTGTGTAATTGCCCCTTGACTTGAGCGTGAACCACAGGGGGAAAGTGGAACCTGGGCCTCACACTGGCCGGTTTCATAAAGTGGGCTGACTGGTGAGCGACTCAGAAAATCTCAGAGCTACTCGTTGGCAGCTCTCCAGCTCAGCTTGATGGAAAAAAATCACTCAGTATTGAAAGCTTCTATTAAGTTGAAGTGTGTGGATTAAATAGATTTATTTTGCAATGCTTTGTAGATTGTGTTTTTTATGCCAATTTGCTCATATTTAACATTTTGCAATCATCAGCTTGGGTCTGAATTAAAGCATCCGTTTTCTGTTAATCATCATGGAGCTTCTGCTTTTTCGTAACGTAGCTCAAAAGTCATCAAAAACAATATCTGCTGCATGATGAATCAAGATATTCTTTGTGTTATGTGACTAAAAACGCTGAAAATACCGTTCACCTGTGCTCAATTTGTACATCATAAAGTAAAATGTCAGCTATGTTGCTCCACCCTCAGGCTCTGCGACTCTTTCCCTGCACTCCTCTGCCACTTGAAGGTATATTTCTGTTTTTATATCACAGAGGAGGCTATGTACTCAGGGACGTTTATGTGTCGGTGTCACTACAGAAAAACTACCGCTCAGATTCCCATGAAATTTGATGGTAAGCCGCAGACTAGCCTAAAGGAGAAGCCGTTTAATATGTGAGTCAGACCGGCTCTGATTCATGAACAAGCAGAACAAGTGAATCAAATTTGTACATTCAGATTTATTTTTGTACCGTAGCACTCCTGAAAAGTCAGATATCGTCTTTAGGATAGACTGTAAAGGATGCTGCTGTGGTCACTGCAGGTGAAGCAGAGTCTGATGCTTTAAAACAGACACGCTCATACCAGTTTGATGTGTTCTTGGAGGTGACACGAGTAGTTAAGAACAGAATTGCACATGTAAAAGAGTGCGAGGTACCTGCATTATCACACCAGTCATGGTAATGCACCAGTTGCATGATGTAAACGCCACCAACTCCCCCAACTTGTTCCCGATAGATTCCCCTAAATATATAGAGCCCATAGACTGTGTATAGAATAGAGTGGACAGCATGGCTCCGCCTTTTACTGTTGCACGATTTTGAAGCAAAAATAATCTTGTCATAGGCGCCGCTATTGCACAGCAAAAGTCTGGGCAGTAGAGATCATAGGGAATCTGAGTGTAAGAGGGCAAAAAGTAAATGTATTTTTTGTTCTTTCGAAAGTCTAATTTGTTCCTTGATCACTTTCCTGAAGTTTCTTACTATCCCCGAAAAAACTACTCAAGAATAGCAGCTGTCAATCATCGTTAAATGTGACTCAAAACCCAGTTTTTAATGTTGAATAACTTATGAAAAATCAACTCCTCTGACAAAAAGAGGACTTGAACACAATGCAGCCCAATAATATCTTCTGTGAAACATTTCGAGGTGACGCTTTTTAAAAAATAAGTTTGATCACCTCTTCATTCCTGAATGAATGGGGAGAAAGAATTTTTGACCTATGCTGCAGCCAGCCACCAGGGGGAGCAGTTTTTGTGGCGACTACACTTCAAACTGAGTGTCATGGCGTCCACGTTTTTACAGTCTATGTTTCAGCCCCAAGCTTCTTGTGGAAATTCTAATGTGGTGCTGTCTGAAAAATGTCTGGAAAAAACAGGATAATTGAAAGTTTTCAAGAGTTATTTTAATAATAATAATAATAATGATAATAATAATAATAATAATAATAATGATCCTTTGACTGCCATTCAACAAAATGTGAATCTATTGCACCACTTTTATCAGCGAAGCATTCAGTATATACACCAGATGATCAGCTCACCTCTACTTACTGTTATATTGCCACCTACAGGCCTGACATTGATACTGCATCATTTCCACTCCCTTAGTGTTTTGATGTAAACGCAGATTTTTGTCACTGTGTTTTCGGGTAAAACGCCATATAAACCGGGCCTAGGCAGAGGTACCATAGACTCTGTTTGGATACAAACATCATTGAAGAGATGGTTTGGAAGCAGCTGGAGGGCTGTTGTTGTTGTTGGCTTTTAATGGGTGTTCCTGTCCTCTGAGTCCACTTCTTAGCAGTTTTTGGTCTTTGCACATATCATTTTGCACGTATAGAGGTACATGATGGTCTTTTGACTTCAAAGTTGCTTACCATTGCATGTTTGCTTGGAGCTTTCATTAAAAAGTGTTTCTCATTACGACGGTTTGTCTTCAAGTTGTACGTGTTGCTCTTGATGCTTGATTGTGTTGTTTTGCAAAAGAGCGGTTGTAGTTTATAAAAATAAGAAAAAGCATGCAGCCAGTCTCACCGACCTGATTGCAATCAGTCGAGGCGTGAAGTCAAGTTCTCACCAGATGAAGATAGAACAAATGACAGTTGTTAACTTCCTCCATTGGCGAGTCCCAAAGATGTGACCGCCAAGCTTCAGGCTCAGGTATTTGTGTCGCCCATGAAGGAATCACATCGTTTTGTGTCTTTGCATTGACTCTGCGTGTGTAGAAACAACATAACATTGCTTTTAGTGCGCACATCTGGAAATTTGCAAAGCATGATGGGTTTCCTAGTGCAGATCCTGCTGGCCAACTTTTCGCCCTTATTATGTCAAAATTGTTTATTAAAAGCCAACAATGATGCACTGTTCTGTTGAGTAAATAAACCTTGTGGAGTGAAACAGTGAAGTAGAGCAGCGTGTCTCTGGGTGGTTTGACTGTGTGCAGCAGGTCAGCACCGTAAGAAACTATCAAACAGCTTTTATTCTGCAACAAACAGTAAGTTTTTAGAAATTGTTTGAGCTTTGTTTCAAGACGTCATTGTTTGTTCAGTTAAATACGAGTCCTTATCCGTGTGACTTTCTTGTAATGTCAAAACAGAGGAGGCTAAAACCGCCGTCAACCTCCAGCTTCTTTGGTGTCAGATTATATGTTGAGGTCTCAGGTGGTCAGACTGCAGCGTGTTGTTGTGCCAGGATCCCTTTGAGGAGAGTGTCAGACAGCAGGGGCTTGATGTGAAGCTTCAGGCAGCCTGTTGTCGAGCACAGATCTGGTCAAAGCAGGTCATGTAAGAGGGTCAACAATCAGCAACCTGGCACCTTTCATTTCTGCTCCTTCACATGAAGAGTCATCCTGACGTGATGAAACCGCCCCTGCCTGACACACAACTAACTCTGTAAAAACACTCAAACAAAAACACCACGCTTAACTGCCACTGCTGTCTTAAGCTCTGACATCTAGAGCGTTTGACGTGCGCACAATGAAGCGATTTCTGCACTTGTCACTCTCACCAATAGCTGCGTAATCCAGGTCGACAGGTTCATATTGAAAATGGCACACCTGTAATCTTTCACTTCGACCACACAAGCGTCTGACAAGAAAGCCTTGTTGTGTCAGATCTGTACCATTGACTCTGTGACCCTGTTGGAAGCAAATGTGCTTGTTTTTGTGCATTCACGCTTCAGAGGTAATAATTACCTCACTGCCAACGTTGGCAGAGAGAATAATTGGTAAATGGATGCAGCTGGTGGGCAACGGAAACACAAAAGGATCTGTGGTCCGAAGCGATCTCTCTACAAGGTTTCTCATCAAACAGCCCAAAGAGGGAACTTAGTGGTTTTACAGTCTCTCTTTTACTCCATTTCACTTGACATGAGGACTCCCCAGAGTGTTGCACTGCGCTGTGCAGACGGAGAGCTTCACTTCCATGTCAGCGTGACCAACAACTGGACTCCAGATAACCTGCTTTACTCCTGACTCTGCTTATGAGACATTTAGAGTAAAGTCTTAGCTTGAGAAGTGACTTCTGGTTATTTTTGAAGTTGGTTTCATCTCATAGCTTTTGCTTTTTTAGATTAAATATCTTTCCTCGTTAACTGCAACTGCAGCTGAAATCCTTTCTAAGTGAAAATGGACGATCCAGCTCCTGTGTCTCAATACTAAACTGTCACCTGGGCTTTGGTAGCGGCTGCCACCGATCCAATCTAATCTATCAGAGTATTAATTTAACATCCTCTATTCTATAATGAACAGAAAAGCCTAAAACTAAGTTGAATAGATCTTTCCTATATACAGTTGTGCCCAAAAGTTTATACCCCCCAGCAAAATTTCTGATTTTTTTTGGCCTTTTCTAAGAAAATATCAATGATAACACAAAATCCTTTCTATCACTCATGGGTGAAGACATTTTTTGAAAGACTCTGGTGGTTTTGGCCTGATAAATGCACAAAAGTTTACACAAATGTGTTTGAATGTCTCCTAAAGGTAACCATCCTCACCTGTGATCTATTTGCTTGTAATCAGTGTGTGTGTATAAAAAAAATGAACAGGGTCATTTTTGAAGTTTCTGTTGTCATTATGATTTAAAAAGAGTAAACACAGTTGTTTGTTAATAAATGTCTTCACCCAACCTCTAACCATGAATGATGGAAAGGATTTTGTGTTACCATTCATATTTTATATTAACCGATAACCAATCTGACAACCCAGATCCTCTAAAAGTTGTACAAAGGCTGGGTACAATTCTGATTAAAACTAAGTTTTCTAGTTTGCAAATCATTTACACCTTATAATTCTCCCTGCAGTGTGATTCTCAATGGAGAGTATGTGTAGTACTGTGCATCACATGAGAGCAATATTCCCAAATTAAGCATATTCGTTCTCAAAATATGCTATAACGTTAGTGTTGAAGACGTACTGCTGTACCTGCTGCAAAAGGTGGAAAAACGAAATATTTAAGTTTGAAGTGGATAAAATCAGAAGAACTCACTTCATCTGATATTTGTTGGTCAGTAAAAGAACGTCAATACTTTCAGATTTGTCAAGGGTTTTAATAATTTTGGCCTCCACTGTGTGTTTTTGGAAGAGATTTTGAGTCCATGCAGTGACTTCCACTACAGAGTCTTGACTGTTTTGGGTGTAGTGTCCCAACATGACCTCAGAGAGACACCTTTATATATTATTAAGCTGTTATGGATTTACCCAACTGGTCTGGAGCTTATTCTTTGTGGGGGTTTTTTCAATCGTACTTTTGGAAGACGTGTTACAATCTGATCTCACTCATACATATTTTTCAACAACAACAACAGAAAAATAGTTTCTTAAATTGCATTATTTCCAGTCTTTCCAGGTTTGAGGTTGTGATGTATTGAGCTCAAAGGGGGGTAAAGTTGGTCATCACTTGAGCCGTGTTTGACTGACACAGAAGTGAATAACAAGGTATTGAAAGTTGTTTGCCATGTTGCCGTTCACCTTAAAGCTGACGCATCATTACTTTTTATAACCTTCCTCAAAGTGGATTACATCACATGTCAGTTTGGACACACTGAACATGTTTCTGGGTGACCTCGGCATTTTGTGGATCTGAGGGTTACTTTTAGTCGAGGCTGGAAAACGGCAGAGCAGCGAAACCCTGAAAAGGGAAGTGTTGCAAACAGCCAGTGTTTGTTTCTGTATGCTCATTGAGGCTTCTGATCTCTCTGAGGCACAGCAGTAATATATGCAACAAATCTAACGACACACACACCCACACACACCCACACACACACACACACACCCTCCCCCCTTAACCCACCACCTTCTCAGGATGCCTGTTGATGCTTGCAGCTGCAGTGAAAGGATTGTGGGTCTGCGCTTTGAAGCTCACTTTGTGTAGATATGTTCAGTATTTATGTTCTCACTTCAGAGTTACGGCTGTGTTCATGTTGATTTAAGTTTCGTAGCATCCCGCGACCCTGAAATGATTTACTCCGGATGTTTACGATGGTATCTGTGTAGATTTATCACAAGACAACAGCAGTATTCTCTCACCCGCTTATTAATAACACGGTGTTGTTTTTAACTTGTCTGCACCGTCGCACCGAGCCAGGTCACGAGATATTGTGTAAGCAGTTTTTCAGCAAACGTCACCTGTTGGACGTCAATATATTGACACTTCTTGTGGATGTGTTTTTTCCCTCTAATGTGATCGAGCTGCATGGATTTCCTTCATGTTTTGATGACTTTGCTCTCTGATCACAATTTAAACCATATCCAAACATCCTGCACGTGCTTACAATTTGAATTAATCTGCTTATTTCTCTTTCATTCATAAAATGTCAGATTCATGCAGCGTATGTTGTTATGCTCAAAAGGTTTTGTTTAACCAGGAGTTCAAAACAGGCCCATGTGATGCCTCCATCATCTTAATTTGTTTCAAACACAGCGGCCAGATGTGGCCATCGATCAGGCTCTGCGGGGTCTGGCAGCATGTTGTTCCAGGAGCAGTTCGTTTAGGTTGCAATAAATTATACCATTATTGAAGCCTGGATCGTAAAATTTCTGCAATTTTCATTCTTTTTCTGCCGAAATATGTCCAACTGGATGCAACAGCTCACAACCGTATTAGCGAATGTAAACAAATCTCTACCCAGAGCCAAGAGGGAAACAAAGAAAAGCTTGTGGCATAATTTACCCTGATTTTTTTCCCCTCGTGTTTGTTGCTGCATGATAGAGCACACGCCAGGACTCCTGGCTGACCACATCAATTGTCCTCCATGTTTGCGCAAATTCTGAAGTCCTGTTTGATCAGGGAAGCCTCTGCAAGATCACGTATATTAAATCGTTGTAATGAACGTCAAGAGTGTCGTCCAGAGCGGTCGTTCACAAAGTTGGAGTTGCAAAATGCAAACTAGAATTAAAATATATTTACAAATGCATTGAGTATTGTAGCGATATCAACTAAAAATAGGATTCAATTTTCTAAATAACCACACAAACAGAAAATGTAAGATCTGTTTTAACTATGCCAGGACAACGGCAGTTTCAGTGGCAACAGATTAACCAGTTGTACATTTCCTTCCTTAGACCTCCCTTGCACACAACTGTTTGCATTTTTTAAATTTCTATTGTTGTCGTAGTTGTTTTCTGTTACGTTTAGGGAAGCAGGTTTGTAACGTATAAAAAGTAAAATACCCACAATGATCCACTCGTCTGGTCAACAAACCAACAACTAAACAAACCTTGCAAGTTTTGACAGATTATTTATTTAATCAAACAAATTCAAACACCCATCAAACAAAAGACAAACTATGGACCCAACTCACAAAACACTAAAAACTAACAGAAGACAGGTGAACACACAAAACAAAGTATGTCAGTAAACTGCTCCACAGATAAGAGACTTTTTTGACAAGATAAAAAGCCATTATCAAATTGACCAATGAACAAAAGCTGTTCAGATACTCTGCTGCCAATGGACGAGCCAATCAACTCCTCCAGCCAATACAAGACAATACTACCAAGGCCGTTACATCTGTTTCATATTATTACATTTTAAAACTTAAAGAAGCTCATTAAAGTTGAACCAACACTTCAAGAGATACCGGAAGTTAAAAAAATGCGCGGGTATGATTTTTGCCAGTGGGATTAAACTGGAAAAAGAACGAAACAGCAGTTTCCATTCATTCATTCATTCTTTCGTTCATTCATCTTTTATTTAATCATGACGATGCCATTGAGAGCATTTACAATGACTTAGAGAGTATATTAAGAACAGTAATTACAAGAGAATAAGTAAAAGCAAGGAGAAGGAAAGGAACAAAAATGCACGTAATATATGTTAACATAAGTTGTCTAATCTATACACATCAGTTGAATTATGTATCTAAGGCCTTGTTTGTTAGTTTTTATCAGTTTTAAGTTTGGCCTTTAAGTGTTTCCCTGCAGCAGGTGGTTGGCAGCCATTGGCAAAAAAAATATTTCAGGGTTGTGAGCAAAAAAGTTTGGGAACCCACTGATCTCACAGTTTCCTACACATTAAAAAACAAGTTGAGATTTAGAGTCATCAACTGGATGTTTGGCTTAAAATTGAAGAACTGTCACTCCTCAAACCTTTCCCTGCTGTTTTCATTTCTGTCTTATAATTAGTCTGTAAGATATGACTTAATTCTACAAGTTTTGATTGGGATGTTTGGTTTTATATTACAGTATGTAGGGTGATATATAATATGGTGGAGCGCTTGCTAGTTTGTGCGCCTGCTGTTTGTCACGATCTGCTCAAATAGACCCAATGAGACGTCGTCTCTGAGGTTAATCTGAGGCTGGGTGAGGCTGGTGATAGCTAAACCTCAGATACTCAGATCTTTGTGGTAAAAGCATGCATGCTAAAAAGTGTTGCTTGCACACATAAAATATGTCCAGTGACTTCAGACCTGTGTGATATCTTTGTCACTCGTTTTAAATCGATAATACAGAAACGCTAATTGGTGCAGCCTTGGTTTTGAGGACTTCTGGATGTCAGCCTTTCCTTGTTTTACTCAAAGGATAAATCTATTAGCTGTTTTTCCCTCTTCCTTAGATTCAAACTAAAACTTCACCTTTCATCTGGCTGTAACATGGTGAACATCAACAGGCTTTTTTCTCTCTCTGTGAAGACGATCACAGCTCTCAGCTTTTGATTAACCTTAGAGCTCGTCATCCTCCGAGGTGCAGACGATGAGAGGCTTCTGAGGGTGGCCGTCAGCGAGGATCTTCTGACCCTCTAATGACTCTAATTGATGATTCAGAGCAGCGGGGCCGTCTTTAATGTTTTTCAGTGTTTTCAGTCTCGTCTGGCTGTTCGCCGGGAATGTATGAAGAGCTGGAGCCGGCCTCGTCGCCATAGAAACCTTTGTGAAATCTCTTTTTTTTTTCTCCTCTTTCCTTACAATACGGGCTGCATTTGAATTCTGCTGTGAACCTGGTTTGTTTTGCTGAAGTTTTCTCTTGTTGTCATGGACTAAGCCTCCGTGCGCCACTGTAAAACACGACAAAAAGTTTTACTTTTCTTTCTGTCCTGAGTCCTCGCTCAGCTCAAGTCTTTCTCTGCCGCTGCTCTAAAATTCCTCACTTACACACCAGGACGGCCATGTTCCAGTTTCCAATGAGAGCCTCTATCGGAACGGCTGGAGTGTATTAAATTCTCTATTGGGAATGTGTTGCTAAAAATACGGGCCTGGCTGAAAGCGTACACTGAGCGGAGCCTGGACTCGTCGCCCTGTGATGAGTCGCCTTCTCCACAGGGTCACTCGGTGCTTCGACGGCTGATTAAACCACAACTACAGAAGCTCTGTTTCCTTGTACTGTACACGGCCAGCGTCTTTGTCTACCAGACTTCTTTGTGACTCTCACACACCCCAGAACACACTCTGTCTCACTCCGAGAAACATCAGTATTTGCACCTTCCAAGGGAGTACGTCTGAGGGGACCGTCAATGGCAGTGAAACTTATTTGCATAAAGTAACTCGCATCTTTGATCTTGAAAACCCGACGTTTAGTAAGAGTTTTGTACTGTATTTCTTAGTCTCTCTCCTGATGTTTACTGACAGAAGTATGAAAAAGATGAAAGTTGCCAACTTCTGTGCAATCGCTCACAGTTTGAACCCATGTTTGGACATTTGGTGTGTACTTAAAACAAGCGTCAGAGTCGTAGTCTGAACTCCAGATAGTGAGCGTGCTGGTTAAGGTCATGCAGTGAAAAGCATGTTGTTTGGACACTGTGATTGGACACTGTGTGTGTGTGCTGTTGGTCCTGTACTCTTATGTAACAGAAGGTGTAAAATGAGCTGCTGCCATAAAGAGGTGCACGCCTTGCTGTTATACCTCTTCCCCACATGGCTGACCAGTTGGCCTGATGTGCCCAGATCCACGGTGGTAAACAAACACAGTCCCCTCACTAGGCAGCGCTCCTCCTGCTGCTCCCATGACTCCTGAAGTGTAAAATCAGGCCTGGAATGTCCCACGAAGCATAGGGAAAATGTTTTTATGGCTATCATTACTCGGGTTATGTCACACAAAGCATATGCTTTGAGTTTGGCTGATTTCCAGGATAGCTTAGGAAATCCTTATTACGCTTGGCTGTCTTCATACAGAAATCCCCAGAGTGCCATAGTGCTTGATACATTTCACAGAAGGGTTGAGGATCTTTGAGTTCACATCAGCGGGCAACTGATGTCAGATTTTTTTGATGTGGATCAGGACGGATTTTGACTAAAATATAACGACGTTGCGTTGTTTTCATGTATTTTATTAAAAAAACCAACAATGCAGTGGTAATATCCATTATACAGCCACATTGAAATGAAACATACCTAGTTATCTATCTAACCAGTACTTTGTTTTGAATTGATTTTCAATTAATCAATGAAATAGAAAAGTAAATTGGGCAATACCAAATGTTTATAACATAGTTCAGTATTTCATTTTTTAAGTAAAGATGATAGTGACTGAACAAACTTGTCACAGAATAGCAAAATGGACGTTAGGGGAAATGTAGCATTGGTGCTTTTTGATGAAACTGCCTGCAATGGCTGCAGACGTTATTTGTATATTTTAAAATTTCAAGATATTAGAATGATTAACCAGTTATAGATAAGTCTATTCCTAGTTTACTTTTATATAAAAACTTTAAAAATAGAGGTTTAGTCTTGAGTTGAAGTGTGAAGTATCTCATGGTACAGTACAATATGGTATCCATACAAAGTTTTCAATTAGAGAGCAAATCTTTTTACCACAGATGTTTGGAGCAAATTATTTTAAGTTCAATGGCTAAAACTCACAAAAGCAGTCAGAAAGCTTCAATATGAGTATACATTAGTTACGTTTCCATTATAGGTAGATTTGTGCAAAACCTGAATATCACAATAAAATAGTAATGGAAATACCAAAATTTCTGTGAAACCTCTCAAATCTCACAGAAAGAGATTTTACTCAAGTTGTGTGCAATTCTGATCATAATGGAAACACTAGTAAGACGCAGTTGTACTTTATGGAAACTTCAGAAATACGGCTTTTATTTTGCAAAAAGGTGAAATGGAGACAGCATTATGTAAATAAAGTTTGTCTAACTTTCTACTTACAGTTAATAAAGTATTTTACTGTCTGGTTTTGGTTTGGTCCATTGGAGAAGTTTCGTATCCACTGGCCTGGTTGTTAAAACTCGCACATGGAAAGTTTAAATATTGATCATTTAAGAAGTTGGTCATATGCAAAAGCCAAACGCTACCCATCCCTCTTCCCTTAAGTGTTGGATTTTCTTCTTTCATCCTTTCTGTATCAGAACTGATTGAGTTCAAGGCTGTTTGTTGACTCTCTAAGTGATAAGACGTCAACTCTGCAGACAGATCGTTTTGTTACCAAACATAAATCTTCTCCTTATTTCGCTGCTGTAGAGGTTTGATCCGTCTGTAGGTGGTGCAGCTCGGGAATTTTAAATCCCCCCGGCTCACACTGTACGTCTGAGCGAAGACTGACAAAACCTCAAATCTCAAACGGGTGCTGTACGTGGTTATTAGTGCCTCGATTCCCATCGCTTACGAATATTTTCATTACATTAGCTAATGGTCTTCTTGGGCTTGAGTTACAGAAGCAAGTCCACAAATCAACTCAGCGTAACCAAGGATGAGCTCGGCCTCAGTGTGATGACAGCGCTCCTTATTTGACGGCGGCTCGCTGCCAGAAATGTGGTTGCTAAACAAAACGTCAGCGAGGATGGTCTGGGCTTCATCAAAGCCAGAGACATGACCGCATATTTTTCAGTGAAATATCCCCTCTAATTACCCAGAGAGCTATTTTTTATCCTTCTTTAGACCGCCTCAGACTTCTGCAACCCTGTTTTTCAAGTGTGCAGAGCAGACGACTTGCATAAGTCACTTTGATTAGGTGTAATCCTCCAATAAATTCAGAAGATGAACCGTCTTCAGGGACACTTTTTTCATTTATTGGAATGAACACGTGCCCTGTTCATGAGGCAATACTGCTCTGACCTTTAAAGGCTTTACTGAGCATCTCCGACTGAAAACAGAGTCGTATTTTAAACTCATTGTCTGCGTCTGTCACATTTTCTAATGAGCTTATTCTTCTCTGTCTTTTCAGTTTGTCCGAGCAAAGACATCCGCAACAATGTGACCAACCTGCGCACGCTTGAGAACTGCACTGTGATCGAAGGCCACCTGAAGATCCTGCTCATGTTCAGGACGAAGCCCGAGGACTTCCGAGGCCTCAGGTTCCCCAAACTGATGGTGATCACGGACTACCTGCTGCTCTTCCGAGTCTACGGCATGGAGAGTCTCAGCGAGCTCTTCCCCAACCTGACCGTCATCAGAGGCAACAACCTGTTCTTCAACTACGCTCTGGTGATGTTCGAGATGCTCCAGCTGCGAGAGATCGGCCTCCATAGCTTGATGAACATCACCAGAGGCGCCGTGAGAATCGAGAAGAACCCAGACCTCTGCTACCTGTCCACTCTGGACTGGTCCAAGATCCTGGACTCGGTGGAGGACAACTACATCATGGCTAACAAGAACGACAGAGAGTGCGGGGACGTGTGCCCGGGAGCCGCCATCGGGAAGACCACCTGCCAGACGACCACGATCAACGGACACTTCAGTGAACGCTGCTGGACGCAGAGCCACTGTCAAAGAAGTAAGATGTCTCTTTTCAGTTTGACTTTAAGTTAAGGAAACAATATTTTAAAGTCATGAAAGTTTTGTTGACTCAGTATCTTTAGTCGTGTGTTTATTTTTGATAAAACTTGGCAGATAACTTGGTAGAAGAATTGATCCAAGGTGCCAGTTAAGCTCAGTTGGTGGATCAGATGCTCCATATACAGAGAAAAGTTGGCCATGCACTGGTCTGGGATTGATTCCCTGTCCAAGCTTGATTTAGTGCATGTAATCCTCCACCCTCTGTCTCTTTCCCCTCTTTTCCTGCCTGTCTCTATCTCAAACCATCTTAACAAATGATAGCAAAAAGTTCCCCCTACAAAATAACACAAAGCTTCAGGAAATCATGTGAATCCCAAATCTAATAGCTCCAAATGATGTCTGCCATGTAAACAAACTCAAATCAGTCTGGATATAAAACAGAAATCAAAAAAGGCACCATTAGGAATTTGTAAGTGAACTTGAAAAGTTCTCACTTTTATATATTTGCTTCTTCATAATCCAAGGTTTAAAGTGAGATGATTAGCCCCAAAATCTGTCTTTTATAAATCGTTCTTTTCAGTATCCATAGTTAGAATCAGAATGAATCCATTCACGACGGGTTACGTTTTTCAGTGAGGAGCAAAATGTGTCACTTTTCTTCAAGAAAATGAATCCTTGGATTCATTTGAACAGTAACAGTGAACTCTGGAACTGAACTGTCAAAAAGAAAAAGGTCAGAGCAGAAAAAAGCTAAACAGGAGAGTGATAGAGCAGGGACTAAATGCTAAAACACAGGTTAAGCTGTTTGTATTAAGCAGTTATTCTGCAGTGATCTGTTCAAACCTGAGAGTCTATCAATAAAATGAAGAGTCAGGTTATGTTTGCTCTGCTTGGTGAGGTTGGAGTTGGTAGATGAGCACTAGTAGGACATAACCACGATTTACTAACGCTACGGACACGTCTCAGGGCACTGAGCTGTGAGTGGCGCTAAACTTAGCCAGCTACTAAACTACAGTACAGACTGAGCTCACAAAGTTTGCTTTTTTGCATAGCTACAGATGAATACCTCTTCACTTTGAAGATGTCTTGGACAAAGAAAAGTAGTGTCAGGAGTCATATTGTGTCACGTTTATGACAGAGGATGAAAGTGCATATTCGAAATGGAGTCTCTATCCTAGTAAAATCAATAGGCAACATCCCCAGTGATAAAAGTTTCTGTTCATCAAGAATCCACTTGAGACTGGCTGCAGAAAGACCAGAAACCATGTTCACACCAACCCCCAAAAAACAGACTTTCACGTCATTAAAGAACATATTTACATTCTGGTTCGAAAACAGCTTGGGATTGAAAAGCTGATTTTGTTATCGGCACACGTTGAGCGTTTGTATTTTTTTTAACTCAGTGGTTTACAAGATATACAAAGAGGCTCAGCTTGCCTCACGTTACTGAGGTTTTAGGAAGGAAGCTCAAAGCCTGTGTCGTATCCAATATGGCCCTCGCCAACAATAGGCTTCATGACTCTGCATCAGGAACAGACGGGTGACATAGCAGAGACTACATCCATGGTTTAAACAGTCTAAAAGTAAAACACTGACTTGTATCAGCGAGAAATTTGTGCTATGTTCTGAATCAGGCTGATCTTTAAAACAAGCAAAAACAAGAAAACGCTACTTCAGTGTGTCGCATAAACAAAGAACAGCATGTTTCAGGTCAGTTTTCTAGCATACGAAGATATAATAAGGCACTGACATATCGCCCTCATTAATCCAACACCGTGGAGACCTATAATGTATTACAAAAACACACACAACTAAATGTCATGTAACACCCGCGAGGATGCACCTGAGAGGATGTAAGCGCGTAGTGTGCCACGGGTGATTTGTTTTAGGTGCTGTTATGAATCACCAAGAGGAAGTGTAGCGCAGAGAGGTCAGGTAAGAGCACAGGCAGCTGGTAGAAAGTCCAGATACAACTAAGGGGCACATTTAAAAGTACAGGCCCACTTAAAGCTTCGGATTAAGGCTAAAACATGTCGGAAACAAAAGAAACAGCCCCTCAGGTAGCTCCTCGTACTCTCGACTCTGTTACGACAGAATAAAGTACTTTAAAAGGTTGTTTTATAAATCAGGAACATTCTCTGGAGGTGGAAGATGAACTGCAGGCTCAAAGTTGTTTTGCCAAAAGTTAGTGAAGTCTCTTTGCTGTGTTGAAATATCAGCGCGTCAGGCTCGGTTAAGTCGACCACGTTGTGTGTCAGTGCTGCTTGAACTGCGCTCGGAGGTGACGCAACACCTCAGCCTCTGCATGTTTACTCTGAATCGACCGTGGCTTTGTCACTGCTCGTGTTGTGTAGAGGCGGTTAAAAAAAGAAAAGAAGAAGACATCATTGCTCATTTCTCATTGTTCCCCTTTCTGAGAGCAGCTCCCGTGACATGAGCCGCTCCCTCTGTGCGTTCTGTCTTTTACTGTAAAATGACAAGCCCACCCATTTCACACCCTCAAAGAGTTCAAGTTCGAGTGCTGGGAAGAATTTTGCGCTTGGGTGCTGCCTGAACACCTTGACTCGCACCATTACACAACACTGCGTCCATGAGCTCAGTAGCTCGTTTGAAGGAGTTTCTCTGCACGTCGGTGGCTCGTTCGGGCTCTTATTAAAATTTGTTTGCTTTAGTGGCTGCATTCACTTTCTGTTTGGCTGAGGGAGGTCCATTATTAAGCTCTGCAGCGTCTTTGTTTTGTTCCTAGGTTATCCACTAATGACTTTTTGCTTGAGGTGATCGCTCACAGACGGCCTTTTGTCAGATTGTGGTGTTTGTTAAGGAGGTCTAAAGGGTTTTATAAAAAGTCTTACAGCACAGATGATTTCCTAATTTGCACACAGCGAGATGAATGAAGACCAGACGGTGCCTGGCAAGCTCTGATCCCCAGCCATGGCTCTGCATGCAGCTGGGGCCGGGCCTGTGGTCTTGCGGTTCGGGACCTGTGGTTTATTGCCTACTTTCACTAAAGCATGAAAAGAGCCGTTAAGCCCGAGCTGGAACCACAGGACTGAGTGAGAGGCCTTCACTGACCTCCTCTGTTGCTGCTTTTTATAGACCCACTGTTGTTCTCTAAGTGAGCCAAACTTACTGCTTTTGTTTCTTCTATCTCAGGTCTGCTTTCCTTATTTCTCAGGTGATGGTTTGACTCAGTGAGGTGCACAGATCTGATTCCAAAGGAAGCACTTTTAGCCTACTTTTTTCCACACCTGTCATAGAAGAAAGGACATTTCTTAGCTGCTTGTATGAAACTGATACTGAACATTGTGATACCGCCAGGCTTTCTTAGGTTTATAATCCAAAGTGAAGCTAGTAGTTAAGTGCTATAACTGCCAGAGATCACCGCAGGTCATAATCACATTCTGTAGTCTGCAAAGCAACCGAAAACAAAGCTGCAGAACCACGAGGCTTGGCTTAGATCCCATGTTTGCAGTCACGACCCATTTCCTTTCCCAGACTCTTCAACAGGGGTCATATGAACTTCTCTCAGAGAAACGAGAGCTGATTTTTTCCTCCTCCTGTTTTTATACTTAAACTTAAAACATTAAAAAATACAAAAAAAGGTATGCATTGTTGCCTTTTCATGTACGTACAAATACCTTTTAACCATGGTTGTCTACACTTTTTCAGAGGGCCACATTTGATTTTGTAAAACTGACTAAAGACCTGCAGTTCTTACTGATAATTAGAAATATAGATGGATAGATAAATCATTTCAAGGGAAATTCAACGCATCCAGCAGCAGGTTACAAAGACGTTTGTGGCACAAAACATAGTTACAAATTACACACAAAACAATGCTCCTCTTCCACATGCCAGACTATCAATTCAAAATTAGGCTTACAAAAGAAATCTACAGAACCCATGCAGGGATAAAAATGTACTTCAATTTAAACATGAACCTATAAACAGTTGATTATAAAAGTCTGTCTACTGATATATTTGTTAACCATGACAGTAACATTTGAAAGCTCTGTTTGTTAACTATCAATATCAGTTGCTAAGTGTGCTCAAACATACAAACAGAGATTATAAGTGGTTGGTTTCTTGCAGTGTTACATGCTGCGTAAACATCAGCAAACTCGATATAGGCAAAATGTGTCAGGATGTTTTTATGAAAGGATCAGGATTTTGATTTTATTTTCAAGATTTAAGCAACATTTTTAGCCCAGGCGGACAGAATCTTCTGTTGCATATCGTATCTTTAATCTCATCTTGTGTCCTCTAATGTATTTTTTTGAACTCTCACATTTTCACATCCTGATAAAAACATTCATTTAAGACATCAGCTTTAAGAGTTGTTGAATTTCTGAGCTTTAACTTCATACAAGTAGCCTTTTGCTCTGTGGTTTTGTTTGTGCAAAAGACAGAAAATGTAACTGTACACATAATGGAGTACATGATTCATTTCAGTGACATAATTAATACATTGTAAGAGAAAAGCTGGGGATGTTAGAAAATGAAGCTCAAGCCACAATTGGCTCCTAGAACTAACTTTGGACATGCCTGCTGTCGTTGTTCAAAACTTTATGAAGTCCCTTTCAATATTAACTAACAGAGAATTAAAGCAAACGCTACAGAGCGAATCAGTGTCACTTGAGTTATGTTGGCATCCCATTTATTTCACTTTTTAATGAACTCTGCACATTACGTTCTTAAAACATTCGCGACTTGTTCCATATCTTCAACAATGTCCAATTAGTGTCTTGGAGTGAGAGAGTCTTTGCAGTATTTTCTTTGTTATATCAAGCAGTGTCTCAACATTTTCTCTTCATCCTCACAGTTTCCAGGATGTAAAAAACATATTTTTAGTCTTTGTTTCAATACGACGATATTTTTCCCCACATCCTTGAGATTTTAATACAGTGTTTAAAAGCTCCTCCACTTATCACTAAACCTTGATAAATTGTCGAAACAAATCAGTGTCACTGCTACTTACTTTCTGCAGATATCTGTGGAGGTCAATAGATGAACAGGCCGAGTCAAATTACTCCCTCAACTGTGTGCTTTCTTCTCACAAAGTGGCAAAGTAAGGTCGCAGGAGATGCTCATTACCAAAGCTGATTAGATTTGGCTTCAAGCTGACGCAAACTCACGCAGATGTAATTGTCACAAATACGAGACCTCGTCCCATGAAGCATCTGTCTTATTTCTGCAATTTAGTGTTAGAAAGTTTACTTAAATCACGGTGATTTGTTCTTAAGTTTTAGTGAGACAAATGACAGGAAAGCAAACAAAAACTCTCTAAAAGAAGCTGATGGATGAACTGAGCATCTTGATCTTTATTTCTGTCGATGACGTGACTTAAGCACAGCTAATTCAGGTAAAGAACATGTCGTTTTTTTGGATCATTTAACCACAGAGCAGAGGGAAAACATGACTAGTCACTCAGGGTCACTCAGTTCATCATCTCTGTAGTTGAACTCTGTAGATAGCCCCTCCATAAACCAATTTCCTGACTCATGATTACATCGCCATGACTGCTGGATGCAGCACACGCACGCCGTTTACCGATACATCTCCAAAAAAACTGAAAAGTGAACTTAAACACGTCTGTGAGGGTTTTTGCAGACTTCTAAATGCAGCACAAATCAAATCAACAGGTCGACTGTCTTTGTGAAATGGAAGTAAACGCTTTAAAAGTAGCTTAAACAAATTCACGTGCTTTCCTTTTCTCCTCAGTCTGTTTTCATTCAGCAGCGCTTCTTAAAAACCTGTGTTACTGGTAGTAAATCTAATATTTGTTGTCCGTTAAGAGCACATCCATTTTGAATCCCCTGCACAACAATGAAGGTCTTTATATCCCCTAAAATTCAATAGAAATAATGAGCCAGCTTAAAGGGAAACACAATTGTTCAGTCTGTTTACTTGTAATGAATTACAGTTTCTTGCCAGGCCTGATTTGAAGATAATGAGCATTTGATTATGTTTTGGTAATGGCTGTTACGGGGCACAGCTTTTTTTGGCCGTTAGAGGAGATTAGCTTGAGCCGTGAGCGTGGCTGCCAGCTGTAAATATTGGCTTTGATTCAACAAGAAATCAGGGACTTCCCATAGAGGGAGGGTTTTACTATCAAATGTGTTATAAATAAATAGATATTACTCAAGAGTTTATGAATAAAAATATGTATCACTACAGTATTTCTCAGAAAACGCCCTCTGTGTGAGAGTTTGTATTCGCTCTGATTGTTTTGTTTCACATGTAGAGTCAATAGGAAACCAGAGGAGGGGTGAAAAGGGGGATGACATGCATCAGTGGATACCAAACTCAAACTATAAACCTTTAAGTTCAATGCCAGGCCTAAAATCCCCTCAGCCTTCAAGTGAAGTGCTAATCTTGCATATCTAATGACTTTCTTTCTGTCCAAATTTAGTGAAAAAAAAGGAGCTTTAAGAAGTATCTTTGTCATACCAGTGCATGTTGACTGGATTTCTCAAAAAGAAATCATGCCAAAGGGAGTTTCCCTCTTGTTTTTATTTGTATGAGAACTTCTTGGTACACAACATCTGTTGTGGTGGGACTTTTGGAAACGATGGCCTGTGTTTAAGTGTTTGAGATGATGGGAAAACGGCTTTGAATCATGTTTACGAAGCTGGTTGAAACTCTTAAATGATTTCAACTAAGTCAAAAAGATTGGTTATCAGAATCAGATTTTTATGAAGGGATTTGCCTTGGTCTGTTGGTGCAATTAGTTGAGAAAAAACAAGAGCATAAATTAAGTCATAATAAGAATATAAAAACAAAAGCGATTGCATGCAAAAGTGAAAAAAAGAAAGAAATAGACATAAAAAGACACCGATGTATGAGGGTCTTGGAGAGAGTTTTTATAGGAAGACTTTTGCGTTCCCTCCCAATATTGAAAAAAATTAAGTTAGCTGATATGTTCTGCTGCACCGGGCAAAAGAGCAGGAAGAGTAAAAAGTATTGTTTGAGGGAACGAAAAAGTATTGTGAGGAAATGCAAGAGTATTGCAAGGGAATGCATGACTATTGTAAGGGAGTGCAAAACCATTGTTAGGGAACACAAAACTATTGTAAGGGAACGCAAACAATTGTTAGAGAACGCAAAACTATAGTTAGTAAATGCAAAACTGTTGTTAGGGAACACAAAACTATAGTTAGTTAACGCAAAACTGTTGTTAGGGAACAAAAAAGAACTGAAAGGGAACACAAAAGTATTGTTAAGGAATGCAAAAGTATTATTAAGGAACGCAAAAGTATTATTAAGGAACGTAAATCCCCTGTGCGAAACCATTGCAAGGGAACAAAAAAGAATTGTGAAGGAATGCAAATAACCTGTGAGGAAACACGAAACTGTTGCAGGGGAACAAAAAAAGAATTGTGACGGGACGGAAATTTTCTGTTAGGGGACGCAAAACTATGGCAAGGGAAAGGAAAAACTATTACAAGGGAACACAAAACTGTTGTCAGGGCACACAAAAGTATTATTATGGGAAAAAAATTTACCAAAAAGATTAAAAGAATGCAAGGGAATGCAAAACTGTTATTTTTTTATGCTTTAATTGAACGGACTGAATTCCCAGTGTTTTCTTTATAAGTAAAGTTAAAGGAACATTTTACTTATTTCTTGTCATTATACCGAGCTCATTATTGTTCCGCTTTAAGGAGAAATATCTGTATCTGTCCGTCTACCAAGCCCTCAGAGATAAACCAGCACGTGTTTCCCGGTTGAGTGGTATTTTACACACACAGTGTTAAGTTTGATCTCAATTATCTTCTCTTTGATTCGCTTCCCCATAGAGGAGTTCAGCTCAGCAGACGCCTGACCCTCTGACGGGTTCGTCACTTTTCACACTTGTTGCATGTGTGTGTCTCTCGTAGCCTGTGGGCACGAGGAGACGGCTGATGGTTTCACGCTGGCTGTCACCGCGTGAGTGTTGCTGTGAAGCACTTTGGTGCCAGGTCAGGTGAGAACCTGCTGCCGGACTTCTCTTGATTTGGATGTTCCAGATTTAGTCTTGGCTCACATCCCAAATGTTTGTCAACCAATCACAAGACGGACTGAGAGACGTGTCAGGGTCAGTATGTGTGTAATGGCAACAGACATGGAGTATAAATCATGCAGGGACATAACCTCCTTATGTGTGTGTGTACATGTGTGTGTGCACATGTGTGTGTGCAGACAGAGTGGTCAGCTATTGTTTAGTCTTGCAGCTAGGAAACAGGAGAGTAACACTGTGGTGTAATTGTGGATATGAACACATCGGTCATTCAGCCAGGTCGTATCGGAAGGAAAAAGCGAGGTCAGCGGTCACTCCAGGGGGTGAGGAAGGGGGAGTCAGACTGTTCTGCCTCGCCGTTGACCCTCAGTTATCCTCTCTACGGCTCCCACACGCAACACTCAGCCCTGGCGCCGCAATCCTTTTCCGACCCCGACAATGGTCGCCGTAGAGGATCATGGAGCGGTCTTTCCGATTGTTTCCTCTCTTTGTGTCTCTGCTTCCTCTCGGAGGTTATGAATGGACACAGGGGAGGAGGACTCAGCCTCTGCAGCAGGAGACACTTTTATGAGACCAAAATACTGATGCATGACCTCTGGAGGTCAGCGAGGCAGGAAAGAGGACAAACTTAGCCGCTAGTAAAGCTGTCTGTGAGAAGAAAGGCGGAGATTGTTCAGAGCTTTAATATTTGTGACAAAACAAGAGAGCAGTTTATTTAGTGACACTTTTATCACTGAAACTGTGATTTCATGTCACTGTGAGACACTTAAACTGCACAGCTCTGATGTCTTGATGTCAGGCTGAAGGCTGGTGTGAGTCAATTTCCCCGGCCCGATACGGCTCATGTGTTCATTGCTCTACAAACACTGACTGTGTCTGAAAGCCAAGCCGACCCTTCCTCCTATCACATGAATCATGCTTTCTATTTTGGTCATGGCAGCTATTCGCTCCATGTCCTCTATATAATATTAAACCTTAAAGCTTAAAACGGCTGCTGTGGTGACACAAAGACTCAACTGTAATTCCCCCAAAGCAGAAGTGATAGAAAATCAATCTCCCTGCAGCAATGTCAACATTTACGTGCTTGTTTAGAAGGGTAGAATAACATTTCTGCAGGAACTCCTCGATGTACACCGCTGGGATCTTGTTACGAGCTGAAAGATCTCACATAGTGTTGGAGCAAATGTCATTTAAAGTCTTTATTTACTGGTAATGTGTGTACGGCTGGCAAGTTTACAAAGTGGAGGCTGTTAAATTCCTTCAACTCTCAAAGATCACCTCCTCGAAATTCTGCAACTGTTTTATTTTCTTCTCCAATCATCCACCAAACAAGAGCAGATTTCACTGTTTGGCACTGGCAGTAGTGCCTGGTATGAAAAAAGATTAATATCACAGTGATTTTTGGTGGCTTCATGGTATTTTTCTAATTCAGAGCGCCACAAAATACATGCTGTAACGAGATGAACCAAACTGAACCGCTTGATGAAAACGGGGCTTAACTGCACATACAGCCATAAAGTTTACAGGTAAAGTTCATGAATTTTCTTCAATGTTTGGCATTGGCAGAGATTTGGCAACCCATAATCTCAACTCTGCTTCTTATCCTAAAAATACATGATTCTTAAAAATATGGCGCCATTTTAAAGCGAAACAATCAGCTTTCCGACAGTGTAAGAGTCATCGTCAAGAGGCATTTTTACAACCAGGAATGCTAATTTCTCTACTTTTTGGTTAAGTTTATTTCTCCAGTGAGGTATCTTAACCATCAGAGCAGAGTTAAGAGATGTTTCACATACTTGGAATTCTTACAAGAAAAAACAGAGCATTTCTTTACTATCTCCACATGCTGTGAATCAAACTCTACCGCTGAAATCTAATCATAAACACGTCAGCTTCTTATCTAAAAACCATGTAACTTAAAAGTGTTTGTTCATCAGGAAGGAATTTGTTCTTTTTCAGGAGTTGGGATCCTGATCTAAACCGAGTCCACACCCTTCAAAAAATTTAAATTTAGTGGGTTTTTTTCTACTTTTCTGAAATCAGAGTGGAAACAGACAACTGAGAGACAGCAACACTCAGAAGAGGCCTCTTTTGGCAAAGCTGCTAAAACACAGACATGCAAACGCAAATCAGAGCCAGGGAGCATCTCTCAAAAGTCGTGAGATTGAAAAAGTCTATCTGTTTTTTAACTGGAAGTAATAAATCAGCGTTATTTTTACCCGTAGGTTAAAGTGCATTAAATGGCTGTTGTGAGGAACTTTGTGACTAAATTTGCAAACTCAGACTTCCAGTCGGATTTCTTGCCTGTCTGACCTTATTTCCAAACTGGAGTTCGTAACCGGTCGTAAAACAAAAAAGGGATTGTACAACAGATGCATGGAAGTCCATAAAACCCACCCCCTTTTTCTCCAGCCTCAGGAGTCTCCTCTTTTCAGAGCTCAGTATGCTCAGAGCTGTTCCTCTATCATAAATACACACACACACACACACACACACGAGTCCTTTCCTTTGAGCTGACTTAACTGCTCTGGCACTCGGGCTTGTGGAGCTGCACCCTGTGAACCCTCGCCGGCGTTCAGCTACTGGAGCCTTTCCCATGGAATCCCAGACATTTCAGGCATCTGTTAAAGCCGGGCCGACAGGCGTTTCTTCGCCGCCGTACGCGCTCACACTCACCACAGCCGTCCGATTTACAGCGTCACACTGCGGTTTTACTGCTGCTTTTATCCGATCTGCAGGAGGATGTTTCCTTTTTATCTGCTCTCACGAGTTACATGTAACCCTAACCCAGATGTTTCAGTCATTACACATCTTCTATTTTGTCTTTGAAACAGCAAAATAAGCACATCTGCAAAATGTTTCCTTTATTTTAGATATCATAGAGCTTAATTTCTTCGGCGCCAAGGCTTCAAATCGCTCTTATATTTGTACTGAAGGCTGCAGCTGAATGACAACCTGGAAAACCATCATTTAGAAAAGCTCTTTGAAATGCAGTTGGCTCAATGTGATTAATTAAAACGCATTGATTTTGGGATTTTTATGACGTAAGCAAGTTGTAAATCATGGCCTGGTGCTCCTTTTGCTGCTCTAACATGTTTTATGTCTTTGCACTCTACGAGAGACAACCTCCATGATTTTTGATAAAGACAAAGTGTTTTGTGATGAAGCATTAATGCCACAAATGTGATCGTCCCCCTCCTGATGTCACAACAGGTAGTCAAGACAGACTACAGATGTGGTGATTATTTCAGGCCGACACTGACGCCTGGAAGGAAATGAAGATTCAAGGCCGTGGCGTGCATCATTTGCCTGTCAAGCAGGCAGCGTAATTTGCCCATCAACATGTGCAGAGTGTTTATCATTTCTATTCCAGTCACGGACAAACTGGATATCCTGCTTTGTGATGATAGGGCCGGCAGGGCAGCGGTAAAAACAAAAAGTGCTTTTCCATGTTGTTTGTGTGTTTTTGTTCTATTAACGGAGGCTGAGGCCGGTTAATGAAATTGTTTACGGTTCCTGTTGGTACAAGAGTCGTCTCAGAGCGTCTCTGCTGCTGCTGCTGAGTCAGAGCGGCCGTCACGTGGAGGCAAAATGAGACGAGGGCTGAAGCCTTTACCATTTATTCTGTCACAGAACAACAAGAATCAAACACACATTTACATTTCACATATTTATTTTACTTCAGCAGTAATTACATCTTTTATCCCATGATGGGTGGTAAATATTTAACCTTTTATTTCATACATATCGTCTGCCAGGGACAGAAACAAGTTGCTGAGACAAAGTGAATCTCAGCTTTGGTTGTGATTTTGGATTTTAAGATTTTTCTTTTTTTTTTTAAAACAACCAAACAAATGAACTTATTCACGAGCAAAATTCTTACATGGCTAGCTCAGGCAGGTTAAAGCCTTCTAGATCAGATATGAGAGTCTTTTATTACTTCGCTGGATGCCAAAGCAATAACTTATCAATTTACACAGAACAGATTGAGTGGGACAGGAAGTTGGAACTGAAGCCACATTTTAACAGCTGTTGACTTTCAAAATAAAAGGTTGCCTGATATCTAACTTAACAACAACAACAAACCAACATAACGAGCAGAGATAGAGTTGGACCTGTTTGCACGTCCAGTTATTAAAAAGACTGGACCATCAGTCATATTGTACCATTATTAAAAAAAAAATCAATGAATTAATAATTTTATATTTCAACAGCCCTTTACAATAATGGAAAAGGTGTCCCGAGTTTTTTTTTTCCATGTGTTCCACTATCTTTTTCTTGTTTATAAATGTTTATTTTTTCATTTGCTATTCATGCAATCAGTTTACACTTTTATACTGTACAGTCTTCGTTTTCAACCTGATGTTTACTATTTATACTGAATATTTACCGTGGGCTCTTGAGTATCATATTTTCAATTCACTGTACGTGTTACAGCTTGAAGACGCTGCAGGAGTGTTTGTTGACGGAGCTGTCAATCGTCTTTTTAAAATCAAATGAAAAATTGAAACTGCCATTCTAGAAACACTTGTGTATAAATTATCAGGATGAAACTTGTTATTACGACAGAAATTTCTACCAATGTTCCATCATTGACTGGACCATCCAGTAGGGGGAGCTCCAATTATTAAGGCTTCATACTCCTTGAAGACGGGTCACATAACTTTTTTTCTTGAGAAAACACGTCCCATTTTTCCTCCCAACATCTTCAAACAAATAATTAAAAATAGTTGCTTGGTTGACTCAAAGTTTCTCTTCAGTGACAGAAAAAGAAGGAAATAGTCTTTCACATGCAAGAGATGGAAAATTTATGACTTTTCTTCCTTATTTTTCTGAAAGGCAGATGTCATCACCTGCTCAGTAAGCTGTTTTGTTTTTGTAAATGCTTTTTAAGACTCATTAAAAAAGAAAACACGTCATCACAACATCATTTGTTCATTTGTTCTGATAAATATTTGCAGATAAGTCATTGACCCTCGACTTAAATAAACTCAGCTCTGTGAGATATCAACCTGGAGTGTTATCAACAAACAAAGCTGGCTGATGTTATGATAGCTCAAGGTGATACAAAGGATTCATTAATTGACATCCTAAATGTCACAGGGCGTTGTAAAGTTTCCCGATGTTCTGTCAATACAGGACTCTGCGGTGTCAACATTTCCACTCAGACGTCATCCTCTTGATGAATTAACTCTTGTTGAGCTGACGCTGCGGCATTAATCCATCTTCATTTACCACGATCTCATTCAAACTTTGAGGACAGAGGAAGCAGCGGTCGACGGTGAAACGTTTGGAAATAGAAACACGGAGTGTACGCCATGTGTTCCTCACTAGCAGAGAGGAAACATGGCAGCTCTGTATGAATAACAGACCTTAGTGCACACAAGGACAGAGAGGACGCTTATCAACCTCTAAGGCCATGTAGGAGAAATCACTCATTTAATTTTCCAAGATTCTGTTAAAGAATCGAACGTTAAAGACGGTGCACGCTGATGTTCTTTGTTTTATTGGCATTGGACAGATCAGAGGGAAAAAACGGGCTCACATGTCTGGCTCTAATTTGCAGCCATCTTGATTTCTGCCTGTTTCTGGCGCTATAAAGTTAAACCAATGTGTTTGCAGAGACCTGACAGAAACTGAAAAACTTCTCCAGAAGAGTTCAGTCAGATCAGCTGCTACAAACAGACTCACAGGAACATTTTCAAGGAAAGAAAATGAAAATGTCAACCTGGAGTGGCCTTCTTTTGAGCTGCATCTTCATGGTTTGTACGATCATATGACAGGACGTAGGATTCAACTTTGTGTTTCTGCAGTGAGTCTAGCACAGTTTGGTGAACATGCACATCCACGAAAATAAATCGGGAAGTAGTGAACAGTTACACACAATCACCACTTGAATTATGGCTTGAGAGAGCTCAGAAGTTGAGCAGTGACTTCTGATTGGTTCATTTTAACCTTGTGTCCACCAAACGGTTCAGTTCAGCTTTGGCACGCATTTTGTGGCACTTCCTTTCCTTTTTTAACCATTTTTTGAGCTTTTGTGCCTTTAATCAGATAGGAGAGAGGACAGTGGATAATGTAGGAAACAGGGTAAGAGTGAGGAGTGACATACGGGGAAGTGGCCACAGGTTGGATCCAAACCTGGGCTTCCCGCACGAGGACAAACTTCTTGGAGCGCGGAGTAAACTACCAGGCCATCTGTGCTCCATGTGGCGTTCCCTTTGACTAAAACCCGGACAGGTCCTCAAATTTCCGACCCCACTTACCATCCCACTTTTTAATACCCTTCTGTTGAGATGCCAGACATACTGATCCGACCCCTGTAGGTTGAGCTGGAAACATTGCAGTCCATTGATTGGTCGAAAGAATCGCCACTTCCCGTGCGACAGCGGTGCTTAAAAATAACAAACAACCCTGCCATGTTCGAGTCTCCAGTCAACTTCTTGAAGATAACTCTCTTTTGTTTTGTTTTCCATTGTTGTTGTTCTTTCAGAGTGTCGCGTCTTTCTTCTTTGTTAGAGTTATTGGTGGAGTACGTAGTTGACGCGGCTCTTGGCATCCAGTTTACACCCACCTACCAAGAATGTCATGGTTTCCTGTGGGAATGCAAACAGGATCAGGCTTTGACCCGTACCAAACTGTGCATACTGGACCGCTTGGTGGAAATGGGGCTTTTGGATGCTAAAACTTGATGAGCAGATTCTTGATCAGCTAAAATTGAAGTTAAAAAGACAGTATTTACTTATAAAGTGATAACGCACAAGACAGACTTATTCTTACACCTTGATACTTGTTTTATAAATCAGGTTGAAGAATCTTCTGAAGAGACTTTTTTTTACTGTTGAAACTTAAACCCCGACTGACAGACTTATCTGATGGTGAGAAGACCCTCAAGATAAGGTCAAAAGTAAACAGAAATTTAACTGATAAGACTTATAAAGTGCTCTTCTAGATACTCAAATATGCTTGACATGTTGTGTCAGACGGGTGAAAGAAGACGTGGAAGTCACCTGTTGATGGCAAAAGCCACAGTTAAACTTAGACTGACAGAGTTTGGGGGTAAAAGATGTCAAGGTGGATTTCTAAATGTGGCTCCCACTGGAAGAGTTAGAACCACCAGCCCACAGACTGAATTAAACTTAGACATAGTCTCTGTTATGTTGCCCAATAAAAGTTTGAAGTCTACTGACAGTTACATTAAACCTAAATGTTGTTCGACCAAACATGAAGCAAAGGTGGAGTAAAGGTGGGTTTTTAGCTGCTTTAGCTTCTTTGTGAATTATGTAACACTTGCAACCGTTACATCTTCAAAAGTTCTGTATCTGCCGCATCCCTGTGATCAAGTAGTTTAAGCCAGTTTAAGTGCAATTTTACCTCCATCTTCTTAACGCTGCCAAACCTGTGAGATGCCATGTGTTTCCTCTGCTTGTTTACATCCAGGTCGTAGAGCATTTCATCATCATTACAGTAGCTTTTCCTCGTGGAGGGGGGCTGAAGTACAGACAAGCAACACATTTAACCAACATTTCAAGCCCTGCATGAATAAAAATACGACTAATTGGATGGAAAAAAAACTGATTAGTATGTGTTCTGGTGCTGCACATTTCTTATTAGAGCGATAC
This sequence comes from Thalassoma bifasciatum, assembly GCA_008086565.1. Lineage (NCBI taxonomy): Eukaryota > Metazoa > Chordata > Actinopteri > Labriformes > Labridae > Thalassoma > Thalassoma bifasciatum. Next base: position 59,709 of record RPOG01000526.1, read on the forward strand.
CTCGACTGTGATTTGAGCATCTCCAGACAAAACAGAAATTTCGAGGAAGTGAAGATGTGCTCGGGGAGATTTTAAATGTCAAACCAAAATGAAAATAGATTAATTCATTTCCTTCTCTTCTCCTCGTAGCCTTTATTTTTTGTGCTTGCATGACGTCATGTATTAAATGCCATTAAGTCTGTTGCACATCTGTCTACTCACCTCAGTATTTTTAGGCTTTTCTCAACTCAAATTACTCCCCGTTTGTTTTTAATGTCAGCAGTGTTGAAATGAATCGACCTCCATTTTTAGAAACACTTAATTCTCTCTGCTCCAGATTGTTCTTTTCTGGGCCTTCAGCAAAAACTTGCTTTCATAAGACACTAAACACTGCCCTCGTCATGGACCTGGAATTTTAATTACCAACCAGCGCACCGCCGCATTCCTGTTCTTGACGAAAAAGCCTGAATAAGCTGCTGTTTCGTCACTGCCAAAAACTTGAAACTTGGAAAAACTCACCACAGAGTGATCTTAGAGACGATTGTGGTTAATGAGAAGTACAGAGGCGATTAATATTCGGCAGAAATCCCAGAACTGAGGGAACATAGCAAAGTGTTTGGATGCTGATGGAGATAACAAAGATAGAAAGCTCTTTTTGGACAAAGTTTGCATGGTGTCAGACGGCAGACAAGGAAGCATTATCAGCTCTATGAGTCATTTCTTGTGAGCAAAGTGGATTCTTTCTGCCTTTCTGACACCCCACGCTGCTGAAACTCGCTGCTGGCGTTCAGGCTGCGCAGAACGGTTTCTTCACCTCTCCGTTCCAAGTTGGCATCCGCCTAACAATGTGTTGTGGGAGTTGTTGATTTCAAGGATCGAGCGTCTTATTGTGCGTCTCTCCCTCCCTGTCTTGATCCGAGTGAAACCTCTGATGAGATGAAGAGCCAGACTTTTCTGCAGCATTATCCCTCAGCCTTCATGTGATCCTGCTGCACTTTGCACACACTGCATAACAAGAGATCAGACCGGTGTGTCGCAGGAGTGAGGATAAGGAGTTCACAGACTGGAGGCAAGCAGCCAGCAAGACTCAAAAACACAGAAAAAGATGAAGCCAGTCGTAAACAAACCTAAGTCCAACTGCCGACCCAGCGCTGCCTCCCAAACACCCCATTGATTTATTGTTGTCAAGTGATTTCACTCAGTCCAAACGGGAGATAAGTAGTGGAGATGCTGACAAGAGCGAACTCAAGCCGGGTGTGACTAATTGACACAGACTAAACTGAGAAAAGACCTCTGCTCTTCTTGAACGGAGCTAGCAGCGGGGTTTAAAACCACAATAAAGAAACTTGGCCTGTATTAAGAGATTTGCATGTTTTAAGGAAAGAATGACAAACTCGACCAAACAGTCTCCTCAGCGTCGCTCTCGCTCCGGGAGATCAAAGACGGCTTGGGGTGGCCCCACTCTCAAAGGTCCTCAGGGTCTTGACCTTAAAACCATTTTTGACAAGCACACAAGAAACAAGTTTATCCCTTCAGTGTGGTCACTCACTGATGGTATCAGAGGAGCCTCTGGGACGTCTGACAGCGAATAACACGGCTAATTTAGGCTGGAAATGATAAACACTTGGCAGAAACTCCTGGAGGAGAGCGTCTGAATCTTTTGGACTGAGTTTGGTGCCCATTTGTTCTTTCTCAGGTGCCACCTACTGCAAGTCTGAAGCGCGACATCAGCCACCAAAATTGTCTGACCCACATTAAGCGTTGTTTATTTTTGTCATTCCCCTCGAAGTCTGCACCCACTGATCTACTTCACATCGTCGTACAAGTGATACACAGAGCTGACACTGACGACATTATCTCCTCTACTCCAGGCTGAGAATCTGTTCACCTTTACCTGGCTGTGCACACTCACTGTTTATTGGATTTGCACGGTGTTTTCAATAAACCGGACTGAGCTGAGGTGAAAAGTCCACCTGAAACTGACACGCTGACCCTCTCTGTGCTGATTGGTTCGTCCGGCTCCGGTTTGGAGGAGAAATAAAAGGCACAGACCTTAATAACTGCTCAGTCAGGTGTGTGGAGACTTGTGATTTAACCGCGCTCATAAAAATGAAAGTTCAGGGCATAAATATAGTCTCTACAGAAAGGTGAGGAAAGTATACAGAGCTGGAATTAGATTACGTAGACGTTAATAAGGTCAGTTTTTTAATGAGATCATTTTCTGCCCATAAACCAAATTATTGAATGGAAAACTTTTCAGCCTTGATGAAAAACCAAACAAGAACTGATGAATCAGTGATTGATTACTTTATAAATGATCAAAAAGATGTAGAGCATGGTAAACACTTATTTTTCAAAGAGGGCAACATTTTATTTGGTGAAAATGACTAAAGCCAGCTGCTCTTACTGACACATTCATCAACCGTGAAAGTGACTCATGATGAACGCCCTGTTTGATGTTTCTGTTACAGATCAGTCTCTGGGTGTGATCAAACCTCCTCATCATTACAGACTGATTAAATCAAAGCTCACCTGTTCCTCAGGTGTCTCCTGATATCAGGTGATAAGTGTCAATTTTCTGTGGTGTTACATGCTGCATAAACATCAACAAACTCTGCTTCTGACCAATGAAGATGTTCTATATTAGGGAACGATATGGGGAAATATGTTAGGATGTTTTATGGCAGGATCAGGATCTGGATTTGATCAGGATTCTTTCAACATTTTTAGCCCCAAGTAATTCTAGTAATGGTTTGCAAAATTCATCCTATTGCCATTATCTGTCTCTATATTGCAATTGTAATTTCTTGTGCTGTTATTTCAAGGTTCCCCATCTTATGTTGTTATCAATTGCTATATTGAAGAAGATGTGTTTTCTTATCATTCTTATTTTGGAGAAGAAAAACACGTGTGTCACAAAAGTAGGATTTTTTTTTTTAATACTCAAAAGAAACTGGTACATCTCAAAAGATTCAAATGCCAAGAAAAAGTAGTTTATTTATGGTCGCCCATTTAAGAAACAGAAACCCAGATATTATGTAGACTTCTTATGCATAGAGTGAATTATTTCAAGCTTTAATGTACTGAAGTGTTGATGAATATGGCTTTTAATTACTGATAATTTTCAGTGTCTCTGAAAATCAGAATATTGCACAAGATCAATAAAGAAGGATATTTCAAACGGAAATGTCAGGCCTCTGAAAAGTTTTACTACTTTCTGATCATTTTCTGAGTCTTTCCCCAGTTTTTTCACCCTTTTTTTTTTTTACCTCTTTTTGCTGCTTTTTGACTGTTTGGGACCTTGGACTTTTATTAATCGAGACTTCTTGCCATTTTTGCCACTTTTCACCACTTACATTGTTTCTCTTGCTCTAGTTTCAACAATTTGGGTTCTGGTTGAGTAACACTACATTCTGAAAAAAAATTCTGCACCATTTCATATCTTTAAGCTTTACGAGTTGTTGCAGATAACTAATAGAGAATAATAGCAAATGATAGTGTGTACCATTTTACTTGCAGGTGAGATCCAAACATTTTAACAAATCAGTCTGTGCCAAGATACTGATGAATCACCATACCAATATATCCCATCTGTAATATGCATTACAGAGTAAAGTGCATGAACACTGCAGTTTGTGTTTGTAAAATGGAGTAACTGAAGCGTCTCATTGTTTTGGGCACAATGTGATTTTTTATGACAGAATAGGTCCTCACTGATTTAATAAATCTTCCATACAAACATCCACATTTGAGAAATATCAACCAAAAGAGCCTAAAAAAGTTAATCCTGGAGTCTTGCAGCAGTCCCAGTCTATTTAAAGTAAGTGGCATCATCTTTCTCTGATATCTGGATCTGTGTAAATGCTCACTTGTTCCAGCACTTTTTTAGTCTCTTAAACTCTTAATGAGTTGTAGACATGATAAGACTTGATTCATCACCCCGAGCCCTGAGCTCTTCAACACCTCTCTAACCTCACCTGATTGTCTTGGAATGAATCTGAACCCATGTGCTCAACAATGCACTTTTTTTCTCCTCACCAGGACTAACAAAGATTCTGCAGAGGCATGCTTTCATTCCTCTGCAAACCCGACCTTAATATGCATGATGTATAATACTGTAAATCCAATTCTTGTGGACAGTTTGTGATTTGCAGCTGATTTGTGGTCGTTAGGAAATAGAGAGAGAAGCTTTGCACCCTTTTTTTTTTTCCTTCTTCAGCCTGTTACTATGTGGCTTTGGGGTCGATGTGTGGAGTACCACCCATCACTGCTGCTGCCTGACTGGCTGAGAGGGAGGAGAGAGGGACACAGAGGGTTAAACTGTGCGCCTGTCTTCCTTGGAGATGGGTGAGGCCATTTGAATGGCTAGCTTCTGCAGCTAGCTAACACATTGGCTAAGGCTGAGGGTGGATCTGCTGCTGGAGCTGTGCTGCGGCACGGAGCAGCTCTGGAGGATCAGGAGTCTGTGTGAGCGAGCGAGCACACAGCAGAGCTTTTCTGTACATTCACGAGGCGAAGGGGGGCGTGTGTGTGCCCATGTGCATTTTAGGAAAAGTTGCAGAGCAGCTTTTTGGAATCAAGTTTAGAAATTTAGGGAGAGGAAGCCATCAAGAGGAAATTTAGCTTTTGTAATCCTTGTCAGTGCTCGTTATCAACCCCAGCGTGGAGTAGCAGACTGACGTAGGTAAAAGGTGGTTATATCATTTGTTTTTCCAGCACAAATCCCCCTCAGCCCCCTCCCACCCCCCTCACTCTGCCTTTCTCATGTTGCTGCCGCCTGCAGAACACACGCTCTTCATGCGCTTCAAGAGCTTACCTCTAAATGCAGGAGGACATGGGGTCTGTATTGTTGCGTTTGTCTGAGGCTGATCTAATGAAGCCAAGCGTTCTGAGTATGTGCTCACAGCCACGTTTGACAGAAAGTTAACAAAGAAACTTTGAACAGAAGATTAAACATGATGATAGGTTAATGGGACGTGAACACACAAACCTTTCTCTGTCGTCTCTCTGAGTGTTTGCCTAAATATTGCATCAAACACTCAAAACACAAACACGGCTTCACAGTCTAACCTGTAACCTACCCCTAACCTTTGTGACTCAGTCTATCCCCTGCTGTTGACCGCTCTTAATCTGGCTCTCGTGGACAAGAGGCTAATCTCAGCAGGCAGGCGGGCGAGCGGGCGAGCAGGTCGTCAGCTGTATTTACCTCTGAGGAGCCTCCATGCATCCTCACACACTTCTCCTCACACTTACGCTGACACAACAACACGCTTGTAAACTCTGGTACACTTACTTAAACACACACACTCTCGCCAATCCTGCTCTTCTAATGTTATGTAACAGTGTGGTCTCCATGCACACACACATACACACACATGCAGATGTGTGTGCAAACAGCTGACCTACCGACTGGAATCTCTGTCCTTAGCTGTTTGTTTACACACTCCAGAAACATCAGTGAACTTGAGTGTGTGTGTGTGTTTGTTTTTGGACCGTCAAACACACTGCATCTTTCTGAAGGAGGCGTTTCACACATCCTCCTGAGATAATTTAAGACTTGTTTTTACTGTAGACAGCTTAGAGAAAAGTACTGTAGAGATAAGTTAAAATGTGTTCTTACTAAAGCCCACGCTCTTCCACAACAGCAACGAGAACTGTATTTCATTTTGATTTGACCTCTCTGTGATTACATTTTCTTTTGAAACAAGCCATGTTTCTTTATTTTGAAAACTCTGCAGTGACAGCCGGGGACTTGTGCTTTAAGTGAGCCAAACAGCTTTCATCACCCTCGCTAACTACTACCAGTTTCACTGGTTGGTCGAAAGAATGATTAATATTCTAGTAATTCGAGCCTGAATGGGGCATAAACTGTACAATATGGGTCAGAACCAGAGCTCAAGCACAGAGATTTGATAGTTTTTAAGGAGAAGAAAGAGGAAATGATGACTTAAACATCATTGATGGCTCAAACATCTTTCTTTTAACATTAAAGACTGATGAAATCAAAGCTCACCTGTCACTCAGGTGTCTCTTGATACCAGATGATAGGTGGTCAGTTTCCCTGCAGTGTTTCGTGCTGCGTAAACTTCAGTGAACTGCTTCTGACCAAAGAAAATGTTCTATATTAGGGGGCGATGTGGTAAAAATGTGTGAGGACGTTTTTATGGCAGGAGCTGGATTTTATTTTTCAGGCTATTTTGACACTGAAACTACATTTTTAGATCCAAATGTTTCTTATCCTGTATCTGAACTATTTTTCTGCACCATTTCATAACTTTGATGTCGTATTGTTTTGCTTTACACGAGTATCCTATTCACAGTCCAAATGTAGTTATTAAGTATTCATTGCAAAATTACTTTACACTAGTCAGTTTTGTGAATGAAATTTTGACCTAAATGATAAAGAAGCCCTATGAGGTCTTTATAAATTATCTTGAAAAAGTCTCACTTTAACACATTTGCCAGTTAAAAATTCACAATTGGACCCCTTTAGATCCAAGCTTTTGTCTAGTGTGCTTTTGTTAATTTGTTTTTGCTTTTTGGAATAATTAATACCAAATAAGTGACATCTAAATTTGGTCTTGAAATATAAAGTTTTGTGTTGGGAGTTTGCTATTAGTTATTATAGTTAGTGTAGAGAAATACACTGTTTTGTTCACTGAATGGGTGGAAAGTTGTGAAATCACCAAAATATGACATGGATAGTGTCCCTAAATGTGGCTAATAGGTGAAAGCTTTAAAACAAACTTAGTATCATGGATGTGAGAGGCAGAAATGTAATGTCCACCACATATTCTGAGGGACTCAGGGTCTTGGGAAATGGTGACCAGTTCTCAGTATCTGTGCACAACTCAGCCAGTCCATTTATGGCAAACTCCCTTTCTGTTCTCTCTCTCTGCCATAAAAGATTTCTTGGATTTATTTTGTAGTAATGTTAGACACTGGAGCTGGACTGTTAAAAAGAAAAAAAGAGATCAGAGCAGAAGAAAGTTAAACATCTTTGTGATCATTTTCATTCCTGTCGACATGCAGAAGTTATTCTGCAGTGATCTGTTCAAACCTGGGAGTCTATCAATAAAATGAAGAGCCAGGTTACGTTTGCTCTGCTTGGTTAGGTTGGAGTTGGTAGATGAGCACTGGTAGGACACAACCAGGATTCACTGGCGTCTTTTTTTACCAAAAAACACCTCTGATTCCGGATAATCCAGGGCCTTAAACAGTCAATCTGCACAAATCAGGAGCTGATATCAGACTTTGAATAACCATAAGCACTAAATAAGCACTTTAAGAAATGCTCATAAGGAGATGTGTGATGCAACAAGAGTCCACCATCACTATGTCCGTTGTTCCCGACACACAGTCTCATGAAACTGTTTTCAACAAGAAACCAAGCGTCAACATCTTGCACATGTCCTGCTTGCAGAAGGATGAATGCTTGGAATGCATTTTCTCCCCTCCTCCTCATTTTCACCAAACCTCCTCGATAAGTGTTTGTTTCCTCACAGAGCGTTGGATCTTTGCTGTTTGTTTACAGTTTTATTGTTGGCAAAATTGCAGATGGTTGTCTGAGCTGCTGAAATAGAGAAAAGGGAGTGGACTCAAGCAGTCGGAGAGATGAGATCAATATGAGTGTTGAGGAGATAAAGAAAGAGTTTAACGTCACTGAGGGAACCAAAAATGAAAGTGTGGATGATATAAAAGTTCCTGTTTGTAATTCTACTTTTCTTTTATGCTTCTTAACAAGACTGTCTTCTTCTTCTTCTTCTCCTTTGTAGTGTGTCCTGTTCAGTGTAAACACCGAGCCTGCACCAAGGACGACCAGTGCTGCCACGACCAGTGCCTGGGCGGCTGCCTCCAGCCCCACTCGGCCAGTCACTGCGTGGCGTGCCGCGGCCTCCAGCACGAAAACACCTGCGTGGAGCGCTGCCCCGAAAACCACTTCACCTACAGAGGCTGGCGCTGCGTGTCCTTCGCTTTCTGTCAGGAACTCCACAACAAGTGCAAGCGAGAGAAGGAGCGCAGCAAGAGCGCCGACTGCCACGAGTACGTCATCCACAACGGGGGCTGCATCCCTGAGTGTCCCTCCGGCTACACCACCGTCAACTCGTCCTCGTAAGTGAACTCTCAGGTCGATTTGATGGGCTCTTTGTGGTCTGATGGAGCGATGTCTGACGTCAAGGTTTAATCCAGGCCTTTAATACAAAGACGACTTCTTCATGCGGTCTAACCTGTTTCATTTTGGTCTCGTGCTAAATATAGAAATACTCCTTTAATTCACTAATGTGTCTGTTTTCACTGAGGATTATCACAAAAATGCATCTCCAGTGTTATGTAGTCATCATTTAATCAGTGGGCGTGACCCTGACGCTCAAAATAGGAGCTTGATTGTTTTGGGTTTATTATAATTTGGGAGGAGAGGGTTTAGGTTTAAGTCTTATTATAGAGAATAATTAAAGAAATTCTCTCATTTCTGGAACGGAAATGATGACACTGAGGCCGGCGTAGCTCGTAAGTCATCTTAGAAGTGGGATAAAATAAACACAGAATAATAAAACAATACAATAATCAAGCACTTATTACACAATAAAGCCCTTCACAACATTTTACTCAACAGAAACAGACTGTACTTGGTGAATTCATGCACCAGCAAAATGCTCACGATCCACAAACGAGTGATATGTGGGGGGATCTTTCTTCCTTCTCCTCCATTCTTGTACCTGTCGCAAAATGAATCTGCACACACTTGCTCTGCAGCAGATACTCACACACACACGCACACACACACACACACAAGTACATCCTCTGTAACTACATCTACTGCAGTGCAACCTTTCCATCTGTTATGAACCGTCTAATGGTGTTAAGTTGCCGATTTCCTTAGGTACCACGTTTTTATCAATTGATTTTATAAGTTACACACACACTCACATACAGAGCTCACCTGCTGTGAAAGCTGAATCATAAAGGACAAAGAAAACTGTGGCTATTTAAAACAAACCCGTTTCCAAAAAGTTGGGGTCCTTTGTAACAAATATATGGATGATGAGAAAAACACTGATGCAATATTGAAACTCTCATCACAACAATAGTTGAGCATCTATTACTTTAGAGATCTTGTGGAGAATCAAGACTGAAAATATAGAAATGGAAAGTAAGTTTGTGTAAAAAAATCTCAGTGTCTGACTGGAGCAACAATTCACATTCAGATCTCACATCAGTTTTCTTGTTACGAAAATGAGACATGGATTAGGATATTTATACAGACACAGAACTTATTTCTCTATACCCTGCCGAAACAAATTATTGAAGCCACTTTTTTTTGCCAGGTTTAGATTGTAGAAACATTATCTATAGGCGTGCCATAGCTAGCTCGCTTGAACTGATCCATATTTGCTTGAAAAGAGCAGAAAGACAAGGTAATCAGATCGAGGAAATGTGTGAATCAACACTAACAAAAGGTGAAGAAAAATATTAAATTGAAATAACTCTGCACCATGCTTCCAAAAGTGACCTGATTTGTGTGATTGGTTTTGATTCACCTAACAGAATCTTGTGGTTGTGTGATGATTTTCCTCAAAAAGAAAGCATCGATCAGCCCAATAAGTAAGAAAAAAACATTTCAACAAAACATCTCTGACACCAAAGCATCAACCCGACATGTAGCTGAACTGTAATTTGAATAACTAAAACATCTAAACTGCCACAAAATGTTGATTTTGATTGAGCTCTATTGAAGTTAAAAAGGTTTTATGTTAACAAAACAAGAATAAAACCTTATCACTTATCTGTGAGTGCACTAATGAAGACATGGTGTGTAAGTGTTTCTAGACCAGGACCTCTGCAAATAGCATCTCTAATAAGTGACATAGCTGTTTTAAATGCACTCTGTCTGACTGCTAAAGGCTGCTTTAATGTGTCTGCTCAGACGCCAGAGAGCTGTGATAAATCACTGTCATTCGACAAACCTGAGAATGAATCGGAAGTTTCCGGAGCTGCAGGTGCGACAGAGAGGATGCAGTAAAGTGAAGAGCTGCTTCGGCTTCATTCACTTGAAATCAGAGCTGCTTTTTCTCTCTTAGTAGCTTCACTGGTTTACATACAAATTATACTATAGATGTAGAATAAAGTGAAGTTAATAAATGTATTAAACAAATGACACAACTGTGAAAATCTCTGCAACTTTCTCGCCTTGGTTCATCTCTGTGTTTCTTTCACTGAGCAGGAACTAACTCTCCTCCTGCTGAGCTTACACACACACACAAACACACACACACACACCTCTTTCAGTGTGTGCACATATGAGGCTGCTGGGTTAAAGCAGCGCCGCTCAGTAGGAAGGCTGGCACATCCCTGAGTCTATGTGCTGCATTTTCTGTCGCACACATGCTGCACTAAATTGATGGTTCTTCTCAACCACTGCATTGCGGTGAACGAGCTGCAGACAGACGCTCGGACGTTTGGCGCTTCTTCTCCTCTGGCCACATGTGTAGGTTGCAACCTGTTGTTTTTATGTCTGTGGATGTGTTCAAACACCCTTCCCTCTCTGTAAAGAAGGGTGTTGTGCTGCTGACCTCTCTCGCCTCCCTCCTCCACTGACTCTCGCCTCCCTCGCTGACTGTGACAGGGGTGTTGATTGGTGTGGGTGTGCCTGGGAGCACAGACTCTGGACGCAGCTCTAATGGCTCTGCTCGGGCAGAGGTTGAAGACGCAGCTGGATCCATCGACACTTGTTGTCTTTCGTTACAAGATATCTGTCCAGCTGACTGGGAAAACACCCAGGCGGCCAGAGGGGCATTCAGAGTTCTGTCGGTGTCCCGCGGTGCAGGGCCTCATCTCTCAGCAGAGGGTCCGTCTGGCTGTCTGTCCTCACAGCTGTGTCGACGGGGAAAAATGGTTACAGGGCCGCTTCGGTCTTTGGTGTGATACTCTCAGAGCAGATCAGACCAAAACAGATGAGGGTGAAATACTTTTTTGAGATCGTCTTATTTTGTTCACAGTCAATAAAAATGAAAAATGGGACAAATTTTACATCCTGCTTGTAATCTTGATTTGTTGTAGGATGAAAAATTATTCCAGGCTCTGCAGCTTGTCATCAGACACTGGGATTAATTATTAGTAAAAATTGTTGACTTATTTATGGGGGGTGTTTTTATGGGGTTTTACTCTAAAGTAGCGTCTAAATCTCTGTAGTGTTTTTTCGATTGTGTCACACAAAAAGCTCTGAAACAAACAGAAAGTGTTTTAAATATGGATGTTTTGAATCATCATATTTCAGAGAAGGCGTTGGGTGGTGTGTTTTCTGATGAATTCACTAATAAGATTGTTTAAAGGACGTCACTCATTGGTAGCGTGATCATTAACATGACGCTTCCTCACAATATGCTAAAAAAACCTGACAAACTTCTAATTACCTCCAGTATCTCCCTGCTTGTTTGAGTAGAGCTGCAGGCATGTTAACATAATTTTTCAGCTAAGATAATTAGAAATAAACCTCCAATTTTATGGTTTGGGGTTTGTTTTTACTTTGCCCATAACTAATAATAGCTCGTGTAGGACAGAAGCACATCTTTACTTCACTGGTGACACTTAAGATAAATAAAAATAAATCTAGTCTTACATAAGTAAATAAAGTATTTTTATAAGCGTTTTCAATATTTTTTTAACCTTAAAGTAACCGCAATTGTATGAATTGAAAGAATATGGTGAAAGCATTAAGATAGCTTCAATAATTTAACTACCCTAAAGGAAACAGTATATTGACAATATACTGACAACATACTTTTATTCACTTTCGCGTCTCTGTGCCTTTATTTGACAAGTTTTTATGACTGTAAGTGAAATAGTTTGATGCCCAACAGCTCTTGGACTAATGCCTCAATAAACTTAGTAGCCTCAGTATGTTAATTTGATCACTTCTTGCCAGGTATTTAGACCAATAATCCTCCTAATCTCCATCTTTAAGCTCCCCTTCACCTGTGGTGAACCCTGGTGCTCTCCTGTCTCAGCTTTTTTTTTTACTTTCTATCAAACTCGGACTGCCTCTCTGCTCAGCCTTTCATGGCGCAGCTCTTCTGTTTGTCCTCTCTTCTCTCAGTCCCTGGCTTTAAATTGAGCTGTGGAAATAAAAGTGCTGATAAGTGGAGTGCTTTGTGAAAGCGCAGATGTGGCGCAACGGAGGGGAATAAGGTCACAGTGAAGAAACAAGGCCTGAAATTTTTCTGTAGCTTTTTTTTCCCCTTTTTGAGCCCAATTTATTAAATTCAGATGATTTATTGGTGATGATTCAAAGTCTGGCTAAATGATTGTGATTATTTAATGTGTTTCATACCAACACGTCTGAAATCATGTGACCACTCATGAATACTGGGGATGTGTGTGTGTGTGTGTTTGTGTGTGTGTGTGTGTGTGTGTGTGTGTGTGTGTGTGTGTGTGTCTGAGCAAACAGGAAGCAGATTTTCTTCTCTGCAGCTGGAGAGCTTAGTGACAGACGACCAGAGATTTCTTAGTTTATACAGATGAAGAGTTGGAACTTCTGAGACTGATAAAACCCAATCAGGAAGTTATTTTAAGTCTTTCTTATTGGGTTCAGAAGTCTGTGTAGCACTTGCACACACTCTGACTCAGAAAGATCTTAAGACATATGAGGACTCTTGAGGCCAGAAGCAAACAAAGCAAAAGGATTTGCAAAACAATAAGGTGTGCAGCCTCAGTGACACGACACCTGTTGCACTTAAGCTGCCACTCGCGTCCATTGTGTCACTGTCACAGACAGAAATGCCTCATTTCTCCACAATTGTCCTGCCAGCTTACTCAGCAGTTGCCAAACACGGTCGAGCTCGCCTCGTACACCAGCCAGGAAAAAGTTTTTAACATGCTCGGGAGCAGACAGCACATCATTGTCCCGTCATGCCTCAGTTCCCTCAATTTGAATCCTTCAAAGAAATTAAAAATAAATTCTGCCACAGCATGTCCTTGATAAAACACGTCCGCTTCTCTCTCTCCGCTGTGGGACGCGGAGGTTGTTACGTGCTGTGGATTTAAGTCATCAAAGTTTGCACTCGCAGCGTTATGAGCGTGGGGATTGCACAGATGGCTTTTGAGGAAATGGGTTAATAAGGTTGGCACACAAAGCCGTAACCATAAACCTGTTATGAGGAGAGACCTGTTATGAAAACATTGTGTAAGCCAGCTTGTTTGACTCGCTTGTTGGGTTGAAAGGTTAAGGTCAGTTCATTTTCGGTCAACTCATAACAAAAGTTAGGTAAACCCTCTTTCCAATACTTGGACGGAGACGCTTTCATCCTCCAGGAGATGGAGAGTTAAAGCATGAAGAGAAGTGAATGTTGGATTTGAATTCTTCAGGCGGCCACAACGTGACTCCATGTGAATGCTAATGCTGCTTTTGAACTGCTGGATGTGTAACCAAGCAACGCCGTGCCAAACCACTGAAAACGTGAAAAGTCGATGTTGTGTTGACGACTTGTTTGCACTGTGAAAAATCAGTTCATGCAGGTTAAAGCTGCAGATTTTCTTCTATCAGACAGAAAATGAAAGAGTGTGAGAATGAGTGACTCATGCTGTCACCCTGTGCATGTCGTTTCTCTCCTGACGTGTGTTTTTTTCTCTTCTCCACAGGCTCAACTGCACTCCCTGCGCCGGGCTTTGTCCTAAAGTGTGTATGGGGCTGAAACTCGTGGACTCGGTGACGGCGGCTCAGGCTCTGCGAGGCTGCACTGTTCTCAACGGGAGTCTGGTCATCAACCTGCGGGGAGGACGTGAGTGACTGTTTGATAACAGCAGGGCAGAAGACAGCGGCACAGAAAGTTTGACTCAACAGCAAAGTTACACCAAATGATGAGACAGTTTGAGTCAGATATGATGAAGATTAGAAAACAAATGAGATTAGAAGTTTATTTTTCATGATTTGGGATGAACAAAGTGATAGCAAAGCATTTTGATAAGCTTGGAGGTGTATGTTAGACTTCTACTTTGTGCATAAAAAGGTGACCCAACAATATCCTGGATAAAATATTTCATGATTGGTGACATGATAAATTTTATCTGAAATGTCTTGTGTAACTTAAAAAAAAAAAAGCTGCACATTTCAGGAAATTTGCGGTGCCTGCCAGGTGAAATTTAAAGTGTCTTTAAGTCGCATACAACGCTTCAGACACTTCTTACAATCAGATTTCATTTAGGATGGCAGAGGAGGCACTAATGTCATAAATAAACGCGTTCACATCTAATTTACACCCAAGTGAAGAAAATTTACATTCAAAAATCATGTGATAAACCATGAAATGTTCATCCTAAATTTTGCTGGGTCACCCTCTATCTTAAAAAGTAATGGGTCATGCACTTGTTCCCTAAAAATAAGCAAACAAATAAGATAAATTGTGGATAAAATGAGTGATAAGGTAACTGATGCAGCACTAAAGTTGCATCAGTTGATTGTGTTGCATCATAAGAGCTTTTGGTTTTCAGTGAGCTCAAATAATGTAAGAAATGTAACAGAAACATGTTTATCTGAAAGTAAAACAACAATTTCTTGCCTTCAGGAACACAGCCGTGGCCAAAATTCCTAGAACACTTGGCATATTTAAGGGGCTTTAGTTGTTTTTGTTGAATTGGTCGTTAAAATACCCATAAAACAGCTGAAATATCCACAAAGTCAACATTATACTCTATATGTATAAATCAGAAGTCCTTTATTGATCTCTGAGGGGAAATTACTTTACTCTCACAGCTACTCCCATTCAAAAAAGTGTTAATATATAGGAAAAGTATAAAAAATGAACATAAGTGTCAAATATTCTGCGTCTTGACGTCATGAAACCTGGACAGATTACTCCTCTCTGTCACCTCTGTCAGAGATTCCAGCTTCAAATCATAAATATATCACACAATTGAACCATCGTGAGGAGATTTAAACCATTTCCTTATAAAAAAAAAAAGAAGGAGCAGTGAAAACAATGGACTGATCCCCTCGAGTCCAGACCTCAACCCCATCCATCAAATTTGGGCGAGTTGAAAATAAAGTGGACAGATCTTTTCAGAAAGCCTTTGTTTTGAGCTGCAGAAGTCGTGGGATAACATTAGTGTTGAAGTTCTCAGGAAATAAATTGACACTATTCCAGCAACGTGTGCTGCTGAATATTAGAGTTAAAAGTAGATTTTTTAAAAAAAAACAGTCAGACTCACTTCACCTGACATTTGTTCTGCTCAGAGCAACCATCTGTGTGATCAATAAATTCAGATTTTTCGGGGGTTCTATTAATTTTGACCACCTCTGTAATTTCAAAAATCCCCTAAAGACACTGGAAACATGAAAAACCTGCTCCTCCCTCTTCTTTTTGATTAGAGTTGGGCAATTAATTGCAACTTAGATTGAATCACACCATGGCCTAGTGCAATATCCTGATCACAGACAGTGAGTCAATATTTCTTGAACCTTCAATTTGTCAGAATACCGGATATATTTTTTGTAGGAGATGTTTTATGTTTTACACCAATGTTACTCAACCCTGCTCAACCAAAGTGACAAACTGTTGAAAACCAGCTTTGCAAAAGAAACAATCAAAGTGGTGAAAAATGGCAAGAAGTTGCAATAACGGTAAGTTTGAGGTGGCGAAAATAGTCAAAAAGCAGCAAAAATGAGTTAAAAGAGGCAAAAATAAGGAGAAATCTTGGAAAATGGTCAAAAATTGATACATTATTGGCAAAAAAAGAATGAAAAGTGATTCAATTGGGCAAAAAGCTGTCACCAGAAGTAACAGAGCACTGATATTTGGCATGGACACTGAATTTGGGATTTTAATCATCTGTAAGCCATAGTCATCAACATTACAAGAAATAAAAGCTTGGAATAATTTACTCTGTTTATAATGAGTAATAATAATAATAATACATTTTATTAAAAAAGAGCCTTTCTGGACACTCAAGGTCACTTCACAACAACAATAACAATAAGCACACAACAAATAAATAATTTAAAATGTTAAAAAACAGGCATACAGGCACAACAGAGAGGAAAATTAAATGGGAATGGGTTAACGGGAGAATGCAGAACTGAACAGGTGCGTTTTCATTTTGGATTTGAAAAGGGTAATGAGTCTGTGTAATATCTGGGTTTAAAAAAACTTTTTCACATTATTCTAATATCTTGAGATGTTTCTACAAGATGGGGAACCTCAAAATATCACACAAGAAATCACAATTGCAACCAGCCTTATTCTCAATCTGGAAGTTCTTACAACTTAATACAAGAGCTTCAGCTGGAGCAGGAGCAGGAAGTCATGTTTTATCTGTGATTGACAACTTTATACTGAGACAAGTGTGAGATTAAAGAGAGAGAGAGGGAGAGAAAAAGCTTCTTAGAACCTGTTGGTGGTTCTGAAGGTGTTTCATTAAACGTCCCCACACCTTTTAAACATTTGTGATTGATGATTCGATTCGAGTGGCAGATCTTTGGGTCTCAGTGGGAAGTGCAGCATCCTCCATCTCAACAGCCCTTCAGTTAAATCAACATCAGATATTCGTCATCGTGTTGCTGCAGTAACACATGCAACATGAGTATAATAGATCTGACACAATGAAAGAGAAAAAACAAGAAGCCTGGAACGAAAAGACGGTCATGCCATAGACATACAGGAAAATGTTGACTCCCTCGGGCAACGGAGTAAACTTTAGTTTATGAATGAGTTGAGGACTTTCCCCCTCCCTCAAATGAAGCAGGATTTACAGGAATCATAGTCACGGATCAAACAGGTTTTTGAAGGTTAACTGCAACATAAAGGAATCATTGACCTTCATACACCAACGTAACCGGGCTTCTTTTCATTTCCTGTCTTCATGATGTCAAACATTTCTCCTCACTGATGATGACCGTCTCTGTAACCTCAGAAGTTTGTTCTTTTTTTTTTAAAGTAAAGCAAAAAGAAAACTTCATACAAGGTGCAAATAAAAGGGGTTTAATGATAAAGCTGGTTAATATAAAGGGAAATTATCCTTCAAAAGCTTGTGTCCTTTTCTTCTCCGTAGACAACATCGCTGCCGAGCTGGAGGCCAGTCTGGGCCAGCTGGAGGAGATCACTGGCTACCTGACAGTGCGGCGCTCCTACGCCCTCGTATCCCTCTCGTTTTTCCGTAAACTCCATGTTATTCGGGGAGAGGAGCAGGACGGGTGAGACTCCGACTTCTCATCCTCGCCATGTCAGAGCCTCCTCCTGTAATTATGAGTTAAAAGCGGAAGGACTGACCTTTTGAAAATGTCTCTCTGTGGTGACTGCTGTTGGTTAGACTTTCCAAAATCATACACGAGGCTTCGTACAGACGAGGAGGAAGACGCTTGTAGCACAATGGAGTTCACTTACAGTAAAATGAAATAAGATAGCCTCATGATGCTAATTGTAGGCTAACAGTGCTGAAATAGCTCTCTGCTGTGGAGCTTTTTAATAACATGCTTGGTTAAATATCATACGTTATGAAAAATATGTTCATGTAATCTTTTCCAGGAATTTCTCCTTCTATGCTCTGGACAACCAGAACCTGCGGCAGCTCTGGGACTGGTCCAAACACAAGCTGACCATCCTGCAGGGGCGTGTTTTTTTCCATTACAACTCCAAACTCTGCATGTCCGAGATCCGCAAGATGCTGGAGGTGACGGGGACCAAAGACCGGCAAATGAAGAACGACATCACCTTCAAGACCAACGGAGACCAGGCCTCATGTAAGAACCTGAGCTTTGGAGACGTGAGGGTTGTTGTTGTAGGCGTCGCCAAGGTAACAGGAAACACTGAGTCCCGCCTGGTGCGGACGCAAACACCGCCATAGTTATTGTCATGATGGTCATTTCCTGTCTCTCTGTGTTTGCAGAAGTTTTAGTGGGAACAACAAACAGAGCGATGCACAGATAACTATCAAACACGGGAACACGGTGATAAACAGGTCTCAGGTTCTAGGTTCAGCAACATTATGTGCCCGAAGAATGAGGTCAGCTGAATATACTGAATGACCAGGTTATTCCACCAATGGGTTTTTTTCTTCCAAGATGACATTGCCAGGATTCATGGGCTCAAATTGTAAAAGAGTGGTTCAGGGAGCATGAGACATCTTTTAACCCATTGAAAATCTTTGGGATGTACTGGAGAAGGCTTTGGCTGTTTTTGAATTTGTCTACTACAAACTACTTTCTAATGCAGTATGTAGTAGACACTGCATACTGTATTTGAATGTAGTATGACAGTTCTGTTTGGTCGGTTTTGTAGTTTGCTACTCTGGTTTCCAGTTTGAGGAATGTGAGAGTCAAGCTGATGGATTTTTTTCTTGACTTTATTATCATTTATCATTATTAAGTTACATTAGGACAACTTAATAAATATTGAATCAATGAATTCTCCAGAAAGAAACCTCTAAATTTTGGAGGAAAAAGTTAGAGTTTCCAGGTTTGAAAGTCGCAAATTTAACGCACAGAACAGGATTAAAACACAGACGTCCTCTGCAGTTATTACAAATGATTATAGGTTAAAGTGCTTTAAACTGCATTAGTTTTACCAGGAGACCTCTGATCTTTTGTAATAACTGCAGAGGAAGTCTGTGTTTAAATGTGGATGTATATCGTAGCAAAATTAATCATATTTGATTTTTGATATTATACCATATGTTATTCATTGAAAATAATCTGGAGTGGATTGACTTTTTATTTTTAGAGATGACGGAAAAACTGTTTCTGATAATGCAGATATGATTTCAAATATGTTAATAAGATAATGATAACATATACAATGTAAGTTCTCCACTTAAAAGATGTTTTGGTGTTTACACTTGATTTGTTCCGCTGCTTCACCAAAACTTTCTCCGGTTTCCGTCGTTTTCAATTCAGACCTGCGGCCAGGCGCTTTGCATTGTGGGAAACAGTATGCCAGGTAGACTGGTCCGATGCATACTGAGAAATTTTCCCGGATCAGTAGGTCATCCGGGTAGTTTTGGCATACTGCAACTTTCGCATTTGTTTGCACACTGCATACTGCATTTTGGGCAAATCAGTACGTACTGCTAGTATAGTATGAGAATTCGAAAACAGCCTTTGTGCAGTGGTCAGACTCTCCCATCATCAATACAAGATCTTGGTAATAAATAAATGCAACACTGGATGGAAATAAATCTTGTGACACTGCAGAAGCTAATCGAAACAATGCCACAGCGAATGTGTCTGTAATAAAGGCTAGAGGTGTTCCAACGCAGTATTAAAGTGCAAGACCTCTGTTTTTTTCGGTGGCCACTTTTTTTGGGCCAGGTAGTGTTAATAGATAGAATTATGGGGGAATTTATTTTTCAATGGATCTGAGTTGACCAGGATATTCATTCACTTTGTTTTGAATGCTTTCTGGTTTTAGTCAAGCTTTCCATTGTTTCTTCTAGGATTGTGATCCCCAGACAGATTTGAAGGTCAGCTACGTGTGTCTGAGCAGATTGATTACCCCAAATGATGAAGCCGGACTTCAGTTTTGACTAATAAGGTCAAACTGCAGATATCACGCTGACTGCGAAACAGGAGGTTTACTGCTACAAACTTTCTCTAACAGCAGGAAACTAAAGCCCACAAAAAAGATGGATTGCGGTTAATTTTTCTAACCTCTGCGTCACCGTCCTTCGTCGTCAAAGTGTGAAACCAAAACCAGCGTAAGTCTGAAAATATAACATACCTGTACGTGCTACCGGGAGCTAATCAGGCTTAATGTGCCAAGACAGCCTCGACACGTCCTAAAACCTGTCTGGTCTCATGTGGTGTTAGACTGTAATCCATTACCTGAAAGACTTCAGGTCAAGATAGAGCTCAAACAAATCAACTTCACTGTTCCCGTAAAAGCCAACAACACTGAAAGTTGGGCACAGAGCCAGAAACTTGACTCCATTTGAAAAACACAAACAGCAGTATCTTCCCGTACAAGACAGAACATCTCACTTCACTTTGAACTTCGTCTGCTTTTATTGCTGCTCTAACTTGATGAATGTCTCTCTGCAGGTGAGAACCATGTGTTGAAGTTCACCCAGATCCGAACTGGGAGTGATAAAATTATGGTGAAGTGGGAACCTTTCTGGCCTCAAGACTTCAGGGACCTGCTGGGCTTCATGGTGCTCTACAAAGAAGCGTAAGTTTATCTCCGTCTCCATGGTGACGCTCAAACTGGGATCTCTGCCAGACAAATACTTTTGAAGCTGTTATGGATATGAGAGACTGAATAGAAACAGAAAAAACTTGTGGATGGCTGTGGTGTGATAATCTGCCTCAGACTAATTTGTGAGCAGATAAATTTGATGAATGGGAGCTTGTATTTATTGTTCTCTCTGACCCTTTTTCTCCACAGACCTGTCAAATACTCACAATGATAAATAACTGCAACAAATCAAAGTGAAGCTCAATATCCTCTCTTCTCTGAAACACGGTGTATTGTTCCCTCTGAGTGTTGTTTTTGTTGTTTTTCGCCCACATCAGACCTTTCCAGAACGTAACCGAGTTCGACGGACAGGACGCCTGCGGCTCCAACAGCTGGGTGATCGCTGACGTCGACCCACCACGTCGAGCCACAGACGGGGAAAAGGAGCAGTTTGAGCCAGGTCACCTCATTCTGCCGCTGAAGCCCTGGACGCAGTACGCCATCATGGTGAAAACTCAGCTCTCAGCCTCCGACGAGCACCAAGTCCACGGAGCCAAGAGCAACATCATCTACATCCGCACCAACGCCACCAGTAAGACGGACGCAGATTTCTGTCCTGTACTGTCTGATTGAATAAAACAATAACACCTTGATGTAGTGTGATCTTAAAGTCTAATTTTGAAAAGAGACAAAGATTCTTCTCCTAAAGCTGTGACACTTGAAATAGTCCCAATTATATTCCTGTCTATAATTTACAGTTTTAAATAAGATAATCAGCACCGAAATCCGTTATTTCTAAATTCCATTTCTCAGTCTCTTTGGTCAAGTTGAACAAAAATTCATTTGGCTCATAGACTGAAAGTCCCTCTGATGACTGTCAGCCAGATAAGTTTAGCAGAAGTTTGAGAAGTAGGGTGACAGAAAGGTTTCAGACAATTCTCAAATTGAAAATGCTTTGAAAAAGGAAAAAACAAATAACACATAGCCACACCAACAAAAGACACAAATGCAAACTCCACAATTAAAACATAAGTACAGCTACAACGAGAGTCAAAAGACACAATTATACTAAAGTTACGGCATGACTGATTCTTAAAGCTGAATAAAAAATGACACATAATCAGTAAATTTTATAGAAAGTTGAAGTTTGACAAGAAAACAATGCGTCACTTTCACAACATTTCTATGTCACTTGGGAAAGCTGTTCGTTAGAAAACTACAAAAGTTGGCCTTTTTTTAATTTCCGTTTTGGCTGTACTTTCGTTGTGTTGGGGTGTTTGTATTTGTGTTTTTTGTTGGTTATGCTTTTTCCTCCTGCAAAGCGTTTAGAATATCCAAATCACCTGACATCTACCTGTCATCGTATAGAAGCGAGATTCATCTTTTTCCAAGAAGAAAAACGTTTCTTGGATTTATGTTGTAGAAACGGTGATCTGTTCAAACCTGAGAGTCTGTCAATAAAATGAAAAGCTGTTTGTTGAGGTTGGAGTCAGTAGCTCAGCACTGGTAGGACATAACCAGGATTCACTAATGTCACATTACTGTCAAATTACTGAGCATGTGTCACGTTATTTGCTTAAAACAAATGCAGTCCCTGGCAAGAGTCAAGTCTTTATAGCAGTTGGTAATAGTGCTCATGGGAAACGGTGTCTTTATCCCAGAAAACCCATAAAATGGTGAATTGAATCTGCACAGTGACATGAACTTCACTACAAAACAGTGCTACAGAAAATCATCTGGATCTGTGAGATTCATAATGAAAACCAAAAGATGTAGAATGAAACATTTTCTCAATCAGAACTGTTTTTTTTCTCTTCGGTGCCTGTTCTTCATATTTGATTCTTGGCTTTACTGCTGGGATTAAAGGGAGAGTTGTCTTTTCTTTGCTGCTTCATCATGTTGTGAAAACTCTTCTTTCTAAAGTGAGTTAGTGACTGGCTCATTTTTTACGTCCAGGTTATTGAAAGCAGGTGATTACAGCAGAGCTTTATTCTCTTTTCTGTTGTAAGTTCAACTTTATTTAGGCTTGTTTTAAATCCTCATTCCTGAAGGTGTTACTATCATTGACGGGTGGATTCGGTGCAGTGTCTGTCAGTCTGTTTGCTGCCAAACTGTCCTTGGCACAGGAACAGGGAAGAGGAAGACAGATGGGACGACTCGGCTGGGGGGCCTATGACCAACAGGGCGCCGCCTCGTGCGTGGTGTCTGTCACGCAGCGATCATAAATCTCTTCCTTCTTAATTACACCCCGACACCCACGGAGTGTGTCGTGAGCAGTTTGGGCTTGTTGTCGTCCTCGTGTCCTGTCTAACTGGCTTCCTTTTGCACAATCTGCATTTCCGTCCTGATAAACCACATCAAACACGACACCGTTCGCTCACAAAAAAAAAAAAAACAGGCGAGACGCATCGTTTGGCGAGCCAGTCACCAGGAGGGCGGCTTGTTTTCTACCCGTCTGGTGCCGCTCAGGGCTCCTGCTCTGTGTCATACCTTTCCAGAAGGGCAAAGCTGTCATTACCAATAAGCTGCTGCTGCTGATGGAGCTCAGTCTGACAATGCAGTCGGACCAGTGTGATGAAACAGGGACATCATAATCACCCTGTGACAAAGACACTCAGATATCTGTGTCTCCTCAGGGCTCAGGGTGACATCCTCACACGCCGCTCCCTCCTCTTATCTATTCTCCTCATCCCCTGCTCTTCTCATGAACTCTAAATGTCAACACCTAAATCTTTGTTCAATTATACTTTTGACACTCTTCTCATGACTGCTGCTCCTCCTCAGGCGGCGACAAGTGCCTCTTGTGCCGCCTCATACCCGAAAAGCTGATTCATCCGTCTACTTAAAAGACGACGATCAGACAGTCAGATAAACGGCGATGCCAGCCGCGGTCTGTGCCACATGAGCTGGTAACCTCATTTTGTGTTCGCAGCACAGAAAGAAACTTTTGTTCTTAGCTGGCCACAGCAAATCAGAGATCAACCACCAAATTTAGATGTAAAATAGGACGCAGATAAACAATCTGCTCTGAAATTATGACTGCGCAGCAGCCAGATTCGTTTGAAGTCTTACTCATTCGCACCAGCAACGAAAACTGTGACCTTGCTAGAGTCTCGTCCTGCAAATCACACACTGACTCATGTTTAATATGCTTTGAGCGTCAGTGCTGCTGATCAGTTTTCACAAAGAAGGATTGTTTGACAAATAGAAAGCAATGTGCCACCTTGCATTTTGTTTTGCAACAGTGAGTCTGCAGTTATCTTTTACAAAATTTACATGTAAATTAACTTTGCATGTAGCACACAGTGGGATTAATATGTTGAACAACATCAAAACTGAATCTGTACTTTTTAATTTAAGAGCATTCAGGGTATAATTCCATGTGATTTGATTTTGAATTTAAATTTGATCCTCAATGTAATGCAAACTATAAAACAAGCAGACAGTAAAAAGCAGTTTTTTGCCAACTATATAAAGCACCATGCAAAAAAAGCTTTAAAAAAAACTCAAAATCCAATTCAGACGCCTGAAAAGGAGCAGAAAGAAGTTAAAACTTACTGAATCTGTCTTCTCTCCATAAATAATTAGATGTGCATGTGTATTTCTGCCCCATGTTTGCTGTTGATTGACACCTTTGACTAGAAGTGGTCGTGTTTTTTGGGGATAAAAACTTCATTTCCCATGAATGAATGAGAGTCGAAGATTAAAAAAAGCACTAAAACATTCTGTTTTGCTAAGATAATATGATACATTTAAGAAATGAGATGATAAAAGATTAAATTAAAGCATCAAAGTTATAAGATTATAAACACCCTCCATGAAAGCCGGACTGAACATTGGGAGCTTGAGTTTATGTTAAAAGGAAACAAAAATGAAGTAAAAAGTTCAACCGATTAAAACCTGAGTCATTTTCCCCCCCGAAACTCAAATATAACAATCTGAAGAAGAAAACAAAGATATGAAGTAAGGAGGATTCAACTGATCTGCAAAGTGGTGAAAAGATGATGTAATCGAATTAGACACTTTTGGGATATGAGGAAGATTTTAACAGAATCCACTACCACAGCAAACTGTTCACACTAATAAAAGTATTTCTCTGTACTTCTGTGCTTCCCCCCAGAGCCCTCAGTCCCACTGGACCCCATCTCTTCCTCCAACTCTTCCTCCCAGATCATCCTCAAGTGGAAACCTCCCAACGACCCCAACGGTAACATCACTCACTACCTGGTCTTCTGCCAGCGCCAGCCTGAAGCCAGCGAGCTCTACAAGTTCGACTACTGTCAGAAGGGTGAGCCACAGTGTTTATGGTTGTCCTTTTTTTTTCTGTGTGTGGTTTTGTGTTTCTGAGAGCGTCGCTTTCAGACAGAGACAGGGAGAGAAGAAGCCTTTCAGTGTCTCTCCATCAGAGAGTGAGCTCCTCTTTCTGTTTCAACAGGCTGCAGCTCGTCCAATCTGTAACACAAATCTTTGGGATGTTAATCCAAATTAATAACAAATCTGTGAAGAAAAATCTGCAGCTATTTTGATATTTAATCACTTCCTTAAAGTGACTTTATGACAGTAAATAAAGACTTGGCATTTGGTTCAGAAGCAACTCAGACTTTCACGCCTGGGAAAATTTTAACCTTTTATTGGCAGAACAGTTGAGTGTGATGATTATCAGTTGATAAATGAGTCATAAATGTAATTTTTAGTTGCAGCCCCAAACAAAAATAAAACAGAAAAAGTGCATTAACAAGACACTCACTGCAAAAAACTGAAATCTAGGCAAGTTTTTGTGGCTAATTTTTGGTGAAAAATGTCTTTTTAGGCTTGATATGAGCATCATTTACCAGAACAGCCCAGAAATGTTCTTGTTTCATGAAATAGAAAGACAAAAATGACATCTGAATTGCTTGTAACAGGCCAATAGGGTAAGAAAAACGTCCCTTGTATCAGGACATTATTCTAATTTCAAGAAACCTGATGAGCCAAATTTTTCTTACCCCTTTGGCAGATTATTTTTTACTCATTGCAAGCAATTCAGACATCATTTTTATCCTTAGATATCTTGAAATAAGACACGTTTCTGGACTTGTCAGTTGGATTTGACTCACGTCAAGACTAAAAGGCAATTCTGAGTAAAGATAAAGATAAAAACTTTCTTAGGTTTAAGTTTTTGCAGTGCTAAAAGCTACATGTTGCACTTTTATGTACAGAACATGAAGTATCTCCAAGTCTCAGTGTTACTGTAGTCTGTCTTTCAAAGAGGAGGAATAAACTCCTTTCTCTTAATAGGATGAAAAAGCATCAGTCATATTTCACAAACACTGCTCAGTGGATGTCAAAGCCTTGGCAGCTTTTATTCCCAGAGCAGCCTTTCAAATTAATTTGTTCACAGAAATATTGAAATCACTTCAACTGTTTTATCTTTGAGTGCGTTTCAATCTTCACAAACCATATTATGAGTCGCTCCATCTGCGCACTTAGCATGCTCATCCGCTGCAGTAGAGGTGAAGCTTTTGTTTCGTGCAGCTCCAACTAAGTGAAACCCGACAATGAGACAGTCAAGATCTTCCTCCTGCTCTGACTCGGGTTCAGGCAGAGTTCAGACCTTTATCTTTGCTGAATTATCCGCGTCACAGCCCCCAACCTGCGTCGTTTCTCCGCCATTGGTGCCTTTCCATATTCGCACAAAACCAACACAGACTCCTGTTTTTTGAACACCCACACACCCATAAAGATTTGAGTCTGTAAGTGAGGCCGTGTCACCGGTGATTTATCTCCAGAAGAAAGGGTGAGGACCTCCGGGTGACGTTGACAGACATGCCCCTCAGGCACGTGTGGGAGGATGTCAACGTGAATACTTTTGTCGTGTACGTCTGTGTTTAATGCCCCTGTTACCCCTATTATCCTGACTGATGATTTTTTTTTTGTTTGGGTGTTTTTTCCTTCAGGGATGAAGCTGCCGTCTCGGGTGCCCACCCAGGTGGACAGCGACGAGGAGCAGAAGTGGAACCAGACAGAGGAGCACGGCCAAGGGACGCGATGCTGCGCCTGCCCCAAAACAGACAAGGAGCTGAAGAAGGAGAAAGAGGACTCGGAGTATCGCAAAACCTTTGAGAATTACCTGCACAATGAAGTCTTTGAGATCAAGTAAGACATCTGAGGGCTGAGTTTCCTCTTTGATAATCAAACTCTGAGTTATCAGGCATCAACTCCAGCTCTCAGTTTCAGATTCCTCTCACTTACATTATGTACACGTCTTTAAACTACCTCGTTCTTTATTAGACGTTCAAGACAGCGCCGCTCCGTCATGGGCATCGCCAACAAAACACACCCCGTCCTCACCACTGCACCGAGCCCGCCCCAGGGGACAGGCAGCCCGGACGACGAGGACGAAGAAACTTTCGAAAGCACAAAGACCGTCGTCACCGTCCACGCCAAGGAGTCCACAGTCATCTCCAACCTGCGCCACTTCACCAGCTACCAGATCGAGATCCACGCCTGCAACCACCCGACGGATGCGGCGCGCTGCAGCATGGCGGCGTATGTCAGCGCGAGAACGATGCCTGAAGGTGAGGAGGGACTTCTTCTTTCCATTTTACTGAAACATCAGGAGGGTTCAAACTGCCTCTGCTTGGAAATGATGTCATGTCCAATAAAATTGTATATTCTGGTGTTAAATAAATTATTCAAAGGTCTTAAATTTGTCAGTGCAGGATTTGTTTATGTTTTATTGATTGTTTATTTTTATTTTTTTTTGGGGGGGGGTGACTTTTCTCGAAGGAGATTTTGAGTGAAAACTGTTTTACAAGCTGCTGATATAATTTATCTGCATCCTAGTTAACCAGTCTATGACTATGGGCCACTGTTTGCACTTTTACATACAGATATCAACCAATGAGCAACTTAATGCTCAATAAACAGTCAAAAAGTAAACTTGAATGTGTCTCACTGAGTGACAAACGTTACGATTTGGTTATAATGCAGCAGGATCGCAAACCATCGACCATATTTATGTGTTTTTGGCCTTGAATTTCATTATAAGTGGCATTAAAAAGGTCTTAAAAAGTCTTAAATTTGGCATGCTGAAACCTGCAGTAACCCTGTTCTGAGCATTTTAATTATAATAATAATTAGGGCTGGGCAATTAATCGCAAATTAGATAAAATCGCGATATGTACTGTCAAAATATTCCAATCGCAGACAAATGTGACCCCATTTAGAAGTGAAATAAACAAACTTCACAAGGATATAACATTTACTTCCAAGAAGCATTGTTAGTCCACACATTAAGTGAGATTGATGTGTGGAGTGTTTTTCATGTTTTAAGCAGCTAAAGGGACAGATAAGTGTAGTTTTCCAATCAGGAGGGCACTTAAACATTTATCTAGGCATCTAAGAAGGCACTTTAACACACATTTGACTCCCAAGAGGACACTATAGGGCTGTTTTGGCTCTCAAAAAGGTACTTCAGCACAATTTTTCTGAACAATTGGCCCCTACATAGGCACCATTCCTCAACTCAGACTCAGAATCAGAATCCTTTTATTGTCATTGCACAGTGTACAACGAAATTGAGCAGCATCCGTGAATCACTTATTAGTAAAATATAGAAAAAACATATTCAAAGACATTAGAAAAATACTAGAAAAAAACGAATAAAAAAGTGACAGGCAACTGTTATTGTAGTGGCAAACGCCCTACCAAAAGATCAGCTATGAGAAAATTTAATTTTTGGGATTAGTTATTTAAAATAATGGGATTTTTAATCTTTTTTGTGTTTTGGTTTATTTGCATATTTCTTGTTTTTGATAGAGGAAAGTGCAGAAACAGACATGAAGCCCAAAAAGAGACAGAAGAGATTAGAGATGACATGTCATAGATACCTGAAATCTCTGGATTACCCTTCAACTCACTTTCTTTTCATGTCTTAGAAAGTAAAGTTAGAGAGTAAGAAAAGTGAGTGAGTGAGGAAATAAGTTGTGACGTAATGTGGTTTTGTTTTCTGCAGATAAAGCCGATGACATCACCGAACCGATTCACTGCGAAGTGTCAGAAAACACAGTGCTCATCACGTGGAAGGAGCCTGCGGCCCCAAATGGAATGATCATCCTGTACGAGGTCAACTACAAGAAACTGGGAGACTCAGAGGTGAAATTACACACACACACACAGGCTCATACACACACACACACATCATGTCATGCTTTTATTGCTTCAGTGTCAGTGAGGGTTTGATGGGTTAGGTCACTGAGTGCACACTGACAGACGCTGCTTCCTAATCAGAGAGCACTTTTTATCTTCCCCTCCTTCATTAAACACCAGAGCTCACACAGTTTCAAACCAGCCGTGGGCAAATAAGAGGCAATACTTATTACTGAGAATGGGCTTTAGAATGAGCCTTATGGCCCTGCTAATGTGATAGGATGAAAACTAAATGGAGAAATCATTCAAGCATTGCATCATGTTTTAGTTGCTGTGGAGACAAACAAAACATCTGGCTGATGCTGCGGACTTCTGTGGAAAAGAATACATACCCACAGCGTTTCCTCATAGGGAAATAAAAACATGTAACAGCGTTAAACTCAGGGAGGAAAAAGTATATCCTGCAAACTGAGTCAAAATGTTATTTCCAACTTGATATTTTAAACTCGGAAACACTGAAGCAGCTCTTCGTCATATGATCCTGAATGTTCTTCTTCTTGCTGCAGGAGCTTCACTACTGCGTGTCCAGAAACATGTTCAAAGTGACCCGCGGGGCAAAGCTGAAAGTGATGCATCCTGGGAATTACACAGTGAGGATCCGGGCCACCTCGCTGGCTGGGAACGGATCCTGGACTGAGCCGACGTACTTCTACGTGCAGGACGCAAGTAAGT
Source organism: Thalassoma bifasciatum (assembly GCA_008086565.1). NCBI lineage: Eukaryota > Metazoa > Chordata > Actinopteri > Labriformes > Labridae > Thalassoma > Thalassoma bifasciatum. The sequence continues at coordinate 88,706 of RPOG01000526.1, forward strand.
TTCTGTCTGCTGTGGAGGAAAGCAAAGCCAGCACACGTCAATATGATCGATGCATTAGTAACATGAGATAAACAGCTTTTCAGCGACCCCAGATATTCAGCTTTACTTAAATATGTTCCACCAAAAGAAAATTATTAAATGTTTGAATTCAGTACATTCCCATAAAACTCTTCCTGCTCCTTTCTATACCAGATATTTGGGGAAAAGTAACTCAATAGCACGCTCAGATATCAAGTGTTATTCACTCCAGTGTTGTAGTCAAGTCACCATAGCTCAAGTCCAAATAACCAAAAATAAAATTCCAAATGGAGTCTATGTCAAGTCAAGGTCGAGTTGAGTCTTCAGTTCCTTTGCCTAAGTCCTGGAAAAGTCCCCAGACCAGGACACAGGAAACTCACCTGGTGGAACATTTAGGATTTTAACTTTTAGCCGATAAAATATTCTGATTAATAAATACAAAGTTAATGATTAAAAAATATAAGTAATATTGCTGTGTGACTCCAAATGGTTAATTGTGTAAACCTGGACTGACTGTGTTGGAAAATGTGAAGAAAACACACACGGGCATAGAGTAAGGAAAAACAATGTCACAATCACCACAAGAAAAAAACTTTTTAAGCTTTCTTAAGAGCCATCCCTGATAAGAAGGCAACACTTTCTCTGCAGTTGTTGCAGTCAAAAACCAACCTTTTTGTGTTTCAGAGTTTTTGAAAAAAAGAAAGAGGTTAAATAAATAGGTTAAATTTGTGTTCTATATGCATTGTAAGCCAAGAAATCAAAGGAAGACACACGTACTGTTCTTAAATACTGAGTACTGAGAGTCCCAACATGTGCAGCAAATTGATCATTTTTTATGTTGTCTCACACCAAATGTGACTCACTGTCTGTGCCGACCAACAGGTGATCCTCTCTACATCGTGAAGATCGTCATCGGACCTGTCATCTGCGTTTTGCTGCTGGTGTTTGTCTGTGTCGCTGGATATGTTGTCTTCAGGAAGAAGTACGCAGTTATAAAACTAAATACTGTCATTGTTTTTACAGAGCTGTTAGATTATTGATCCAACAGGTTTATTGATAATTCTGTTTTTCTCTTTAGTCAAACTCAAGGGCCGAGTGGTCCCATCTACGCTTCCTCAAACCCTGAGTATCTTAGCGCTAATGACGGTAAGAAATGAGTTTAAGCCGTCTGATCTGTAATAACATCACTGAATTAGTTCTTTTCAAAAAGCAAAGGGTGCTCTTAAATAGATTTCATGTTGGCGCCCCCATGGTCTCATTAAAAAGCCATTCAGAGAATTTGAGTCTAAAAACTGCAGTTTCCTGTAACCACTCAAAGGATTCAGGGAAATTCTGTCCAGACCAGGAAACTTATTTCTGTGAAACTTCATAATTAAGTGTATGATTTCTGCACATACAGATTAACTGATTCTCACAGATAAACATTTGGCACACTTTCTGCATACTCTGTTAATATAAAACACTGCAAACCAAAAAACCCACTCAAATGAAGTGGCAGCATCCCACAACACTAACCAAGTTTCTTCAAGAATGTTATTCAGCGTAAAATAACTGTTGCTCTCAAGGGAATATCGGATAATCTGATCAGATAATCCAGTTTTCCTGCTTTGACTGATGCCTCGATCAGTATCTTTATCCTCATGAGTAACTCATTCCCTGAAATGCGTCTGCAGTTTACGAGGAGGACGAGTGGGAGGTGGCCAGAGACAAGATCAGCATCTTGAGGGAGCTGGGCCAGGGCTCCTTCGGCATGGTGTACGAGGGCATCGCCAAGGACATCATAAAGGGCGAGGGGGACACACGAGTGGCGGTGAAGACGGTGAACGAGTCGGCGAGCCTGAGGGAGAGAATCGAGTTCCTGAACGAGGCCTCTGTGATGAAGGCCTTCAGCTGCCACCATGTGGTAAGGAGGGACATTCATGTGGAGACTAACTTACTTTTCATAAGACACACAAGAGAGACATTTATTCATGTATTTAGGTCATGAGATGTTTTGGGAGGAGGTTCCTTAAGTTCCAGGAAACTACCAGCAAAGAATCTGAAATGTCCGCTCTAATTTAACTGAAAGTCTGTTCAATACACACGTCTGGTCTCTGTTAATGAGCCTCTTATCGTTGGTGAGCGTATCTTCCTGCGATAGTGTCCTAAAAACAGACTCATGACCTCTGTGGTAAACCCCATTGACTAACAGGCCAACTAAAAGTCAGACAAAAACAAACAAAAAATCATCCTAAGATACTTAATTTAGCTCTTCTTTTGAAAATTAGACTACCTTTTTGCACATATTGCTGCATTTTCTTAATTATTCTTCCACCTCTGATGCCGTCTTTTGTCACTTTGAGGGTCTTCAGCATTGAAAAGTGGAAATCAGATTGAAATATTTTGTTTTCTGCATGGATCTCTATGTCAAATTTAGCTCCTATTTTTGTTTATATTCTTGACAGTGACAAATGAAAAGTGATTGTAACAGTTTTTTAGTTTGAGAGACATTTCACAAGCCTTGTTAAGTTCCCCCTGGTGTGTTAAGTGTCTATCATTAGTTTTGTTTGGGGAAATATGGAAGGGCAAGTCTGTGAATGATCTTAAATCTTAAAAACAATCCTAAAAGCATAATTTGTCTAAGTTTAATTTTAGTTGACCATTTTTGTATGAAAATCTACTGAATTCATATCGTCATTAACTAGATCTCTGTAGTTTGCGGTGATTGGTCTTTTGGCTACCCAATATTGGGAAACCCCCATTCAACTTAATGAAAAAAGTAGCAAAAAATCTCCTTTACCCTTCACGTAACGCAAAGCAGTAAACATTATCCCACCCTGTCCAGGCTGCTGGTTCGTTTTGGGCAGCACGAGATATTCATTCAGTATTTTGTCTCCTCCTCCCCCCATATGCTCAAGCTGCTCATTTTGTTTTGGTGATGGATTTCATCTTTCCAGTAAGCCTGTCGTAATTTCCTGTCATTGGTGCGAAGGTGCAAATTAATGCTTCCACACTGAGCATGAACAAAAGTTCAAGTTAGTTTGGACCAAACAACGCAGGTGTTAAAGCCTCTTAGTTTCAGTTATCTAGGAAAGGTTGAAGTACCAGTCAGTGTGTGAATTTACACACTGCTCTTTTCTGGAACAGTTTGTCCAAACAAATGAATACCAGGCCTCTGTGGCTTTGTACAGTATTGTGTTTAAAGGGCACCTCTGTTATGTTACCCTGCTGTTACAAAGCAAATAATCAGAATTCATCATTCAAACAAACCAGACTACAATGAAACAAAACAACCCTCCTGTGTGTGTGTGTGTGTGTGTGTGTGTGTGTGTGTGTGTGTGTGTGTGTGTGTGTGTGTGTGTGTGTGTGTGTGTGTGTGTGTGTGTGTGTGTGTGCTGCAGGTGCGTCTGCTGGGTGTCGTGTCCAAAGGTCAGCCCACGCTGGTGGTGATGGAGCTGATGACCCATGGAGACCTGAAGAGCTACCTGCGCTCTCTGCGACCTGACGCTGAGGTGAGAGCTCACAGATCTGAGTCACGAACCTGATCTCAAGAGTTTGTGTGTTATCGTAGGCGCACTTTTACTTTCAGTGAGCTGGAAAGAGAAATGTTTCAAACACTTTCTTCACACTTCTGCAGTTTTATGCAAATGTGGTACAGCACTTGTTGTTTTTCTTCCAGAAGGAACCTTTCTTATCTGAAGTCACTCTTTCAGCAGCATAAAAACAGGAAAACAGATACTTTTTATTTCCTATTTCACAACAGTCCCAGTGCTGCTCTTACTTCACAACATCAGTCTCTCCTCTGGCTCTTACAGACGACTGAGTTTTTCTATATGACTTCACGTTCTTCTCAAGGCTGAAGAGCTGACAGATGTACAAATACTGAACAACTTAAATCCATTAATGTTTAAACAAACTTAAAGTAAACACATCAAGGATTTGATAAACTTTCCCCCTGAGTTATTTAACTCAATCTGCCGTCTGCATCATTGTCCTCGACTCTAAATTTAATCAGATTCAGTGTGTAATTGAATCAGAGGAGGGTTTCCAGGTGTAATATTGATCTGTTTGTGATGTTGTCACAAATACCTGGATCTAAAATTCCCTTTTGCTGTGTTTGGTTTTGATATGTGTACAGATGATTAAGAGTGTGTAGATTTCTGAAGTGTGTAAACATACAGATGGGAGTGGGGTGGGAATCAGAGGAGGACCGAGCTCTAAGATGTTGACTGAAGACTTTAGCCGCCATCACTTAAATCAAATGAAAACATTTCTTGTTAGAGTTTAACAGAAGGCTTTTAAAACGACTGAGAAAACTTTCCCTCCTGAATGTGACACTCAATGGTTGATTATGATATTATTTTATGTAGATACAGTTGCGTGTTTCACAGAATCAGAATCACAAATAAAACTTGTCTTGTGTCTGTCAGAACAACCCGGGGCGTCCACCTCCCACTCTGAAGGAGATGATACAAATGGCCGCTGAGATCGCAGACGGCATGGCTTACCTGAACGCCAAGAAGTTTGTCCACAGAGATCTGGCAGCCAGGAACTGCATGGTTGCCCACGATCTCACCGTCAAAATAGGAGGTACGTTTTAAGCACAACAGGCATGAGAGAGATTTTGAAGTCTGTGTTTTGTTTTCAGAGCGTCTTTGTGCACTTGTTTTTATTCATGTTTTTTTCTTCAACCTCAAAATAAAACAATATAGCTTATATATAGTCAGTGATTGTTCTGTGGAAACTTTGAACTTCTATAACATAATGTGTTTTTTCAACCAGAAGGTTCCAGGAATTTCTGTATATAAAACAATCCCAGTTCACCACAGGTCAAACGATTTGCAAAAATATTCTAATTGCAATTATTTCCCCCCTATATTGCAATTGCAATTCATGGTGCAATTATTTTTTGGTTCCCCATCTATTGTTAAGAGACAACATTTTTGAAATCAAAATTCACATTACTACAGCTTGACAACAACCCATGACTTCTTTTTTTGTGCTAATTGTAACTGCTTTTTGCCCATTTTAGTCGCTTTTCACCTCTTGTTTGACACTTTTGAAACATTTTTTGCTACTTTCTGACTATTTCCAAGGTTTTCTTCTAATTTCCTTGCCAATTTTTGCTGCTTTTTGACCATTGTTGCCACCTTGCACTTAGTTTTATTACGACTTCTTGCTGTTTTTGCCACTATTGACCACTTCTATTGTTGCGAATGTACTTTGGTTGTTTTGATTTAACAGGGATGAGTAACACAGGTACAGAGCAGAAAACATGTACTGCAAAAAATTTCAGCTTAAAGAAATATTACACTGGCTGCAATTACAATATTGCAGTAGGTCAGTGCGATTTACACTAATTTGCTATTAATTGCCCAGCCTTAGTAGGTTATGTAAATCAGGCCTGTGATGTATGAAGAAAGGAAAAAAATGTATTTGCAGTACACCAACAGACCAGAAGAGGGCAGTAAGACACCAAAGAAGAGAAGGACAAGCTGGTGTATTTATTGGAGCACTTGGGACATTCAGCTTTTGCTGGTTTTGATCGTGTTTTATTGCTCTGCAGCTGCGTCTGTTGATTTTTGAAAGGAGCCTGTTAAAAGCTTAAAGATGGCAGAGATCAGCTGGTTTCATGGCTTTGAGAACAAGCCTGTCGATTGACGACTTTCAGCAGGATGCATCTGTCTCAAACAGCTTTAGATCATTAGTAAATACTTCTCAGATGAGAAGATTTTGATGCATTCCCGAGGACTTCTTCTGTGTTTGAAGAGCTGTTGTAAACTGAACATTTACTGACGCGTTCAGCTGAAGGTCTCCAGTTTACAGGGTCACTCTTTAAACCATAACACCGGGAGCTGACAGAGACACATTCACACGATCAGGCTTAAGAGGAATATTGTCTAGAAGTTATTAAACCGAGTCAATCACAGCTGTGGATCTTATTGTGGACGGAGGGAGGGAGAAATAAAAAAACTGTGGGTGCTCCACCAATCAGAAACATTCGACTTGCAGACCCTGGAAAGAAGTGTTACCAGAGTCAAATTCAATATCCCAGAACTTTATTTAGACCCAAAGTTTCTGTGGCCATTCATCCAAACTTGAGTGAAGTGAACATATAGGTGACTTTTGCTTTCTTTCTGCTGTTTTTACATTTAAGATTAACACCAGATGATTTTAGAAAGTGGTGCAAAAAAGAGTTGCATGAGTTGCTGTTTTATATGCTTCATGTGTTTGTGTTTTGTCACTGCAGATGCTTTAAATTTCACCACAGCGATCGTGACTCATATGTACTTCAAATGAATTTTAAAATACACATTACATAACTCTAATCTGATCAAACAAGCTCACTAAACCATGCAACATCAACCGCAGCATCCAAGCAAAGTTAAATTCAGTTGTTCTCCACGTCACACACACTGGTCAGCAGTGGCTTGGAAGTTGGGGAGACTAACATCAGGATATAATGAACTTTTAAACATTTTTTCTCCCTTACAGACTTTGGTATGACCAGAGATATTTACGAGACGGACTACTACAGGAAGGGAGGGAAGGGCCTGCTGCCCGTCAGGTGGATGGCACCGGAGTCTCTGAAAGACGGAGTCTTCACCGCTCACTCGGACTGCTGGTCAGTGACAACTCAGACTGGATGTGATGGGAGTTTGTGCAGAAGTAAAACTCGAGCAGAGTTTGTGTTACATGAGAGGAAAACAAGCAGCTCGTATCTGAATGTAAAGAGAATTATTGAAGATAACTTGAATAATTCATAAGATTAGAAGATCATATAGTAAGAAATCAAAGCAGCTGGCTCTTGAATAAAAGACATTTTTCTTTGTTTTTCGTTGATCAGTCGTACCTATCTAACTTCCAAAGGATGATTATTTCCTGTCAGATTCGTTTGAGAGCCTCTCCATAAAGCATCAAAGCAGAGCGGAGTAATAAACAGTAAACACATTACTGATATAAAACGACCAGACTGGAACACGTGTGCGAAGCTAACCTGTTTTCAACTCTAACTTTGTTTACCAGCATCACCCCCCGCTGCCTCCTGCCCCGAGTCGACCCGCTCACTGCCTCGAGTGTTTACCAACAGATTAACTCTGTCAAGTGTCTAATTGGCGTGTCCTCATTCTCTCTGTGTCTGTGTTGTTGTCTCCCATCACTCGCCCGTGCCTCAGGTCGTTCGGGGTCGTGCTGTGGGAGATCAGCACGCTGGCCGAGCAGCCGTACCAGGGTCTGTCCAACGAGCAGGTCCTCAAGTTCGTCATGGACGGGGGATACTTGGACCGGCCGGACAACTGCGCAGACAGGCTGTGAGTATAAGAGCGGGGCGATGAAATAATTCAAACACTATTTGAAACACAACAGAACAGTTTTACGCTTTTTTGATAAATGTGCAGGTGTATCAATAAATTCCTTCATCGCAAAACCACTGTTGACATTTGTGATGTTGTTTATCATAGCAAATCATGGCCTTTGAGGGCTTCCATACTCTTTGACTTTGAGCTTTTTTTGTTTTCTTGCATTGTTTTGATGAAAAAATATACAATAGATTAATCATTACTAACAATAGTTATCACTTGGAGCCATGTTTAGTGTGATGAAATTCAAGAAACCTGTGGGAAAAACAACAAAGCAGACAAAGAAGCAAATGGAAGCAATGCTAATTATATAAAGCAAATACTTGTATTGGTAGTAGAATCATTGTATTCTTGTCAACAAAACTCGAGAGAAATACATCAAATTCAACACGTCCTGCAACACTCGGCTTTCAGCTCAAATGCTATCTTGTATTTTTCAAACAGATGACCGAAAATGAGGATATTTTTAGCTGCTTGTGTACAAATCAGATACTTTGAGGATTGTGACAAAAATCAGAACAATGTCTGTGAGATTCATTGATTATAAATGTTGTGTTTTTGAGGCCAACGATGTAGTAACAAACACACGTATGTGTTTAAGTTGCACACATACTTCATCTAGATGACAGAGACTTAAGGGGGTGTATCAGTTTGTGGATTATTTTTATCTCTGGTTTTGCATTTTTCTTCTTCTTTTTTTTTTTACTTTTAGAACATGCAGATTGTTACCTGCCAGATCCTTTGAGTTAGAACGTAAAGACATGAAATATCCAAGCGGCAACCTCTGGTTTTAAAAAATGAGACAACACTGAAGTGCCAAAAAGCTGCTGTACCTCGAGTGACCGCTTGAGGCTGGCTCCGGAAGCACCAGAAGTCACGTACAAACAAACACAAAAAAAGCCGTTTTCAGAGCCGAAATTATCATATTTAAAGCCTGGTACAAACTCTGTCTCCCATCTGTATCCCTTATTTCGTCAACGGCTCACACTGTGAGGGGGGTGAATGTTTTTTCAAACTCGGCCGTTTGGAAGATATTAAGATCTAGAGCTTGCCCAATGAGAGCCACAACTCAGATCACGTGACTGACAGGCGCCCAATAGCTGTGAGTTTGGGCACTTGTCACTTGCCCCAATTTCAATAAGACTGCGCCCGCCGTTCTGCTTCAAAACGGAGCTGCAGTAACAGACGGGTGACGTCACGGAGACTACATCCATGTTTTATACAGTCTATGGAAATAACTCAGCAGAGAAACTATCCGAACAAGAAATATTTACTGAGATAAAGGAGTAACAGTTAAGACATCAGGAGAACGGAGCTCTGATCTCACTCTCTCTCTCTCTCACTCTCCACACAGACACAACCTGATGCAGATGTGCTGGCAGTACAACCCCAAGATGCGCCCAACCTTCCAGGAGATCATCGAGATGCTGCGCGAGGACCTGCATCCTTCCTTCCAGGAGTTTTCCTTCTTCTACAGCGAGGAGAACAAACCTCCCGAGAGCGAGGACTTCGACCTGGACATGGAGAACATGGAGAGCATCCCGCTGGACCCGTCGTCCTGCTCCCAGAGGGAACACTGTTTGGACAGGGACGAGGCCTCCTCCATGGGCCTGAGGGGCAGTTACGAGGAGCATCACATCCCCTTCACACACATGAACGGGGGAAAGACCAACGGACGAATACTGGCCCTACCACGGTCCAGCCCCTCCTAACATACTGTACACACCCCACTCAAACATGTCCGTGTTATAGATTTAAATATATTTTTGTTTTCGTTGTCATTTTATATAGATCACACTTCTTTCACTCTCTCTACAGAAGCCACTCAGTGCATATCTCAGGACCTTATTTTTCTCCTCTGATGCCACAAACACACACTACAGCACGTCCAAAAACATGGATACCAGACGACACTTTTTGTATTTAAGGATGAACCTCCCGCGTCTCTTGTTCATGATTGTAGTTTATATACTGTATATATATATTGCCAAGTTTGTGCAAGACTGGGTGGATTATTGGATTCAACTGTGAAACAAACTCTCGACAAACAAGAAGGCTGCTAAACCCGCTGACCCTTCCCGAGTCCTGACCGTCCCCGTTCCTCCGTGATTCAACGCAAGGGTTCATCTCTTGGGTTGTTCGGTTTAAAAAAAAAAAAAGAAAAGAAAAGTGCCCTTCTATTTTGTCTGTTGCCTACACCAGTTGTCATGGAACTTTGTCTGAATCTTTCTACACGTGGTAATGACGAACTGAAAACGAAAGACTTTGGGAACTCTCTGCTGGACGGTCCAGGAAACGGTCCATCCTCGAACAAACTCTTGTCCACTGGAGAAGCTGGTTGAAGTGGCTTACCTCCTCACACTCTGCAGTATTCCAAAAAAGGCACACAGGATGAACACAGGACTTTTGTCGGGTTCTATTTTTTAAATTTGTTTACCTGTCTTTCTTTCATTTTTTTGTCTTCTTTTTCTCTCTCTTTTTTTTTTTTTTGAGTTTTCACATTTACAGCTGAAGGATATTTAAACTGTTTTCGAAACACGTTGGTGAACGAGTTCCTCAGATTGACCAATAGCTGCTTCTTTGGTATATTTTAGTGGGTATAGAAGATTAAAAAAGTATATAAATATATATATAAATATAAATATATTATTGATGTTTTTGTACATAGCTGACATGTCATTCTTGAGGTATTTCCGGTCATAGAAAATGTTTTTACATGTTAGTCTCTTATGTTTATTTTTTCTAATCCAGGCAAAACTCATACTAAGTAGCTTTTTTTTGGACTCGTGATCAACCAACAGCACTCGGTCTTTTTGCGATGTGATGCCTTGGTGGAGGAGGAGTGTTTGGCATCTTCAGCTTAAGATGTCTGCCCGTCATATCAAGAACAAATAAAATAGTGCTGTAAATAATGCAGCAGGTGCATTCATGAAGAGGCTTTCTCTCGCTCTCCTCTCTCCTCTCACAATGATGTGTTTCTGCAGTTTTTACTGACACTCTTGTTTAATGTCAGAGAACTTGCATTGGCAGAAAAAGTTAGAAAGGGTTAGCGAATGGCTACATTTGCAGTAGAGCTGAACTGAGATGGTTTTGAAGCCAGTGAGGATGTTATTTGTTGTTTCTTAGCTTTTATATTGGCAGATGTTCCTTTTTGTTACAGAGCTGTTCAACATCACATAATCGACTGCTTTCCACATCAAATTCTCAAATGTGTGTTATTTCTGATTAAAGGTACAGTCTGGCAAAATAGTTCACATTTCCTATAAAACTGTTTTTCACAGGATGCATGGAAATCATTGAGGATTGAAAATCTGGGTGAACTACCCTCGTGACCCCCTAGTGGGCTGTGAAGGTATTGCAGGTGGGCTGCTAAATCATTTCCAAATTAGTTTAATTTTAGTGGAGTGTAATCACATAAAGGTACAAGATACAAATAAGAAAGAAAGATACAAATATAAAGAATGTTTGATTGTCAGCAGCCAATAGGTAACATGATCTGACTTAAACTTAACAGTGGCCCAATATGTAACAAAAAGAATGTTTTAAAAGCCAAAATGTAAAAACTGACTCAAACTGTAACAAGTTGTTACATTTTGTTAAAAAAAAGTTATATTTTGGGCTCAGAATCTGTTACATTATGGACCAGTTACTATATTTTGGGTTTTATTACATTTTTGGAATTAAATTTCAAACTCAGCCCTTTTGTTACATTATTACATTTTGGGTTTTTGTTTCAAATCTGGCTATAATGAGGTGTTTTATATCCTCCGTACTCATTGGGTCAGAGGTGGGCCACAAACAGTTTTGAGACTTAAAAGTGGGCCCTGAATAGGAACAGATGCATTTGAAATTAAAAAAATAGATTGACTTACACCTACAAAACTTTTTTTTTTAAACAGAATTTTCCATTTTAATGTCTGAATATAAACCACATTATATTTTCCAACATAAATCATACGTCACGCCATCATTTCTTTTTGGCACGTTGAGCTCAACATAAAACAATACAACACTGAAATGAATTTTCTCCGGTCCGTTGTAATCGATGACTTTGAGCTGTAGTGAAATGATGCCACCTGCTGGACAAAAACATGAAAAATGAATCAGCCATCGACAGCAGTTGTCTAATACTTTAAGCAACTTTTGCAGAACATTGACTTTCTCCCTGCTGTTTGGAACTTGCAAATGGTATGAATGAGTACATTCACACTGAAACAGTCATTATTGCTCAATGCATCCATGAGTTACTCAAAGTTAGAGTGAGGCAACAGCAGTCTGTTTTAATCTTGAGTTACAGAGTCTTTTTCAGTGCTACATTCTTTTTTCCTTTCAGTTTCCTTGATAGTGTTTAAAAAAAGAGCATAAGATGGGAAATTTTAAAAGAGTAGTTATTAAGCTGACTGACTATTTGAAGCATACATATGCATTTGAAGAGACATGTGATGTCTTCTCCATTTAGTCATTACCTGAAGCTGTGATAAAACCTGATCAACTGTCAGTCTGCTTTGAATAGGGATGCACAATACTATCAGCACTTTATTGATATTGGCTGATAATAGATTAAAATGAACCATAGGTTACCAGCAAGTTGGTAGTTATAGACAGTTTAAATGTCTACAATAATGTGTTCATGGATCTGGTGTTACATGCCCAGTCTTTCTTAATGGAAATTAAACCCCGTTTTTAACTACCTAAGTAAAACAGCCCTTCATTCTGAGTCCCTGCTTCTGCAACAGTGGTGATCCACTTTTTATTTTCACCTATTCTACCTTTTGAGAGGTTTCCTATCACCTGTTGCACTCACCTGGACAACAAGGACTCTCTGAGTGTATATAAACACTGTCAGTGATCCAGAAAAGAGATGATCAAAAGACTTTTTTTCTGTCAGGAATGAAGTCAGCTCCTTTCAATTGTATCACACCATCTTCTCCAGCAGATGGAGCCACCTGGTTGTTACAGGGCCACCAAAGGAGTGGAGGGCCTCAACCCTCCTTGATACATGAAGAAAAACATGAAAGCAGTTGATTTTTTACTCTAAAAAAGTTTCTTTTCTCACACTGAATTTTTACATCCAGGTAGACACAGTGCTGAGGGAGTCATTAGAAGAAAAACTATATGATTAGTTATTGTATTTACAGTAACATGATTGCATACTACAGAAGCCCATTCCCGCCTGTCAAGATTTTTCTTGCCTATACCAAGTCAAAATTTCTTGACGTTTTTCTAATAATTTCAACTCATCTGAAATTTTAACTTTAATCCATTAGTTTAGATGTTTTTTTCTCAGAATTTGGTCTTAGTGTGTCATAATTTTTACTTATTTTATCTCAAAATTTGACTGAACCTCAAATTTCGAGATAATTATCCTTCAATTATGACTTTTTAACTCACTCACTCACTAACTTTTTGTCTCAAGACTTTGAGTTTTATCTCAAAATTTCTACTCTTATTCTCAAAAATTTGACTTTTTATTTAGCAGTTTTGAGATTAATCTTAGTAGTTTTGAACATTTTATCCCATAATTTCAACGTTTTATCTCAAAATTGGTCTTATTGTCACAGAATGTTGACTTAAAAAAAAAAAAAGAAAAGAAAAGAAAAAAAAAACCAATGAAGTTTAGTTTTCATTATTATTGTTCCAACTGGCGGTAATCAGCTTCCATAAAATTGTCTCACCACTTGAATAAATGTAAAGAAAAATCAATTTCTTCTCTCGTGCAAAAATGCCCCAAAATCTTTGTGAAAGAGTAATTTAGAAATTGAAAAGTAATTTTACGACCTAAGAGAGGTCATTCCAGGCGAGAGGGGACATTTTATCACCCTAAACATTAATGACGTTTTCTCTTTCAAATTGCGACGAGAAGCTTCTATAGTCTATATCATAAGAGTACGTAAACACAACACAGACGGGCAAACGAGCGGCCGAAGTCGGGAATTCCGAGCTTCCTGAGCAGCACTTGAACGTCTCACTGTGGAGGGAGTTTGTCACGGGCTGAACTTAAACACATCCTCCAGATCAGCTCCATGTTTTTCTCGTTGGTGCACTTGCTCCTGCTGAGGCATCTTCACTTTCGCTTCCTCTCAGTGGAAGCTGCTGAAATCTCCTGTTGCTGTGTTTTCTATCCTGGGATTCAAAAACAATCACCCGCTGTCTCATTTTAACGCAGGTAAGAAAAAGTAACGTTCGCTTTGAGCGGTTGGACGTGTAACGTAAGAATTGTAACTTAGCAACGCTGCGTCACTCGGTGTTAGGGGCAGCTGGAGAAATTAGCTGAGCTCACTAAGTCACTTAAAACACGTCCTGAGAAACTTTTCTAACGTGACATGTGCTGAAAACTGACAAGAAAATATTGATAATTCTTAACACAAAATATTTATTTAATTTATTTACTCTAACTTTGCTTTCTGACTCAGTTTTGTTAATATTAGCTTCGTTTCAAACGTCTCCATATGTCAACAGTCAGTGAGCGTTTGTCTTCATGTTTCTCTGAAGGAAACTCCTGCTGCAGCCACTCCTGCGTTGACTTTTCACTTCACACCTGTTTGTTTTATTCACAGAAACTCTCAAGCACATGCACTGGCTGTTTTAGTGATTCTTAATACTGGTTGACAATATGAAACTGGGTCAATTACTCTAACTTTAACTGAGCCAGTAGCTGATGACATTCCTCTCATTCTTTTTCACTTGAATAACAAACTTAGTTTCAGTGTCGTTTTGCCAAATGTATTATAATACTTGGGACAAAAATAAAGAGGGAAAAAGAAATTTATATTTTCTTAAACTTAACCCTGTTGTGCATAGTGGTCACTACTGTGGACACATATTTAAAAGTCAATGGTTCATGTGGTGGAAATTTATATTAGCTTGTGTCAGGATATTTTTGTTCTTCTTAGGGCCTGAAAAATGTTTTCAATTATTTTTTAAAACACATACACATATTTAGAGAAGTCATAGACAAACATTTGAGGGTGAAAAAACTTGTAACTATGAATTATTCAATGGTAAAATAGATAAAAGAGAGTTAAAAAGTTTTGCAAAGCATTAAAAAAGATTGGTAAAATTACAAAATAATAAGAAGAAGTCAAACAAAAACAAATGTAATATTTACATTAAGTTTTATGTTGAATGCTGAGTTACAAATATTTGAAAAAAAATGGAAAACTTTTTTTCATGCCTTAAGACAAATAAAAACACTCAAGAGAAAAATCCTGACACTGATTTTCATAATTCATGTATCAGAGGGTTAAAGTGAGACATTTAATAGCTAATGTAGTTGTGTTTTTATTCAGTCACCATACTACGGTGGCTGGGATGTGCAAACCAAAATTATTATTATTATTATTTTAATGTTATCTTTATTTGGATTGGACAATTAAATACAACAACATTCGTTCATCAATGAAAGTAAAAGAATATACTTCCACTTTTGTTTTTTATGAAACCAAAACAAAAGAGGTCATGGACTGTGTATAAAATTTTGTCCCATAAAGTCCACTCGTCCCTGACGATTAATATTTCCCTGCACTTGTAATAATGAATAAAAATTACTGCAGAAACACTTTGACAAACTTTGAACACATTTACGTTTGAATAAAAACTAAATTTAATTAGCAAAACAGAACAAATTTACATAATTTAAAACACTTTTACAAGCATTGAGACAAATTAAAAAATGGCAAAACAAATGTACAAAGTCAGAATTTTGATAGGAGAGGAATATGCTTGATCCCAAAAGTGACCTGGAAGTTGTTAGTGGAGGGGTCAGTTAGTTTGAGTTGACTAAAGTTGTTGACTAAATACATGGTGGCGTGAAATAAACATAGTTTATGAAATAGTTTACAGTGAGAGCATCATGTTTTGGTCATTTTGTGTAACTTTAGACCAACTTAACTCTGTTACTACGTCTGTTGCTATGTCTTATTATTTCTTAAGTCTAAGATTTTATGAAAAACAAAAGTGAATCACATTATGTCAAGTACAGAAACCTATTTCCTTTTGATCCATTTCATGACTTATGTGCAACAAATTGCTCTCAAATCAAATCAACTCCTGAATCTTTTGCATGATGCCCTGGAAGAAAATTTGATTTTGCCTTGGACATTATTTGCATTATTTTGTAATAGTGTAAGTTCTTGAACTTCATAGCCTCTAAGAAAAGAAAAAGCAGGTGTATAGTTGATCATGTATTGCTCGTTTTTGCAGGACAAGTATTGAATTCATGATTGAGCAATCACTAGAAGTCAAAGTGGCACCTAGGGATATCCTGATCAGGTTTTTTCTTTTTTGTCGGGGTCACTTGATTTGAGTATTTGCAGATACTGAGCCTTGATCCAATACTTCTTTAATACATTAAAAAAATGAAGAAGAAGAGCAAAGAAACAGATCCAGGACTTGTGCAGCAAAGTGATGTTTTTTCTGTGTGAAGTTGAGACGAACTCACCCTGTACCAGACACAAAACAATGGTAGATACTAAATATTATGGGTTTTTTCTGTTTTGAAATTTTACAGATCTAATAAAAGATAATGTGAAAAAATAATTACATTTATTAAGCCCATTCCTTATCAGGATGTAACATCTGATCCCAATCGAGTCTGAAACCACATGATTCACCCTAATTTTTGATCATGTAATTGGATCAGGAAATTCCTAATGGTGATCAAATCACATTTGTTAAAGTTGTTGAAGTGGTGGAATGGAGAATGGTTGAAACAGATATCAGTATGTGTGAGTTAAGCCTACAATAGATGTGTTTCAGTTCTCTTTTTAGCATTGATAAAAGCTGAAATATCCGTTTAACTGTGATGACATTTCAAGTGTAAACAAAAGCTCAATTGTGCAAACTTTCAATGGTCACTTTTTGCTCAGGGACATAACGGAGGTGGCGAGGGAAGAGATCTGAAACAAAGAGGTTTAAAGTGTCAGTTTCCACATTTTCCATACAATAACTTCTTCCAATCCCATAATCTGTTTTAGAAAACGTCTCCATAAGACTCTAAACCTAAACTTATTACTTGGAGGTTCTGCTGGATAAATGAAAATGAAATAAGAATTAAAATTCCTTGACTTTAAAGTTCATTACCTTACAAGATGTAATGAACTCAAGGATACCAGTCAATCCTTAAAGGGGTGTTTCATCTTTTTTAAATGTGTCAGTCAATGTGAAACTGTGTTTGTGAGTCACACGTAATTGCAAACAAACATCTATCACCTTTCTCTGAGTTTAAAGACTTGGCAGAGGTTGGATTCACCTGTTGGCACAGGTAAAAGGCATTGGCATGTATTTACAGCTCAGTACAATAAAGATTAAACTTCCAGGATCTCAAAGTTAATGAGTAAACTGTCTGTCAAGGCTGTTTGATGCTGCTGTTAGAAAGTTTCAGTATTCAGGCCCTGTTGCTGCTGTAAATAAGCCTCTGCAGTCATGTGATGCTCCTGTTTTTGACAACTTATACCTGTGTGCTGGTGTGAAACAAATGGAGCCTTCGGGGTTTATGAGGAACAGGAGCATCACGGATCACTGCTTTCTTTTGTATTACTCAGCTTAAACGGCCTCCTCGCTCTAATGGCTGTAGTTTCACGCCTGTTAACCGTCGTTGGCGGCCTGGTTTCACTCTTCTCGTCCTGACAGAAAATCATCAGCTCTCTTTTGTTTTTGATAGTGTTGTTGCAGTGTTGAAATGATTAGAGCCCACGTCTCTCTAAGTGGCAGTGCTTTCCACAAACACAGCATTTCACGGCTTTTTCTCACCTCCCTCTCCTCTCTCCCTCTCTTTTCTTTCTCTCTCCTCTCTCGTACTCGCCAGACTCGCTGGTCTTGTTTTGTCTCTTGCAGAGAATGACCTGTATTTCATGCTTCTCTCTTCCATGTCCGCCCAGTGTTTATGAGTCACTTGAGGTGTGGCTGTCACTCACAACGAGGGGTCGAACAAAACAAACCCCATATGATGTCTAATAACACACCACAGGCTAAGAAACAAGGCAAGAAAACAACCAAGTAATTTGATACATGTTGCAGGGAAAAGTGCCCGGGCAAGTGGTGCTGGAAGCTTTCAACGACTATGTAAACTTGAAAATAGCAAAGTGAAACTACCATGTTTATGGTTATATGATCATTTAGGTCTAATGCTTAGAGATTCAGTTTATCATTTTGTTTTTCTGGACTTAGTGGCCTGATGACTCTCAACGTGCTGCATGAAGTTCACAAGAGAGATAGACTATTGATCTGGAGGGCCAATTATTAAATGAATCATCGAATTACAGTTGTGCCCAAAAGTTTACACCCCCCAGCAGAATTTCTGATTTTTTGTCCTTTTCTCAGAAAATATGAACAATAACACAAAATCCTTTCTGTCACTAGTTTAATCTATTTAAATCATAAAGACAACAGAATCTTCAAAAATGACCCTGTTAAGAAGTTTACACAACTCTGGTGGTTTTGTCCAGATAAATGCACAAAAGTGAACACAAATGTGTTTGAATGTCCACTAAAGGTAACCATCCTCACCTGTGATCTATTTGCTTGTAATCAGTGTGTGTGTATAAAAAAATGAACAGGGTCATTTTGAAGTTTCTGTTGTCATTATGATTTAAAAAGAGTAAATACAGTTGTTTGCTGATAAATGTCTTCACCCAACCTCTAACCATGAGTGACAGAAAAGTTTTTGTGTTTTCATTCATATTTTCTGAGAAAAGGCCAAAAAAATCGGCCTGTTTCCTGCATGTTACTCACCACTCTCTCCCCCTTTCCCACTCCATCCACTGTCCTCCTCGATCAAATTAAATGTCTGTGATTAGTAATGCTTTCAATATTTGTCGTAATTTGTCATATTTTATCACATGTAAAACAACAACAATGCAACATCAACATTATCCTACGACCTGTTCTCTGATTGTCAGCATTGGCATTGGCCACTGAAAAACTGATAGTTTCAAGAGAAAAAAACTTAATGATAATAATCTGATGCTTCATCCATAAAATATCAAACAAATATTTGCATCATTCATTACCCTGTGACCCTTAAATGCTGCAAACATGTCATCTTGTTGGCGCCAAATGATAATCAGCATTGTTACTGCAAGCAAGCATCCTGACATAAAAAGATTCAGCTCAACTTCAACTTTTCCACTGACCAACTCATCCAGGGGTGTCCAGACTTTTATGGACATGTTTACTAACAGTGAAAGTTACAAATAAGTGCTCTATTGGAAAACTACTTCTTATTAGTGGTTTCTGGAAAAAACAAACAAAAAAATTGGTTAAATCAAACCTGCTCGTGCTGTGATTGCAGACCTTTGAGATTAAACCAAACTTGGAAAAATATTACATAATTTTTCATGGCAGGATCGGGATCTGGACTTTATCACGTTTGATTAAAAGACAATTATAAAAACATTTTAAACCCAAATATCTCTGATCCTGTGTTCTGAACCATTTTATGCTTCAACTTAAGTCTTTTTTTGACCATTTCATATCTTTAATTCAGTTTTTTTTCCTCTCGTGTTTTTTTTTTAATTGAAAAAAACTCATGAAACACATTTTGCATCACGCCAAATGCAATTAAACGTCAGCTGTGAAAGTTGTTGAGTTTTTGCAGATTGTACAGAGCTTTAGCTTCATTAAGTTGCCTATGCAGAGTCCAAATCTTTGTGAAACGTTACCAGACATAGTCAGATTTATTTCAAGTGCTTGGCAGAAATTGTAATTGTAAACAGTTAGAACATAATTAATTTAAGTGACAAAACTAACACGTGGTAAGATGAGAGGTGGAGGCCGCTTGAAAATAGACGGTGGTCCACAATTGGCCCACGGGCCGTAGCTTGGACATCCCTGAACTAATTAAAAACTAACTAGCAAATTAAAGTCTAAATTTTATGCAACTACTCTCAATTTTTTCATAGCTTTTTATGTTTTTAGAAAAAAGATGGATCAAAATCTCTGAAGTTACCTCTCAGTCTGTTGACAGTTTTATTATTATTCCTACAACACCGTGGTCATAAATCATGGTGAGTTTCATGTTTCCCTTTGTTCAAATGCCAGCCTAGTACTTACCAAAGAAACACAGACTTTCTGAGTGCTGAGTGAAACTGCAGTTTTCCTTATGTGATTAAAATAATGATTCCTAAGCCTGTGGCTCACCTGTGTGTGTGTTAAACAGGTGAGCCAGAGGCGAGCAGGAGGGCTCCTGTGTGAGTTTGTGTCACAACTCCTGAAGTCAAACAGCAATGTGTATGTTTAAGGTGTGTCTGACTCTGAACTCCTGCTACTTCAGCTCTGAAACACTCTCTGAAAAATACATCAACTCTGATATAAATGGATGCAAATGTCACACGTATTGTTTTCTTCATGTTTATTAATTATAATCAAGCTTTGGTCAGTTAAGTTCAGTCACAAGCTTTGCTCGTCATGCTCTTGAACACAACAGATGAGCGTTGTTATTGATTCTTTAGAGACTCGTTAGCACGTGTGCTCGTTCACGCGCTCCAGCCGGCAGGGTCAGCGAAGGTTACAGCGTTTAAGCCAGGACACACTTTTTGCTTTTTGTGGGGAAAAAGTCAACCGTACCGCAACTAGAAGTATTTTCTTCCTTCCTTTTCCTTTTGTCATTCTCCTGTTAAACCAGCTTTTCTTTACCTTTATCACGAGGAAATGGTTAAAGGCCCAACACAACAAATATTGAGCAGAAGTATGTATGAGCAGGGTGGGTCACTCTGGGTCTCAAACAGAGCTTTCAGAGTTTTCTGTAAACAAAAAAAGTCATTTTCAAAGCTGGACAGCATTGATTCGATGTATTTGCATCATCTTCTGTTATAAAGTTTTTCCCTAGCTGAAGTTCCCATGGTGCAGCGGTCCTTTTTGTTGTGTCTTCGCCTGAGAGCGGGTTTGACACTTTGTCGAACCAGTTTCTTCAGCTCAGGGTTAGATTCCCATTGCAACAGTCTGTTGTTTAGATGTTTTTTTTTTTCCTCCTGCAGGTAAACCAGTCTGTTTGAAGGCATGTGAGTCAGCAAAGAGGAGCAAAGGGCTTTCTGACACAAATAATAAAGGTGTGTTTATTTTCAGTTCCTGTTGAGAAAGTGAGCTCTTAATCCTATAAATCCTCTCTCACTTTTTAAGTAGATCTGCATGATAACCTGTGTCTGGATTTTTTCTTTTGCACCAAACTGCAGTTTAACTTTGACAATCAAAGATGTATCACCAAAAGTAGATATTTTAGTTTATGATTCATTCATCCGAGCACATAAAGTCAGACAATTTGAGAAGAAAGTTTTTTCAGACATCGTTCGACCATCTTCTACTAATGGCAAATAACCCAAAAGTATTGTAAAGCATGTTTCAGTTTGACACTTTCTGTCAGTAACTAAAGCAATAATAACAGTTGAAATTGAATTCCTCTCTTTTTCTACTCCAGTGACATTTTACTTCTTGTTTCTCTCCCTCTCAGCGGTGAGGTGGGGAGAGTCTTCCTCCCCTGGCTTCATATGGCTCCCCTGCATGCCTCCTCAGTGCAGGCATGACCGTCACACCTAAAACCCTCAGTGCTCAGCCTGGTTCCTCCTCTTACAGCGACACAAGTCCCAGGTTGGTATTTTAAGAACATGACACAAACCACCTGATTTCCTCAGAACCTCCACAGATAACAGTTTTCATACGTAATGTGTGACATGTTTTTCTGTTTGTTGATCACCTGATTGATATTGTTCATTTAAAAAAAACCTCAGTCTGACTCATCTGAAGGCTCATCCCCTCTGACATCATCGCAGTGTGTTTCTCTTGGCATCACCAGGATAGATCCAGAGCTGATAGAAGCTACATCATTGAGTCTAACAAAGCAACTGAAGGTCTTTTTTTCTGTCTGTGTGCATGTTTGTGCGCTGACATCACTTTTACCTGCTGAGCTTTATCTCATCACATACCAAACAGATCCAGCGCGGCGCAGATGGACGAGGCCGATGGTCTGCGTTTGAAGCTCTCCACTGAGGACTCGGTGTCTCTGGCTCCCTCATTGGCCGAGCCCATCAACCTAGAAGGTCAGCTGGTTGATTTTAAGAGGATGAGAAACTGCTGAAAGCTCCTGTGTCAGTCAGTCAGACCAAGACTCTGTAGCTTCATAGAAAATGTTGGTTGAAACGTAAACGCTGAGTGAATATGGAAGTTTGTTGTTCTCCTTTGTAACACATGAGATTTTACAACAGTGTCAAATTTTCTCACACAGTGTTGTAATATAACACATGAACGTTCTATTCAACTTAACTCAAACTTTATTTATGGAGCACATTTATAAACAACCAGAGCTGACCAAAGCGCTGCATAGGTCAAAGGCAGCTCAAATGACAAATAAACAATGTTCGAGATTGTATCTTATTAACTTTACCATTTGGCACATTATGCTAGTGTTAGCTCAAAGCTAGCGTTGTACACATGACCACGTCATCCTAGACCAACTCCCATAAAATCAACTTTAAAAACCATGACAAGGTTGAACAGTGAAAGAAAATTCTCTCTTTAATCTATTTTTTTCTTTTGAATACTTTTGACAGAGAAAAACAGGGGGTCTGCAAATCTTTCAAAGCACAACATGCAAAATTTTTAAATCTTAAATAATTTGTTCAACTCAATTCTTGCATAAAATGAATCCTTGTGTTTATTTAAAAGCCACTGATAAGTCCAGAATTATTTTAAATATATGAAACAAGATGTTTGTTTATCAGGTAAATGAGGCCTAAAGTAAGCGTTGAGAAGTGTTTCTGACTAGAAATAAGATGGATTAATGTCCAGGACAGTTGGAAAGATTTCCAAGGAGGCAGAACGATCAGTGAGCCAACAGTAAATGTTTTTAATTACAACATTTATCAACCAGGAGTAGTTCAGCTGAAAAACAATGATTAAATTATCATACTAATGAAGTTCAAGAAAAGCAAATCAGTGCTGGTCTCTATCGATCTTGATGGAAAATCCCAGGTCCAGCCAGTCCAAAACTAAGACCTTCAAAATGTAGCCTCTAGACCAAGAGCGGTTTCGAGTGCTAGAACTCTCCTTAAAACTAATTCACAAGACACAATTAAAGCATTAGAGATTATCAATTATTGAATTCATAGGCTTAAATAGTCAGTGACAGTCATGGATCAGTAACAAAAGATGAAAAAAAAAGAGCTTGTTTAAGGAAAATATGCCCTGGACTGCTAATGTCACCATCAACAGGGATTTGACTTGTCATCTTAAGATTTTATAACGACCTCTTAATCTGTTAAAAAAAGTCCACGAAGGAACTTAAGATAAGCTTAATTTGGTAACAGTTCACAGTTGGTCAATGATCGGGAGTTTCCTTGATACTTAGTGCACCTGTGGCGTACAGATATTTCAGTTTAACACAGCCATAAAACATGATCATAAAGATAGTGAGTTTTATTTGCAAAGCACTTCTCAAAACAGGTTTCAACAGTGCTTTAAAAAATGAAAAATGAAAGAGAAATGTGAGGAGGAAAAGATTAAGACCATAAATGTCCCGCCTATGATACTGTCTGAGAGGTAACAAAAGCAGCATTTTGAGGATTAACACACGCTGTGATACTATCTCCTATAAAAGCTTACCGATAAAAAAGTGTTTTTAAAAGGGAAAAAAAGAGACTGTCTTCTTAGTGAAGCTTCCCTTGGTTCCTCAACTACACTGCAAAGACTGACATCTAAGCAAGTCATGTGTCTCACTTGTTGTAAAAATTGTTTTATCTTTCTTGATTTGAGCTAAATTCACCAAACTAGGTCATAAAAATGTCTTATTTCAAGTTTTTTAAAGACCGAAATGAGGTCTGAATTGCTTTTGACAAGTCAAAAAATCTGCCAATGATAGATGTCGTATTACAAGAACCTTTTTTTTTTATCCAATTGGCAGATTTTTTTGACTTGTTACAAGTAATTTAGACTTTATTATTTTCTTTACATAACTTGAAATAAGACATTATCCTGGACCTATAAGTAGAATGTAGCTCATATCAAGAATAAGACAAAATTGACCAAATATAAGATATAATGACTTGCTTAGATTTCAGTTTTTGCAGTGTAAAACCAGACCCCTTAGTAAAAGTAAGACATTTAAACACTGACAATGCACTGACAATTGTACTTGTACAACCATAAAGTAGATTAATATGTGGCTCTTCCTGTGTGTCATTCAGACGACCATTATGCTCTGCTGCGAAGTGACCTCGAGTCCGACGCCCAGAACCTGGAGGTGGAGTCATGGAGTCTGCTTGTGGACCAGAACTACCTGAAGACTCTGAGCAAAGAGGCCGTCAAAAGACAGGACGTCATCTACGGTGAGCTGAAACCACTGAGTTAAATAAAAATAACACTAAAATAATCTCTGCAGTTACATTCATTAATTCTTGAGAACATCTCGTGTCAGTTACTTGATGAATATGATTAGTTGAACATTGTTTGCACTGTTAATGCAAAGATGACAATTACAGTGGTGATAGATGTTTTTTTTTTTTTTTTTTTCAAACTCAGACAGAATGTACTGAATAATACCTGCAATGAGAAAAGGATCAGTCCACCTGGGTTTACGGATGTCTGATTTAGAGCTTAATGTTTTGTTAATAGATCCTTGTGTATAAATCTTTACAGAGTTGATCCAAACCGAGATGCACCACGTCCGCACCTTAAAGATCCTCCTCCACGTCTACATGCATGAGCTGAAGCAGTCTCAGCTCATAGATGAGTCCAGGCTGGATCGGCTCTTCCTGGGGGTGGAACCTCTGCTCGGCCACCACCAACGTTTCCTCAACCTCCTCAAACTGCGCCAGAGTCAGAGCCAGGAGGACGACAGTCCCAACAACTACCAGATCACACAACTGGGGGATATTCTCATCTCTCAGGTAGGGAGGAACAGTTTGTCATTTAAAATAGAGCTGGGAAATTCATTGCAAATAAGTTTGAATCGCAAAATGGCCTGTTGCAATATTCTAATTGCAGACAGTGCAATATTTCTTTAACCTCAAATACCAGATAAAGTTTTTGCAGTAGAAGTTTTATTCTCTACACCAGTGTTACTCAACCCTATTCAACCAAAGGGACAAATTGTTGAAAACCACCTTTGCAGGAGCGACAATCTAGATGGGGAAAAATGCCAAAAACAGAAAGAAGTAGCAATAAAAATTTGTTTAAGGTAGCCAAACTAGTTAGAAAGCAGCAAAAATTGGTGAATAGGGTCGAAAATTGGTAGAAAACTTGGTAAATGGTCAGAAAGTTGCAATAAATAGCCCAAAAGTGGCAAAAAAGTGGCAAAGAAAAAGAGTGGAAAAAATCCATCCCATCCATTATAGCCAGTTACATCAGGTATAAGTTATTTATTCCTACTTATATTTATCTGATATGGTGCTCTTTTTAAAAGTGATTCATTATTTGTGTTTGCTAAACAACTAACTAGAAGAAGAACCTAAAAATAATCACGAAACAGATCAGGATTCCAATGTAAGGAAAAATAATAGCAGTGAGGTTATTTTTACAAATTGCTCAGCCCTAATTTAAAATGCTCTTTTTGAACCAATTTAAAAATATGTAAGCAGTTTTATGTGTTCTTTCTCCAGAGACAGATGGATTTCCAAAGAGCTGTTGGGTACATATTATATATAGTTCTTGCTTTTAAGGACAAAATCGTATTTTTGTCCATTTTCCAGAATCAACAAATTAGAATTTTGTTTGAACTAAAAGCACTCGAACAAGTATTCTCCCACACAATTCTTAAGGTGTGTTTACATGTATCTGCATGTTCTTATTCTACATGCTGTGTTTAGATTACAGTTCTACTTTTGCCTCTGGGTTGTTTGATGTTGCTGTTGTTTTCCAAGATGCTGAACTGACGATGCAAATATTGTTACAGACACAATTCCAACACTTATCTGTAATTAATGTAGGATTAAACCATTGTGTCCATTGTGCATCTCTGGTTTTTCTGCTCTCTCTTTTTGTTGTATAGTCGTCCCTGTCGCTCTGTGGATGTGCAGACTGAGCGTACAGGTGCTCAGAGGAATGGTTGGTATGTCTGAAATGAACTGTAAGGGACTGCGGATGGGTGTGTTTGCTCCACACGGTCAGAACTGGCTGTTTTACCTCCATATAAAGACGTTTTGACATCCATGGTTGATCTACTGTCAGAGTGACGTACGTTGACGTAACATGACTGAAGCACAGATGATCCAGGTTTAGAAAAATACTCTTTGAAGCACAGTTTGCTTCATTTTTGGCATCGTTTACTGACAGCTGATTTTAACTCTTGCTCAAACTCCAGGAGCTGTTAAGACAAATCCAGAGCTGCCTCGAAAGTTACACAATGTTCAAAAAAGTAAAAGAAATGTGTTGAATTAACATCAGGGAAGAAAATCTGATGGAGCTGAAGAGAGGCACTTGACGTGTCAGGGTTAGAGTCATCTACTTACCATTATTTTTTTTAGCTCCCATTGTCAAAATGAAAACTACCAATAGGGCAGAGCGGGGTGATTTGTATTTGTACCCTGTATTAATGTCACTTTATTTCTTTTGTGTTAGTTTTCAGGTTCAATCGGAGAAGGAATGATGGAGTGTTACAGCGTGTTCTGCAGTCAGCACCCTGAAGCCATCAGCTTCTACAAAGACCAGCTACAGAACAACAAGAAACTACAGATCCTGAATAGAGTAAGAAATCTACACAGATTGGTCCATTTAAGTACAGGAAAGAGATGATGTTAAGGACACATGAAGTCTTGCTCTTGTGTTTGGTCACAGAGAGAATTGACCCGATTGTGCGAAATCAGAACTGAAGTCCAGAAACAGTAAATTTTTCATTTTTCTGTGCAGAAAATTGGTCAGCTGCCTCTTGTGAGGAGGTTGGGAATCCCAGAGTGTTTCCTGTTGGTGACTCAGCGCATCACAAAGTATCCCATCCTGGTGGAGAGAATCATCCAGAACACTGAAGGTAAAATCTGTGCCAAGCTGAAAAGCTCCAACTCCAGATCTGAATGACTTTTTGTGAACTGTTTTGTTTAATACAAGCACAGGCTGATCACTTTCTGCCTTGTGCTCTGTACAGATGACACAGAGGAGCATCAGTCTCTGGTTCAGGGTTTGGTTCTGATCAAAGAAACCATCTCACAGGTGAACGATCAGGTTTGTCAATATGAAAAAGCTTCTCGTCTCAGAGAGATCGGCCTTCGCCTGGAGGCGAGATCTCAGGGTCGACTGAAGAACGGTCAGGTGCTTCGCGGGGCGGATTTGATCAGCGGAGACTCAACGCTGCTGCACGAAGGCACCGTCATATGGAAGACGTCTGGGAAACAAAAAGGTTGGTGAATAGTTTATTATCTTTGCTTTATGATATATTTTTGTGAGCTGCACCACTAAGTGAAAAGTCCTTCTTTGATGATAGTTTAAGTCA
Source organism: Thalassoma bifasciatum (assembly GCA_008086565.1). Lineage (NCBI taxonomy): Eukaryota > Metazoa > Chordata > Actinopteri > Labriformes > Labridae > Thalassoma > Thalassoma bifasciatum. Next base: position 115,469 of record RPOG01000526.1, read on the forward strand.
TAACATCAAACGCTCATTTTGTTTTGATTTTACGAATCTGTGTCTCTGCAGAAATCCAGGTGGTGCTGCTGTCAGATGTTATCCTCCTCCTACAGGAGAAAGATCAGAAGCTCGTCTTTGCTGCTGTGGTGAGCATCAATGAGAACTTTTGCAAAATTTTTATGCAGTCATCTTAAATAAAGTATCAATCACCACCGATCTTTTTCACATCATGTTAGACATTTTCACACCATAAAGACTATTTGTGTTTGTTATTTGACTGATGGTAACACCTGCTGTGTTGTAATGCAGGATAACAAACCTCCAGTGATCACCCTTCAAAGGCTGATAGTCAGAGAGATGGCTCAGGACGACAAAGGCATGTACCTAATCTGTGCGTGCACCACCAGCATGCCGGAGATGTACGAGATCCACACCAGCTCCAGAGAGGAGCGCATCCAATGGACGGCACGGATACGAGAAGCTGTGGAGCGGTGAGCTGCAGGAAAACAAGGAATGATGCAGTATTAGAGAAGACTAGAGCCTGAAAAACGATAATATTCTTAAAAGGAGAAGGGAAATACCTTTGCAAATGAATTAAAATGTAATTCAGAATCGTGTGCATTAAAATATTCCATCAACAAACGGTACTGATTCAGATGTTCGTGTTCTTCAGGTATCCAGAGGAGGAGCTTTTTCGTGAGCTGACAACCAGGCTGCAACAATTCCAAGGTGAGAGCTGGGACTATCTTTTAGTGTTTGGAGCTCATTAGAGAATTTTTTTAAAGAGGGCTCTTCACTTACAGGATGAGATTACTGGAGAATATAGTTTACTGAATGTGTTACATAAACTTTTCCATCAAAACTTGGTGATTAAAAAGCTCTGTTCAGAAAGCCAAAAAATTTTAAGAACAAAGTGGGATTTTGGTGTCGCTAAATAGGGAGAAATATACAATAAAATCACAAACAAGAAGTTATCCTTTATCTGTAAAAGGTTACAGGTATGAGCAGAATTAGTTTAAGTAACATGGACCCCAGACTCAGGCAGAGCTTAAGCCGTTAAGTTTTTATTTGTCCTTTTTGTGCCTCATTGGAGGGATCTAGGTAATATGAAGGCTGTGTTCTTCATTTTGTTTCTGTTTCAGATATTCTAAAGATGAGAGACGACCAGATAAAGCAGTGCTTAGCAGAGAAGCAGCAGATCTTTGCTGCTCTGTACGAGACTGTGACCGAGCAGGTGACTCCTCACAAAGGTCTGCTGCTGCGAGGAGACGCTTCTGACCTCCAGCAGGGGGAGACACTCCTCAAAGGAGCCATCGATGAGGGTGAGAGCAACAGCTCACTGCAGCTTCGTGAATCACTCCTGGCAGTGTTTAGTGTTCAGGATCTATAGTAACTCCCTAAGCAAAGGAATATTTATGATAACTCTGAGGATGTTCACAGCAGTTGAAGTGAAATATTCTCTGTTTGTTCTGCTTGTGTCACGAGTCAGAGACATAATGTTCTTTGAAGAGGAGATTATGAACTTTTTTTTTTCTTTTGTCTGAAGTGGAAAACCTGCAGAACTTGCTCTTCTCAAGGATTAGAGACCCAAACCTTCTTTTGAATGAAAGGAAAACGCAGGAGGGGCAACTTCTCGGGAGATCTGAGTCTGACGGAGCATCAGCTGATGACGCTGATGAAAGCTCCATGACAAGTAAGCTGATGTAAACCTCACCTAAGTTATTTATGTGCAGCTTCAAGAATTAATGCTTTTTCAATGTAACATTTTTATTTTCACAGTTACTGAAGTAGTCAAATATGAATTTTGTATTCTTGAATCAGTCATCATAAACCAGGTGTTGGTAAATTTAGCATTTGGACAGAATTCTTGTTAGACAGTGAACTTTTTGGGTTTGTCTCTCTTCTCTCTATACCCCTCATGAGGCTCAGTTGTACAAAAAAGTCCTTGAAACAACTTTTCTGATTGATTTACTTCACTTGTGTTGAATATTTCTCAGATGGAGATGCAGCCGACAGTCCTGCTGACGGTGAGGATAATCCTGAGAACAACACCAACGCCACTTGTGACCCTGAGCTGCAGGAAACGGGCGATGAGAGTGAAGAACAGTCTGTGAGTGAGACAGAAAACAAATGTTTAGTTACATTCTGGTCACAAGAAATAGGGTCCTTCCTTTAAATCCAGCTGCTGTTATAGAAATATTTTAACCAATCATTTTAATATCTACTTTATTGAACAACTCTGCACTGCAACTTTCTCACTTATATCTTAGAATCTGTTAACCTTCCTTTATGCATTTGTATTATTTTTGTTCAAACCAAAATTTACTCTTTTAATGGTTTTTAATTGTTTTCCTTTAATGTGTCTTTCTGACCTCTTCCATTATTATTTGTATGATTAGTTATGTAATTTATAAACTTGCCCTCTGTCGTTTGTTTCCAGGCTGATGATGATGAGATCGATTTGGGGATTGGCAGTTCAGCTCTAAATAGTTTCTGTGAGGCAGAGGTAATTCTGATCGCACTCGCTTTGTTTATCCATCTCTATTGCGCTGATTTCGGTAAATGTAACTGTTGTTTCGTGCAGGTGTGTGACCGGGTGATCATGCTCGCACAAAGGCTCTACAGCTTACAAGTAAGACAAGCTTCAAAATCTGTCTTTGAATCATCGGACACATCAGTTCTGTAATGTTTTGGCTTCATTTGTTTGTTCCTAATGTGCAGGCAGTAATCGCCCAGCAGGACAGCCAGATCGAGCTGCAGAACGCGTTTCAGTCAAAGAGCAAACAGCCCGCTCGCCATTACAACAATTTATTACTGGAGCAGGAGAAGCAGCGAAACCTGGAGAAGCAGAAGGAGGAACTCAACAACCTGCACAAGCTGCGAGCGCTGCACAGGGACGAGCAGCAGCGCTGGGAGAAAGACAGGGAGCGGCAGAGGATCCAGATCGAGACTCTGGAGGCTCAACTGCAGCAGAGGGAGGAGGAGTGCAAGAAGTGGGAGGAGAAGCTCAATGAGGAGAGGGCCGAGCTGGAGAGGCACAGGGAGGACTATCAGCAGGACCTGGAGAGACTGAGGGAGTCCACGCAGTCTGTGGACAAGGACAAGGAGCGTCTGAACCAGGAGAGGGAGCGTCTGGAGCAGCTGCAGGAAAAGATAAAGAAGAGCATCCCAACGCCAGGGTTCTCCAACTACGATGATCCTTCACAGGTGAGGAAGAAGATCTGATTCTGCGTTTATTACTACCACTGTTTTTGTTTCGGCATCAGCGTTTAAATTTAATATGTTTTCATGTTGTCCTGCAGTACTGGAGTCTCTCCAGTTACCAGTCGTTCAGAGGAAGCATCGTAAACGGAGGAGGGAGTTACGTCCCGCCTAAAAAACTCCAGGTCCCCACTTCCTCAGACCCCAAAGAAATCCCTCCAAAGGTTCCACCGCGCAGAGAGAGCATCAGCCCTCTGCCGGCCAAACCCGAGCTGCCCATCCACCTGATCAGCACCACCAACCAAGTCCACAAGCCCACGGCCCTGCAGCAGCAGATCCCCACCAAACTGGCAACTCTGTCCAAGGGGAAGGAGAAAGGCTTCAAGACCAAGACGTCACACCACAGAGCGCACAGTGCAGGTCGGGAGACAGAGTTTAAAATCTCTGATTTGTTTTCTGTTTCTGCTCCGAGAGTTGAAACATTTTCATAAAACCACTGAGATTGTTAATTAGTTTTTGGCAGTGAGTCAGTTGTTGATATTTCATTTATTTATTTGTCAGGGTTCCTCCACATCCTTAAAAGTCTTAAAAAGTCTGAAATTCATGTATTTAAAACTAAGTCCTTAAAAAGACTGTGGGACTTTTTGAGCAGGAGACTTAGAGTAAAAACTGTCTTACAAACTGCTGATATAATTTATCTGCATCCTACCTAGGCAGTGTATGACTATGGATCACTGTTTGGACTTTTACACACAGATATTAACCAATGAACAACTTTATGTTCAATAAACAGTCAAAAAGTAAACTTGAATGAGTCTCATTAAGTGACACATGCTATGATTTGGTCATAATGCAGCAGGACCCACAAACTATTGACCATATTAATGTGTTTTTGGTTTTAAATTTCATTCAAAGTGGCATAAAAAGGTCTTAAAAAGTCTTTAATTTGACTTACCAAAACCTGTAGGTACCCTGTTTGTTCTTATTTCATAGTATGCATGATGAATTATACAAACTTCATCGTGTACAAATGAGTAGGAAAAAAAAAAGAACAGGAGTAGGTTGAAGAGTAGCTCTCCTCCTTTCTCTAGAATACAAGTAAACATAGATGGCCTCATACACAAATAAAATCATCAATTTGTACTGTGCAATATACACACAATTTTGTCCTTTTACATTCCATTTTATAAAAATTTGTTTTGTTTTTATATTCATTCTTAAATTGATGAATATTTCAACACTTTTAAAAATCATCTTCAAGAGAATTCAATTTTTTTACACCAGCTACAGAAACACACATTTATATCACAGCGAGAAAATAAATCTGCCATCAGCTTTCACTTAAAAAGCAATAAGATGTTATTATTGCGTTATTATACAGACATAATGAAGTATTCTGAACTATAACCCTGAAACTGACCCCGTTCTGTCCTTCTGTGTTCAGCCTCCATAGACGTGAACCAGGTGCTGCCAATCAGAGTGACCGTAAGGGACGAAGGAACCATGAGAGCCAAGAGGAACGCCAGCCCTCAGAAAACTCATCACTCAGGTGCAGTTAATGAGACACTGCTCCTCAAGCAGTCAGTGGTAAAATGGGTAAAAAAATAATTAAAGTGCCTCAGTCCACTGTTATAGAGTCTTTGTGTAAAACCAGTGTGTTTAGAAAAGACGTAGAATAAGCAACATTACAGAAACTTGAATCACAAAACTGACGCTCACTTTTAAGAAGGAAGAGTGAAAGGATACGCGGGTTTTTCAAGGTCAGTTTTTAGCTGAAAATTATTACAATTAAAGGAACTGTGTGGACTATTCCTTTGGCCAGAAGACTCGCGCAAACTGTCATGGTAGCAAGTGTGTACACAACAAAGTAATGTATTTATCACCGGTTACATACGGAGCGCTGTTTTTTTAAAAATGTCGGCAAACTTTGAGAGTTTGTACCATAGTTTAGTAGCCGACTACATTTAGAGCTACTCACAGCCTGGTGCTCTGAAACATATCGTGTAATGTTAGTGAATCCTGGTTCTGTCCTACCAGTGCTCATCTACCAACTCCAACCTCACCAAGCAGAGAGAACGTAACCTGGGTCTTCGTTTTATTGATAGACTCTCAGGTTTGAACAGAATAAACGCTGCATGTGGGTTGGGGTGAACATAAGCACAAACATAATAACTCTGGTTTTAGCCTTTAGCCCGTGCTCTATCACTCTCCTGTTTAGCTTTCTTCTGCTCTTCTATCCCTTTTCTGTCAGACAGTCCAGCTCCTGTTTCCACTATTACTACTAAATAAATCCCAGAAATCATTCAAAGCAGAGATTAAAACACAGATCTCTCACTCACTGCTAAACTTGGTCAGCCAGTGTCGGGAATCTTTTTCAAGATCACTTAGAAAGTCCTCACAGTCCCTTTAAATTCCTGTGTTAAAATATTTGTCTAAGTAAAGCGCTTGTCCTTGTAGAGGTGTCTGGAATAAACCAACGTTGAAATAAACATTTTTGCACAAAATAAGCTGATTTCTTCAAAGCTTTTGTTATTATCTTTTGTGTTTATTGCTGTTAATTTCTGCGTTTTATCCACGTAATGTTCCAAACAGTTGTACATTCAGCCATAAATCCTCGTTTTCAGTCCAAACTCACAGACTGAAGAGGTTTGTCTCATTGTCAGGTTTTGTTGAATTAGCTCTGTAAAGTTTTCTCCCTGCTCCCCTCAGGTGCCTCCCACCCACCAGGATCCACCCACAATGTGAAGACGTCTCAGTCCTTCAGCGTGCACAAGAGGAGCAGCAGTGACGCCGGACCTCCTGCTCCGCCTCCTTTCCCCAAAGAAATTCTTCAACCACCCAAAGAGAAAGTAATATTTCTCTGAGACTTCACGACAGACTGGAGTTTGTAGGAAGACTGGTTCATTTTAGAGACTTTTAAATGTGGAAACACTGTTAGAGCTGCTGAAAACCCTGGACCTGGTTTGGATCTTTAGGAAGAAAATTGTCACTTCTCTGGGATTAAACCACTGGAAACCAGCTGTTTGGACTCGGATAATCTGAGCATGGAATTAGGAAAACTAAAAAAGAAATTTGACGCAAAGGTTGCACAAAAAATGTAAAAAGCTTGCTGTTTGTACATTGTTAAAGATAATTGTTTTAATATAGAAGTTGAAAAATGCAGAATACTTTGCCAAAGACTCATGAGAAGGTTTATTTTTAGCATTTTGTTGAAAAGAAAGTTTTTTTTTTTAACCCTTGAGCACTCACATCTTATCTCTAAAGCTGTCTCTTTGTTACGTTTACCGATGCCAAGCACAAGAGTTTTATTTGGTCGTTCTCTTTGAACTATACGTTTATGGTTTTTGTGGAGGAAATGACATTTTGCCTTTAACCTGTTGATAGTAAATACTGTAAGATGACACTGCCTGTAAGATAATGTTCACGTTATATTGTTCTTGATCACGTCACCGTTTGTTCCTCTTAGAATCCCTCCACGTCCAAACTGACGGGTTGCAGAATAAAAAGATCACTGACTTTGAAGATGTTGTGTATGGATTGACTTCACTAACAAAAGAAAATGATCACTTTTTATACAAACCCAAGTTGGGATGTAAAAGTTCAATAAAACAGAATACAATGATTTTCAAATCCCGTTTAACTTATGTTCAACTGAAAACACCACAAAGAAAAGATATTGATTGTTCAAATTGATAAACTTTTCTCTGCTTTTTTGCAAATATTAAATCATTTTGCTGGGACAGGGTCATGTTTCCCACTGTGTTTCATCACTTTTCCTTTTAACAACACTTAATAAATGTTTGTGAACTGAGGACGATAATTGTTGAAGCTTTGGAGCTGGAATTCTTTACCATTCTTGATTGATTGACAACTTCAGTTGCTCAACAGTGCGGGATCTTTGTTGTCGTATTTTTCATAATACGCCACACATTTTTAATGGGAGACAGGTCTGGACTGCAGGCAGGTCAGTCTAGTAGCTGCACTCTTCTACTACGGAGCCACACTGTTGTAACAGGAGCAGAATGTGTCTTGGTTTCATCGTCTCGCTGAAATAATCAGGGACGTCACTGAAAAAGACAAAGTGGCTTGGATGGCAGCATATAGATAGATAGATAGATAGATAGATAGATAGATAGATAGATAGTCTTAATTGTCATACAATTGTAAAAAAAAATTTTAAAGCTTCCCTTCAAGTGCAACAACAAATTAGACAAGGACAGGTAAACTTGCATGAGTTAAAAACAAGAAATGTGCCATGTGAAATTGTGTTGAGGCAACTGTTCTGATTATACTGTACTGTTTAGAGATCTTATACCATTAAAAGTAGACAAGAGTCATTAAATATAGGTCTTTTCATATAGAGGTTGTGATATGTATAAATAACTATGTATAGGTGTGACTATATGTACGCTCCAAAACCTGTTTGTAGCTTTCTGCATTAATGCTGCTTTCATAGATACTGTGACAGTTACCCATGATGCCACACACCCCCATACATCACAGATGCTGCTTTTGAACTTTGTACTGAGAACAATCCGGATTATCCTCTTTGGCGGACACAAGGTCCATGATTTCCAAAAAGAGTTTGAAATGTGAATTTGTCTGAGTGCAAATGGCCTCGTGGTTACGGTTCGAATCCAAATTGTGGCCACTTTCAAGGCACAAAAGCCGCAAAATAACTAAAAAAAAAAAGTGGAGTCCTCAGAACATGACAACAATATTTGCAAAAAAAAGAAAAGTTTATCAGTTTGAATAATGATTATCTTGTCCTTATAGTGCATTCACTTGAATTTAGGTTGAACAGGATTTGCGAATCATTAAATTCTGTTTTGCTTTTACACAACAACCCAACTTCACTGGGATTTCAGCTGTAGATACTTGAACAAACTCTCAGCCAGAGATGATTTTACGACAAGATGTGACCGCCTTCCCTCTCTTCCCTCCTTTATTTGATGATTTCTGACCCGGACAGAGATGTAGGCGGACTGTAACTCTGTCCAGCAAACAGCAGGTCAGTCTATCAGAGAGTGATCCAGCATGAAGAGGCCTTCGCTCTGAATGACTGCGCTGCAGCAACAAAGAGGCTCTTTGTGTCGCTGCTGTTCATTTCTGAAACAGCAGCTGACCTTTTCACAGCTGGAGCGACTCGATGAAAAGATACATTCAGACGCACAAACTACCGCAGGCAGCTCGGTTATGTTTGGTCTCAGACTTTGTGCAAAAGGCTACAAAAACAGAAAACAAAAACACACCAAATATCAGATACAATGTTTATTTATTCCATATATTCCTCCACAGAGGCGTTAAAAACCACTTGGTGACAACAAACTCTATCAGTGACTGAATAATATCCTGCTGTTGAATCAGTCAGGGCGAACATCCATCATTCGACCTTTTCTCCTGCAAAGAAATGTTTGTCAAAAAGATCAAAATGAAACCTTGAGGTCGGAAAATCAGGATGAGTTTTGTTTATATTGATACCGTGTTTTCTTCTTTTAAACCTGTCAAAAGAAAACGTATTTACAGACAAACACAGAAGAACCAACGTGATCTGTCGGCTCAAAAATTCAAAAATATTGTGCAAATGCGTCATAAAAACTTAAGTGGAGACACGACTCCAAAACCTCAGCTTGTTTCACTGCAGCACATCAGCAATTCGGGGTTCAGTTTCTTACAAAGCAACTTTCACACATTCTACCTCAACACCCCCTCGATGAAACGATTTAAGGCCAAAACAAATCTTTAAGACAATACGAGAAACTACTGGGAGTTCAAAATCTTCAGGGAGGGGCAACATTTTCACTGCTGCACCACCAACACTGTATACACTGTTTTATAGGGTTATACACTGGCTTTATATAAAGGGTAAGAGTCTAAATCATAGCATGCAAAAGAAAATACATCACATAGAGTTGGAAATGTTATAAAATCAAAGAGCTTTGGCTCAGTCGACAACCGGAAAAGCACCTCATTTTAAAGGGTGTGAAAGTCTTTGTTCATGATGATCACAGAGAAATAAAAAAGAGCTGAACAGCTTGTTATGTTGTATGAGAGTTAGTGTTGGTTTGTTTAAAACGGCGTCTCAAAGCTGCCCTGAACTACACGGGTCTGACACAGGAAGGATGTGATGAGACAGGCAACTTTTGTCATTTCTTATACACTGATTTTATCCAGTTTGATTCTCCTTTCCAACCTTGTCGGTCTCAAAAAAACACACATTCACTCTAACTTGTATTTTGTTTTCAGAAATGTTCGATTCTTGTTGTTTAAGGGAAATCCAAAGCAGAAACAAAACATTAAGTTAGAAGAGCAGGCTCAGATCGTTGATTCAAATTTTGTCTCAAGACTGTGGAGCTGCAACTCACAATAACCTCCATTATTAATGAATCTGCTTTTTATTAGATCTCTGATTCTAAATTAACAACTTTTAGATCCAAATGCAAGAAAATTTAAGAAATGTTCAAGCTCAAGTGTCCATGTACCTTCTGTTCATTCTATTTCCGATTCTGAAATGCGAATCCCACAACAAAAACCAAGCTTTTTTCCCCTTTTTTCAATATATGTAGCAGAATTTAGAACAAAAAAACATGAGCCATTTTCCATGTCACCATAAAATTGGATCCTGTGTCAAATTCTGATAATAGATTTTTATTTTCCCAGAAAAACAGAAAGAATCCAATTGATGTTAGTCCGAAAATGGAAAGACAGAAATTTAAGGCCTGTCTCCGAAAACTGAAATTTGAGTCAGAAAGTGTGATAGCATTTTAGAAAAATGATCATTAAATGGTTGTGTACTTTTTGTTTCAGAAATGGAAATAGAAAAAAAATGGCCCTACATTTGTTTTTTGATTTGTAAATAGAATAAATGGAAGGTTCACAGACCCTCAAGTGTCCCTAAAGTGTCTTGTTTTGTTGGGAACTTTTATTCATGATGTCAGAAATCTTCCAATCCTCACATTTAGGAAACTACTCTGACCCAATCTTTGGCTTTTTCTAATTTATAGAGGGACTAAAACTGTAAATAAAATTATGTTAGGTCTGTTAATCACTGCAGCTCTACTTCTGTAAGTTTTGAGCTAAAGTAAATTACTCAACTCTACTGACATGAATCTGTGGTAAATAATAAATCCTGATGTTTGATCATTGGTGTGACGGAGCCGTTAAAGCCTCATCGTTGTGTCATGGCTGGTTTTTAGCTTCCAGATTTGGCTTTAAAGTTCCCTTTAAGTCATGATTGTGTGTTAGTAGACGAAGGCGTCGGAGCGGCCGTGTAGGTTTCATATTTGGTGCGTTTGTCACTTTAATGCCTCGACGTCGCGCGTTTAGTCCTGCGGCCCTCCTGAATCAGCATCGCAGGAAAACACCGACCTCTGCAAGTGCAAATAAAACGTCCATTGACTGAGACAGGATGTAGAAAAAATCAACCAATAAAACATAAGATAAAATGTTAAAATCAGAACTAAATGTCCTTTCGGTCAGATTTGCTTTCTTCCTCTTCTTCTTTTTCTTCTTCTTCTTCTTTTTCGTCTCCTTTCTCAACGGGGGGCATTTCCTGAGGCGTCTGTGGGGGCGTGTCTTCACTCTGATTGGTTGCTTCTGCAGTTTGTGGCTCCGGTTTAGTCGAGGTTCCCTCCGTCTGTGGCGCTGCAGTTTGTGTACAGTTGATTGGTGCGAGAACTATGGCAGGCTGCAGGGGACAAAACAGAAGTGGGTATAAGACGGCTGGATTGTGACACTGAGGAAAAAAATGTAACGTTTACGACGGAAACCGAAAGAATATACAGTCATTCCTCTGTCCACTGATTGAATATTTTTGTTTTTAATGCTCGTTGTTTTCAGAGGTATTCCTGTACATAGAAAATTAAGGATATGCAAAAAGAAAAAAGGGAAAAAAGAAAACCCTCTGAACTACGCACAGAACAGAATCCACCCATCACTATTTCACAGAACTGAATCTAAGTCACTGTTAGCACCAACAGTAATAACATCAGTTTGATTTACTCTAGTGAAACAAACATCTACTCTGCAGGGAAAGCAAACACAAACAGAAACTTGAAAGAATGATTTTAATGGTGGAGTGTGAAGTAGCAAAGCCCAGATAGAATACCTGCAGTGACATTCACAGACAGCTGAGCCCTCAGCAGCAGACTAGAGCACACCCACAGTAAAATAAAGGGCGAGAGGCAGCGATGGGAGGGGAGGGGACAGTAAAACAGAAAGAGAGGGAGTTGGAACGGATGGAATTATTTAAAAAGGATTACTCAACTTAAAACTCTACTTTACTCTGCATGATATTTAACTAGATGTTTTTCTCTTTCTTTCTTTTTAAAGTTCTTCTTTCTGGTTGTAGGTGGTCATATCAAACTGGTATTCACCACAAATCCACTTCCTGTCCAGAACTGGGGCAGCTCCCTGCGCCACAGAGCGACAGTGAGGCTGGTGAGCAGCGTGCAAGGCACCAGGTAGAGCAGGGCCGGCTGACCCTTCTGCATCAGAGCCAGGGCCACGAAGGTGATGAGCAGGCCGATGCCGTACGCTGACGGAGGAGAGACAGAGATGACAAACACGTTAGGTTAGCATGGATTTAGTGGTTTAACCCTATTCGGCTGGAGCAAAACTTTATTTTACTTCAGCAGAAATTGTACCCCAACTGGGAGGTCTGCCCACAGTTAGACCTGTCACAATAACAAATTTGAAAATTGTCTCAGAAATTATTGCGATAAACGATAATATTGTCATTTTGATACAATTTTCAACTAATACAGTGATAATGGTATAATAGTGCAAGTACACCCTTTTAAAGGTAAAAGATTTCTTAAGAATATTTAAAATTGGAATTATATTATGAAAATAAGACATTGTAAATATCTATAATAAATAATCAACACAACCAAAAGCATTTCATAAAATGGACTGTCAGCCTCACTGCAAAAACTGAAATCCAAGCAGGTCACTATGTCTTATTTGTAGTAAAATTTTTCTTATTTTTCTTGATTTGAGCCACATTCACCAGATCAGGTCATAAAAATGTCTTACTTTAAGTTTTTTAAAGACAGAAATCATGTCTAAATTACTTTTAACAAGTCAAAAAAATCTGCCAATGGGATAAGAAAAATTTGTCGTGAAGTTTCTTGAAATTAGAAAGATGTCTTGATACAAGAAACTTTTTTCAATATAGACCTCATTTTTGTCTTTAAATAACTTGGAATAAGACATTTTTACGACCTGGTCTGGTGACCGTGGCTCAAATCAAGAAAAATAAGATAAATGTTACTCAAAATAAGACTTAATGGCTTGCTTCGATTTCAGTTTTTGGAACTTTTATGTTTGTTACCACTGCAGCTCGACTTCCTGCTCCTTCTGATGTTCACTGTGTCTAAATGGGGCTGATCATAAATCACAGAAACATTTAAAACATCCACAAACTCTCTGCTTGTGTACGTACCGATCGTACAGGCCACAAAGTAGATCCTGGAGGACTGTGTTAAAATGTCAAACCTGTGACAGTACGCCACCAGCAAACCTGCAAATGAAATCAAAAATAAACACAGTTTTCAAAAATGATCCTTTGTTTTCAGTTTCCTGAAATCAGATCATCTTAATCAAATTAGAGCCAAAAATAGTGCTGCTAAATGAAGTTAAATAATAAATAAATCTGGTTTTATATAAAAGGAAACTAAATAAATGCTATCTGCTCCTACAACAAAGCCTCAACAGGATGACTGCAGTCTTCGTTGGAGATTCTAGCTGTGAAATGTAAGCAGTTTGAGTTTCTTGTGTTGTAATGAAACTGTGAGTTACCTGGTACTAAGATATCCCCAAAACCCAGGAGAGAGAAGGGACGGTCACAGAGAGCCAGAGGAGAAGAGTTCAACCGTGGCACTTTAAGCACCATGGGAAGCTGAAAAAGAAACACACACATAGGAGTTAAGATAAGATCCTTTTCTTCTTGGAGCAAACTCTGCCCTAACACAAAAAGAATAACAGCACACGCTCACCTTCTCATGCGTGGAGGAGTCAGAGGGACCAGCCGCTACCTCCACCATTATACTTTCCCCGCTCTGTGGAACAAAGACCGTGAGTTTAATCTCAGTAAACACAACAAAAAAAGGACCGTAGATGTGATGTGTGAGCAGTTTTGACTCACCTTTGTAAAGAAGGGTGTGATAAATACGAAGAAAACATCATACACAAAAAGCACAGACAGTAACAAAGTGCACGCCTGAAAATCAGAGAGAAAACAAAACAGCAGTGAGTTTATTCATCGTCCACAACAAAAACCTTCTTTCTGGATTGTTTTAGTTCATAAAAGTGCAGACTCACCTTAAATGTGGGGAGTCTGACTGTTTTGAGCATGTAGAGGCAGAAGGCGATCCCCAGGGCGTCCTGTAACACCCACGCCCACCTGGAGGACACAACATAACCAGACTGTGAGTCAGCCCACACCACCTTCACGCAGCACGGCTACAACATGTCATCATTAATCCACAGAGAGTTAAAAACTGCACCGTTATGTCACCTCACACACACACACACACACACACAACAAGAACGAACAAACACACAACAGCTGCTTTCCACTCACTGGTCCTCGTTACGAAACACCATCCAGGTGATGCTCACGCCGATGCAGAGCGCCGACAGCAGCAACATGCGGATCTGCGGCCGTTTGTGCAGATACGGCAGGTTGTTCTCAGGAACCCTGTGGATGCGAGAGTCCAAAAACACACACGTCTACAATCAACAGAGGGCAGAGTGGAGAGCCAGGACGTATCCCACTCTCATCCTGTTTCTTGCTCAATCCACTGTCCTCATTTTAAACCAACAACAAAAATTTAATACAGCCCACAGTGCAGAGCTGTTAATGTAATTTGCTGTGTAACCAAAGGGGACAGTCTCAACACAGCACTTAACTGTGGAATAAAACAGCATTTAACTGTGAAATCCTGGGAATAATTTCAAATAAAAAGTTACCATCAGTTTACAGAGTGTGTAAAATTTGAAACCTCAATATGACATCGAGAACATTAAAGTTAAAGCCTGTGAGGTAATTCCTGTCACAATTATTGTTAAAGATTGTAAAATCTTGGTAATAATTAACAGTGTAGGCATCAGATCTATACATCACTTTTCACCCATAAATCTCCAACTTAATTAACCCTGTGATGCATAGTGGTCACTACAGTGGACACCTATTTAAAAGTTATTCACTCCTACATTCAATGATTCATGTGCTGGAAATTCATATTAGCCTGTGTCAGGATATTTTTATTCTTCTTAGGGCCTGAAAAAATGTTTTCAATTTTTTTTCCAAACATACAGTTGTGCCTAAAAGTTTACACCCCCTCCAGCAGAATTTTCTGATTTTTTTTGCCTTTTCTCAGAAAATATGAACGATAACACAAAAACCTTTCTGTCACTCATGGTTAGAGGTTGGGTGAAGACATTTATTAACAAACAACTGTGTTTACTCTTTTTAAATCATAATGACAACAGACACTTCAAAAATGACCCAGTTCATTTTTTTACACACACATTGATTACAAGCAAATCGATCACAGGTGAGGATGGTTACCTTTAGTAGACATTCAAACACATTTGTGTGAACTTTTGTTCATTTATCAGGACAAAACCACCAGAGTTGTGTAAACTTCTTAACAGGGTCATTGTTGAAGTTTCTGTTGTCATTATGATTTAAAGACAGTTAACTACTTTTTTTTCAATAAATGTCTTCACCCAACCTCTAACCATGACTGACAGAAAGGATTTTGTGTTATCATTCATATTTTCTGAGAAAAGGCCAAAAAATCGGAATTTCTGCTGCAGGGGGTGTAAACTTTTAGGCACAACTATATATATTTTTGAAAATGTTATAGACAAACATTTGAGGGTGAAAAAGCTTGTAAACTATAAATTATTCAGTGTTGAAATGGATGAAAGAGAGTTGAATTGTTTCACAAAGCATTTAAAAACGATTGTTCATGAAACCACAAGAAAAGAAGTCAAACAAAAAAATAAGTCATGTTTACATTAAGTGTACACTGTTTTATGTTGAATGCCTTAAGACAAGGAAAAGCACACAAGAGAAAAATCCTGACACTGACTTCCATAATCCATGCACCAGAGGGTTAAGTCAACCTGGTTTTTATCTTGTTACTTGCTCCAGAGGAAGGTTTTTCCTCTTCATGATGCATTTTTTGACAGATGGGACTTACACTCCGGAAATAAGGCATATATAAAATCTTGTTTTAACAGCAGATAGAAATCAGTTTCCATGAAACCACGCTGACAGATCTCACCTGCACTTGCAGAAGGGAAGTCTCCGCACAAAAGGCCACAGGCAGCTATGGAGGCCGACGGAGGAGGCCACACAGAAGATGGCGATGACCCAGATGGCTGGACAGGAAGGAGGTAGAGGAGACAGAGAAAGATTGAAATCTGGGTTTTTCATGAGGTAGATCCTGAGAATTAATATCCTTTGACTGTGTAACTTTAATGAGTCTTTTAGCAGCTGCTAGTTTCTTTTGTTGTGTTTTTTAGCCTTATACCCAGTCAATGCTCGATCATATCTGAAATCTACAGCCAGACTAAGTTCATATCTCTCCTTTTTATCCAGGATTTGCTGTAACAGCTTGTGACAGTGATCACTTTCATCATATTTCAGTATCAAGTGACAATCTTTCATACGAACACTATTTTTATCCAGATGTTTGAAGTTTTCTTGATGTGACACTCAAAAGTTTACAAGATTCAGAGAAAGATTCAGCGACAAGCCCAGGAAGAGTCAGTGGTACTTCTCATACAAGGAAATCTTTGTCAGACATCTACACACAGCCGGCTCTATTTCAAGCAAATGCTTTGAGTCATGAAAGACCGCAGTGAGTGAATTATTATTAGAGACTTTGTGAGGCTAACCAACAGAAATAAATACGTAGCATGAGGACGGAAACCAGCAGGAATCTATCGGTCACATCAGAGCGGATCTAATCAGAGTGCTTTCATTCCATGCGTGTCTTTTGATTTCTATCTTCAGCACGTGTGTGTGTGTGTGTGTGTGTGTGTGGATCGTGGATGTGTGGGATGTTGTACCCAGGCTGTCGTAGAAAAAGTAGAGTAGCACCAGCATGCTGCAGCACATGACCACGAAGACGCAAATCATGATGGGCGTGACGTCCACAGTCTCTTCGTCCTGCTTTTCTGCACCGTCGTCTCGCTTGTGCTTCATGTAGCGCCTGCAGGACGAAGAAAAGAAGCGGAATGGAATATTAATAAACATAACGAAATTCATCCGCTCGTATTAACAAAGAAGTCCTTAAGTTTTGTCTGATGACAGGATTCACAGATCGTTACTGACTAGGGATGGGGACTGATAAGAATTTATTAATGCAGTTGTGCTCTTAAGGTTACATCCACTGGAAGAATTTATGATTTCTTGGCAATTTTTCAGAGGATATGAATGATAACACAAAAACTTTGAAATGATGAGACCAAAACTAAACTTTTTGGCCACAACCATAAACGTTGTTACATCTGGAAAGGAGTCAACAAGGCCTATGAGGAAAGTTACACCATTCCTACTGTGAAACACGGAGGTGGATCACTGATGTTTTGGGGATGTGTGAGCTACAAAGGCTCAGGAAACTTGGTCCAAACTGATGAATGAAGGATGAATGCAGCATGTTATCAGAAAATACTGGAGGAAAATTTACACCCATCAGCCCAGAAGCTGCACATGAGACGTATTTGGATGTTCCAACATGACAATGATTTGAATCACAAGGCCAGGTCCACCTGCCATTGGTTATGGCAGAATAAAGTGAAGGTTCTGGAGTGGCCATCTCAGTCTCCTGACCTCAGTATCATTGAGCCACTCTGGGGAGATCTCAAACCTGCAGTTCATGTAAGACAGACCAAGAATTTACAGGAACTGGAGGCTTTTTGCCAAGAAGAATGGTCAGTTTTACCATCTGAGAAAATAAAGACCCTCAACCACAACGATCACAAAAGACTTCAAGCTGTCATTGATGTTCAAGAGAGCAATACACGGTATTAAGAACTGAGGTATGTAAACCTTAGATTTGGATCATTTTGGAAGTTTCTGTTGTCACTATGATTTAAAAAAAGTAAACCGTTAAATGGTTTTACCCAACCACCAACCATGAGAGAAAGAAAACTTTTTGTGTTATCATTCTTCATCACACAAAAATCTACAAAAATTACAAAATCTGCAAGGGTATGCAAACTTATGAGCACAACTGTATCTCTAGTGCTCACTTCCCAAACCTCTAAGTTTAATATTTTCACCATTATCGGTTGATGATGTGTACTATCACTCAGCCGGCTGGCACTTGCTTCCTTCCCCTGTTCATAACACACACTCATTTTCCAAACAGTTCCTCTGCTTTCAGGCTTCTGCGTCATGGACCCCGTCCGACTGTGCCCTCAGTCACCTTGGCTACTCCATCAGGAAGGACGGACTCAGACGGAGCGGCTTGAACCAGTGAGTCACTCATACGGCCTCACAAAAACAACAGTGACCTTACATGAGCAGCAGCCGAAACATACGAGCGGGTTGGTTTGAGGAGAAGAAACAGATAAATTCCTCAGAGACAAAAGACTGAGATTTTTAAGTTTGTTGAAAAGGAAATAGTGACTAATTTTCCCTGGGGACCACTCCAAAGGAAAACTAACTTTGATTTAATTTTAGCAGCTGGGACTAAAAGCACAGGATGTGCAGACAAAAGGGAATTTTTTTGTTCTATGATGGAGTAATGTAGTGGAGAAGAGTACAGAAAGCATTTCCCCAAAGGAAGAAAGACATAAAAGAAGGAGCTCTTCCAAAGAAAAACATGTAACACAATTAATCATAGACATTTCTGTACATGTTACTCTCAAACCCAGCGAGTCATTCAGGATCAAACAATGATTACACACTGTTTCCAAATCTATCACTTCATCATATCCACTTACTTCTTGCGGTCTCTGCTTCCAGCCCAGTAACCTCCAACCGCAACCGTTCCCACCGCCATCAGAAAAATGATCACCATGTTGTAGTCCAGCACGGGCTCGTTTGGCGCGTACATGGCAACCAGTCTTCCTTTCCCAAAAGTCTGCAGGAGTAAGAGACAGCTGTGAGCCAGGACAAGGATGAAGACTTTCTTGTTTTCTGCTTGTCTTTTCAAAATTACATGACTTTGGTAATCACTGGTACGACAGAAGCCTGATGATCACAAGATATCGTATTGTTCTGAATATAAGATGATGGGTTTTTTTCTCAAGAAATCCCCTTTGATAAAGTGGGGTCATCTTGTTTTCGGGGACTAAGCTTTGAGCAGCTGCGCCATCTTCTCTCTCTCTCACTTGTCACTTCACAAAACCTCCCTACAGTGACTGGTTATGTACAAAACAGCAGAGAAAAGGGGGAGGGAGCTTGGAGCACTTTATTTTTATTTTTCTTGTGTTTGTTTCCCATTATTTCCCCCAATCTCTATTCCCCTTACGGAGAGTGCTATTTATAACAGGGGCCGTGAGAGACATTATTCAGAAATACTCTGTTTGTAGGCATCGGGGCGGAACTATGCTGTGCACGATTTGTGAACGTGCGACCATGTAGAGACAGAAATGACATCCTCTCATCCAAATTAGATAAACAACCTAAGGGTATTTAGTCTGCTGAATAGAAAAATGAGGTATTGACCTGGTCTATGAGAGAGGTAACCCACTGATACATTTGTCTCATAATGAAGAGGTCGTCTCAAATCCAGGATTGTCTGATATTCAGATCAATATGGTAAATGTTTCAATGGCTTGGGACTTTTCTCTCACCTTGCTGATGTCCAGCATGTCAGAGTAGCTGAGCAGCGCCACAGGAATCTCGATCTCCTCATACTGAGTCTGATTTCCTGCCGGAGGAGTCTGACATCGAAAAAGAAACAAAGTTCAGTTTTGTTACACAGTTGTTAATATTTCAGCTGCAGCCTGAGTGAAGATGTGACGACCAAAAAGCAGCATTACCAGTCTGTCTTTGCTGACAATGAGCAGGCCTTTGGCTCCGTTAATCTGGGCCAGTCGGACTTTTTCATAGAAAGTGCAGTTTCCTCTCATCACCATGGGGATGCGGTTTGGGAAACCTCCCTCTGGGACATCAGAGGCCGAACACAGGACCGATGTTGTCAAGTCATGGATCTGGAGGCGTGACTATGAGACAAAACGTTTACAATGTAAATCTGTTCCTTCAATTAAGGCTCACTGAGTCCGTTATTTTGTCCAGGTGAACATCAAGAAGTGGACAGACAATCAGTAGACAGTTGTTTTTAGTTGAGAAACCTATAGTGTACAGCAGAGAGGGGTTAATGCGCCCAAGTCACTAAATATTTACATTGTCAGACATTTACAGACTATCAAATACAAAACACAAACTTGTGTCAATGAACTAGAGGCTCTCCCAAGCCAAAGACAAGCACACAGTTGGATCAGTATGAGACCTGAGTTATGTTTAAAAAGACAAAACACTACATCCAAACAGATCTGCACAACAAATATCATCACAACACTGATGTTGTGTTATCAGATTGATAATAATTATAGTTAACAGTCTGATAATATACTGTAGTTTTACTTTACACATGAAATCTTTTTCTGTTGGTTGTATTTTGAACTCTCCATTTTAATCCTCAAGGTTTTGGCACACAAGTCTGTTTCTTGTCCAAAACTGACGCACGTTTCAGAGGAAATTCGATCCCATGTTGTGTCAGTCATGTTTGTACACTGACACCAAAACTTTCACCTGTCATTATTTTTCAGACAGGTTTGATTTTCTGCATTTTTTTCACCCAGGTCATCCAGGTCGCTTTGAGGGATGTTTGACTACTCAGGAATACTGTTGGCCGATTGCAACGTGACATTTTCACATTTACTGACACATTTTCTGTAATTTTGGGCTGTTAAGATGATGAATGAAGAACTCTGTGTGTGTGTGTGTGTGTGTGTGTGTGTGTGTGTGTGTGTGTTTCTGCTTCAATGCTGTCAGTCACAGCTCAGGATCAATTGCTCTGCGGAAATTGGGGTTTTTGATATTGATGTGTTATGCCTGTCAAGCAAAGAGGGCATCGAACTCGACTGGTGACATCATAAAATACGCCTTTACCGGCAGGTGAAACTCTCTTTGCTTCTGTCTCGTTTTCGGGAGTGGATGGATCCTGTGATTTCATTTTCTTTTCTCACTTAGTAAAAGAAATTAATAGTAAAATAAATGCATCAGATTCAGTGTGCAAGGTGTCTTTGCATGAAGTTTTTGTTTTCAAATAATGGATTAAAAATATACATCTGAAAATGACGAACTCAGTGTGTAAAGGCTTTTAGTTCTTAAAAATACTGTGATGATTGGAGCTTTGTGCCTTCCTGTGTTCACTCACAACCTTTCGACTCCAGCTCAGGCATTTATATCTCTTAAGTGTGTTTCTCTAAACTATTATACTCTAATATCAGACATTAAGACCAGCAGGTGCAGAAAGTAGCTGGACTCCTGAGCAGCCCTGAGATTGGAGATCAGATTTCAGAATCCTTTAATGAAGCTTCCTGGAAAAGTTTTATTGAAGACTGATTCAAAACTGTATACTGTTTTTTAACCTCCCAGCTCTGTGTGACCTTCTACAAAGACTTGGTGACATTTCTCTTTTACTCACTGCCTTGTTGAGGTCCTGAGGTAGATGTGCCCACTTGGAGTTGAAGAATATGCAATAATCCTTTCCTTTGCTCTTGCCCTTGTCACTGAAATGGGCCATGCCGTACTCTCCCACCACCTGTCAACACAAAAACGACGTCTGTGTCACTTCAGGTCCATGAAATGTTCGGGACTCTTGTTTTTGTGTCATTGACTTCTGTGATACTGTTTATTAAATGGCTCTTCACCAAGTTAAAAACTGAGTGAGTTTTGGAGAATAACAGCAGCATTCTTCTCCGAAAACCATGTGAGTACAACACAGCAGTGTTTTGTGAAGAGTTGGACACTTAAATTGTCAAATGAAGTATTCTGTTACTGATGGTAATGGGTTGGACAAAAATGCTGATCACACACTTCAACCTCTAAAGTGACCATGATGTTGAATTAACACCTCGATCTGTGAGTACAACGCGCACCTGCCAAGGTAAATGTTGGCTTTGGCGGGACAGAATTACAGACTCCACCACAGTGATGTTTTTCTGCAAGTTATGATTAAAATAACTCCACTGAAGCCCATGAAGTTGGAGTTAGATATTTCCCACCTCTTCTAATGAAATAGTTGTGGCTTGGTTTTTACTGTGATGTGTTAAGAAGAGACTGATTAATAAAGTTGTAAGAGGAAACACTCTTTGATTGCCCTACATTGCGAGCACAGTGTGTTTTGAAAACAAGAAGTCGGATGTACTGTTACATATTCCTAAAGTTAGGTTAAAGTTGAGCTGTGATAAATACAGTGATCAAACGCCATCTTTTGCATGTAAATGTCCTCCTTTCTGGTGATAAAATTATGTCCTGAGGATTTCATAAAATCTGCATATTTATACTTTTTACATTGTGGTCTTGAGGCACTGTGTACTGTCTGCAAAGCTGGTACCTTTGTGTCAGTTTAAATTTTAAACCCTCTCAAAATCTAAAATGAAAATTAACGTAGATCTTGAGACATTTACATTTTTGCACAACAGATATATACTTTTTTTTTGCTTTCTATTTACAGATGTGGTGAGACATCATTATAGACGCCCGTTTACACCTGTTTTAAAAATGAAAACTTGGCTTTGATGGGATTTTTTTTTTGTTTTACCCAAGTCAAAATTTTTGAGATAAGGTCATAATTTTGAGGTAAGGCTTTGACTTTTTGACTCAAAATTTTTATTTACTATTGGCACAGAAACAATCAGCCAATTTTTTATGTATATGTTTTGACTGGCAGAAATGGGCTTACGCTATAGAAAGTGTTTTAGTGTGCTTTAAATAAATATACAGGTTATGAAGCTCTTTCTAAGTTCTTGAGTCCATTATTATTTTTCTATTTTATTATTGCATTCTTGCACTTTGTTTGTTGTGAGCTGCTGTGACAGAAAAATTTCCCCCATGGAGTATCAATTAGGAATATTCTATTCTATTCTATTCGCAGTATCTCCAAGAGGGAGTCCTCTTTTTCAGAATTTGGCCAACCTTGTGTTAAGTATTAATTATAGTGAATAGATTTTGGTGTTGGGATGAGGATGGAGGGGGTATAGTTGTAATATTTCATAACAATAGTTTTAAGTACATTGTGTATCTGGACTGTAAAAGCTGTTTATTCCCTCTGAGTAATAACAGTTTTATTTCTCTGTTATACAGGTTAGAGCGTTATATTTATAATTTTACTCAGCAGCTCAAAATACAATAGGTTTATATATTTCAGTGAGGATTATAATCCACATGAACACATTTCAGCCTCAGGTTTATAATATTTTCTGGCTGTAGATGTTTGGAGCTGTTAGCAAACATTTCCTGGTCCAATGTCTAATCTGTCGCAGTGTAAATGCGGTCAGTCATAAACCGCACAGAGCTGTAAAAATCACTGAAACCCGTAACCAAACTGGAAAGCGGAGTGATGTTTTCAGGCCCCCGCGGTGATCTCCGCAAGCTAAGCGCGGTAGCATCGGAGCTAACGGAGCCCGAACAAAACAAACCTGTGTCCGCCACGTGCCCTAAACAGTGAGCACGCGCACGGTGGGACAGTTAACAGGTAAATACACTCGGTGTGTCTCACCTTCTGGATGAGAAAAGCGGCCCAGATCAGTGTTTCAGGGACCCTCATGATGTCTAGCTTCTTGTTGTTTCCCCCATCGACCAACCACCATCCGCTGCTGAGCTCGAGCGCTTTACAGAAGCCCCTACCAGCTGTTTATAGGCCACGCCCACTTTGCTTAATGGAGGGATTTAATTGGCTGTTGCGGTCACAAGCAACTGAGGTTGTGTTTTGATTGGTTGAAGCTTAAGTCAATCATAATGAATACATTAACGTGATATTAATTTCGTGAAAACGCTACTTTAGCGAAAGTTGGATGATATTGTTTTGTTTTGAGACTCTACCACTCATGAAACATACTGTTGTATTCAGTCTTCTTGCAAAAATTGAGAAATATCGGCAATTCATTTTATAACCCTGTGGTGCATAGTGGTCACTACAGTGAACACCTAGTTAAAAGTTATTTACTCCTAAATCCAATGGTTCATGTGGTGGAAATTCATATTCGCCTGTCAGGATATTTTTATTCTTCTTAGGGCCTGAAAAAATGTTTTCAATTTTTTTTTCCAAACATATGTATATTTAAAAAAAAGTTATAGACAAACATTTCAGGGTGAAAAAGCTTATAAACTATAAATCATTCAGTGTTAAAAAGAATGAAGAGAGTTAAAATGTTTTGCAAAGCATTAAAAATGGATTATTCATGAAATTACCCAAAAAACGAAAAGAAAAGAAGCCAAGCAAAAAAAAAAAAAAGGCCTTATTTAAGTTCACACTGTTTTATGTTGAATGCTCAGTTACAAATATTATTTTTTTTTAAAAAGGAGGTTTTTTCATCTCTTAAGACAAATAAAAACACTCAATGGAAAAATCCTGACACTGACTTTCATAATTCATGCAACAGAGGGTTAAATGTGGGCAATCAGAAAACTTTTACTTTGTTTAGGTCTTTCTATGGAAATCATGGCTTTTTGAACAACAATTTCATGTTTTATTTGTATTCTTTTTTTTATCAGCAAAAATATTCGTTGTCAATATTAATATGTGCTATATCATCATATGTGTTATATGTGTTAGTATTGTGTTTAGTTTTCTTGCAAAAGTTGTGAAATATTGACCATTTTTTATTATTATTTATTCTATTTTATTTTTTATTTATTTTGATGTGTATTACATGGAAATTTGACCAATAGATGTTTCAGTACATACAGCTGCCTCCTTAAACAAATCCTTGCCACCCCTGTTGTAAAGATTTAATTCAAAGAAAAGTTTTGAGTTTAAAAGTCAAAATTTTGAGATGAAATAGTCAACGTTTTGAGATAACTAATAAAATTATGAGATAAAAGTCAATCAACAATTGACTGCCTCTCTCTTGCCCCCATAAATATTTTTCTAAATCCGCCCCTGGCCACATTGACTTTTATATTGTTTGATTTTGAGCTACTGTGTTTCTCTCTCTCTCTCTCTCTCTCTCTCTCTCTCTCTCTCTCTCTCTCTCTCTCTCTCTCTTTTCATTTATGAACCAGTCTTGTTAACTTGTAAAAATTGTAATTTTGTAATTCGATTTTCGGTTTATCTTCCAAAAGTTGAATAAAAGGTAGAAAAAAAAAAAAAAAAAAGTTTTTTCTGCCTTTGTCACAAGTGACACCAGTGACACAATTTGAAGGAAATGGCACAGAAGCAATAGTTTTCAACAAATTCTATAACTTTATTACTACGTATAAAGTTTCATAAATTATATTAATTCAATTACTGTAACTATTATAATTCATGTTTCCATCCCATCTACCCCCAGTCTCATGAACACGGCCCCTGACTCCCACTAACCCACCCTTCAGAGACACATCATCTAAATTATGTAAAACTGCTTATTTGCACTGTCATGCACAACCCACACTTTAACAAACAGTTATTCCGTACATATGCTGTCTCATCCTATCATACATTTGTATATGCTCGTTTTCTTCTTGACTGTTTAAACCAACAGACAAACAAATTCCATACAACACAAACACGACTTGGTAATAAATCTGATTCTTATTTTAAATCAGAAAAGGTAGTTGAACTTTGATAAGTCTGGAAAAGGATAAGAAAAGATATCCAAGTATTTATATATGCACAGTTGATACAATTTTGTCCCCAAAATACATGATAAAGTCTAAGTTTGTGTTTATTTATTTGAGTGATCACAGTTATTCTGTTAATAACAGGTGTTTCAGAGTTGAAAAGAGCAGCTTTCATTTAAATCAAATCCTTCACTCACCACATTTGAAGTCCCACGTGATTTGGACTCTTGAAGTCAAACTTGAGCCAAAAAGGCTGGCAGAGCTGCATCAGTGTTTTCCATCCCTAACCCTGTATTTTCACTGTAATTACAGTTTACTGGACAGCCTCCAGTAAAACTGCTAATCTGCTGCTTTTTTTTTTTTTTTTTTGCTTTTCACTCAAACTTCACCACAAGAGGACGGATAGTACTTTTGATTTTAAAAATATGTTGGTGACAGTTTGATAACTGAATAAATGCCAGAAAGAAATTAATGGTTTCAGCCTCTGCTAAGATTTAATATGTGTTAATGTTAAAATGTGTGGACACAAATATTTAACAATAAATAAAAAGCAACATAGAGCCATTCTTGGGAGATATTTTTCAGAGTTTTTGTTTGTTGATTATTTTTTTTTTTGCTTTGCTTGTTTTTTTATGTATTATTATCATCTCTTAAATATAAAAATTATATCACTTGTAAAAACTAGATATATTGCAAATGAATAGAAACTGGATTTGAGCGCTGTTTATAAACCTATTTTTTTCTGTTCGACACACGTCCCAAAATGTGTTGTTTTACTCACAAAAGAATCTTTTTTTAAAAAGTTATCAACAAAATGTGACTTTTCTTAATCTTGGATAAAAGTTAGTTAAAAATGCTAAATTTTGGACTATTTTTTCCTCAGTTGTCATGCAGCTGAACCATTGAATGGCTTTTACTTGATTATTCATTAAAAGAAATACATATAAATTTAGAAAATTGACATAAAGAAAAGATTGTTTAATAGCTATAAATGAGCATCATCTCAATCAAATAAAATGAATAATATTTATTTTAAAATTTACCATATATGACCAGGGGGGAATTTTTTTCTGCATTAAGTTTTATAACTTGTACTGCTTAGTTTTCCTGATCATATTCATGGATCTGATTTAAAGTTTCTGTGTTTTTTTGTTTTATTTCTCATGAGAATTTTTCCCTTTCAGACACTTTTCTTAGTTTGCAAACACATTTAAGTTTAAACTGTTAAAAAACAGACGACTTATACTCTGTGTGTCTGTAAGTAAAGTTGTTTTAAATAAAGGTCACATGAGAATGACCCTAAACTTGAGGGTAGTAATTGGAGCTGCTGCTCTTCACCATGACCTCACTTACAAACACAAATATGGGGTAAATATTTTTATGAGATATCATTATGTAAGAGTTAAATTTGCGTGTCTGCCTCTTGACTGAGCCCATGTTTAAAGAATGACATCAGTCTCTCTAAACTCTCAGCTCTTACATGCTTGATCTTGTTTATTGACGTACTGCAGCAGCTTGATTCACTCGACATGAGGTCATTCCATATGTTCCTCCTTCTGCTGAGTTTACCTGCATCAAGCCACACACCACCGGAACTCAGCACAGGCTTGCCTTCAGAATAAAAGCACTCTAGAGCGTAAACAAAGTTATTTATATACTTTGTTGAGCAATGTGTTGTAGCTCTAAATTCCTCACATAACTGCAGTGCAGTCATTTTCATCACCTTATGTTTTTTAATACATTTAGAGGTTAGAATACTAATGACACAATTTCATTTGACTGGAAATGTTGTTTAAAATATATGAATTACAAGATCTCAAAAGAAAAGGCTTTGATGCATTCTGTGAAGTGTTTAAAGTTAATCTGTATTTTTTGTTTGTTTTTCGACAGTAATATGTTAACCGTAAAAAAATATACTGTTGTACCTTTCTGCACGCACTACACATGCACTGCAGTCGCACTGCACTTGCGTTGTAGTCACATTGTACTTACACATTGCACTCACACCAAACTCACACTGAACCTCATGCCATACCTATACACAAGCCACACTCAAATTGAACTCATGCCGCACACACTGCAAACTCACTGCTCACACACACACCGTATACACCATGCCAATAGGCCCTACTCAAGATGTATACACTCCTCACACTGGCTGATCACAGGCTGCATTCATGAATACCACTTTAAGGTGTCCACACATTGCATTTCTGCTTCTCAGACCCATGAAACTTAATATTTTAAACTTTAATCTATAAGCCACATTTTTAGACATTTCCCACGTCACCTTTTGGTGATACCACAACTTTACACCCATTTCAGTGAGGAAAAAAAAGGAAGTTATGAGCAATAACACTATGAACTTGAAAACTAGTAGCTATGTAATAACACTAAAAACAAAACTTCCTATACAAAAAACAAATTTAGTTCTAACACTTATGAGGTCTTACTGATCCTAAATAACAAGGAGAAATAAAAGATGCACACCATACAAAAGCTTGGTCTTATGAGGATGAGTGTAATGGTATATATGTCCAAGTATATCATCACTGTTTTTATGGTATCCTTTTCACTGTTGTATTTCTGTTCATTATTTCATATCTACCTTATGCATTACCAGGATACTCCCTCCTCTTTGGTCTCATTTTATTTAATATATAACATTATTTTAAGTAGTTAGTTAGTCAATTAGTTGAATAGATACCGTGTTTTAATTTAATTTGTCTATACCAGTGATTCCCAACCTGTGGGTCGTGGCCCCCTGGTGGGCCGTGAAGGTATAGCAAGTGGGCTGCAAAATCATTTCCAAAAAATCATTTTATTGGAGTGTAATTATGTAAAGATACAAGATACAAAAAGATACTTAGATGACTCTGAAATTTTCAAAAATTGTCATAAATGTAGCAGAAGTGCTGAGCCTTAAAAGTAACAAAACGGAATAAAGTAAAGCTCAAAATATGATAACTGCACCATAGCGTTACAAGTTGTCATATTTTGGTAAAAAAGTTGGTATGTTTTCGGCTTAACCAGTTATCACATTTTACGTCTTATTATGTTTTTTGGGGGTCATTATCACAAATGAAGTTCTAAAAAGGCCTCATATAGTACGGAGGCCTTGTATAGCAGCCGTACTTTATAGGTTGGAGGTGGGCCTCGAATATTTTTGAGCTCTTAAAGTGGGCCCTGATTTGGAATGGGTTGGGAACCACTGGTCTATACCCTACCCCAGGGGTTCCCAAACTTTTCAGCCTGTGACCCCCAAAACAAAGGTGGCAGAGACTAGTGACCCCCACTATCCCCAGAGGTGACAGAAGCATAAGAAAACATGCGCGTAGGACACATGCACTTATAAGGGTATCCAAACATGGGCGTGATGACAACACAAAAAAGAACAACAGCCTGAAAACCATGTTATGATTTTACATGTAACAGTTTAATATGAAATAAAAGCAGAATATGTCAAAGTTAATTCTCTGTAATTTGTGAACGAACATTGTTTCAGTCGTGTGCAAACTCAATTTTGGTTCAATACTTTAATTTCCATATTAGAACAAGAATAATTCAGTTCAAGTAATAATCATAAACTGTAGCTCTGAGTAAACATGAACATTGTTGCAGTGCAAGTTAACTTTTTGGGATAAATGTTTCAGTGTTTATCTCACCTAATGAAATGGATGGGCACTATGGAGCACAGCAAGTTCATTCTAGGTTTAATTTTGGAGACGGACACTCAGAGATCATCCTCCACGTTCACACAAGATATATATTTATTTTTAATAAATGTCAGGGCCAAGAAAGTCTTTTCACACAGGTATGTTGAGCCAATCGGTGTTAGTACTTTAGTTGTGGTCTGGGATAGCTGTGGCTTTTTGAAATCATCTCACGACCCCCCCTCCAACGTCTCGCGGCCCCCCTTGGGGTCCCGACCCCCACTTTGGGAACCCCAGCCCTACCCTCCAATAAAAATGGTTAGAAAAGGGTTTTTTCTTTTATTTTGAAGAGAACCGGAAGTGGTAATGTCCTGTATGTGACTTGATGGTTTTCGGTCTGAATTCACACACAACTACTTTGAAGAGGAATGCAGCGCTCGTAGCCAACTCTACTGTAAGTGTAGATTATTACTACAAATTCACACTTTGTTTTATTTATTTTCTGTATGTTTTTGTTTGTGTATTTAATCTTTAAATGGGTTAATATATTCATCATAAACAGGAGGAGCCGGTGTTTGTACAGTATGTTAACGTTAGCCTCCTAACGGCTAACGGCTAACCGTCATTTCTCTCAAATTTTCTCTTATTTTTACTGTAAATGTTTTATTTTTGGATGGTTTGATACGTTTTTCTGTTTCTGGTGTTGTTCCTGTGTCTGTGGTGATAACCTTTTAAATCGTGTTGTTCTCGTTTGTTGTATTTTCCGCGTAGAAAAACGTCCTTCTGTCATTTACAGCACAATAACATTGAGTTATAATCTGTTTTTATATGTTTCTGAATAGATAAATACTCAGAGTATGTGAGTTTTCGATGGGAATAAAAGTGTTGTGTAGTGTGTGTGTGAGTCTCAGACCCTTTAATTGAGTGAGATAGCTGGTGTGGAGCAGGAGATGATGTCAGTAGGACTGGTATGCAGAGGTCTGACATCAGCCTGAAAGTGTCTGAAACACACAAGCTGAGCTGAGAGCAGCCAAATAAGGAGGGGAGAAAGTCAGCTGGAGGTACTACACAGTTTAGGAAACCAGGCTGTGTTTTCTTCACACCAACCTGTGTTTAGTTAGTTCATCTCTTCCCCTTTCTTCTTTTCACTGCAGTGAATCCAAAGGTGTTAATCCCATCTTCTTCTTCATCTTCATCATCATTGTGGTCAGCACCATGGCTGGCTTCAGGCAAGAGGATGTGGAGCTCTATTATGAGATGGGAGAGGAGCTGGGCAGGTATGTAACACTGATTTACTGCTCATTTTACCTCTGAGAAAAATGCCTGTGTCTGCTTTATAAACTTTGAATCATGCTGAAACAGACGCTGTGGTCTTAACTCATGTCCTTGATCACCAAACTTTAGTAACGAACAAGTAAATACGCTCAAAACAGCCATGACTCCTCCTTTTGTGTGAACTCAAATTTGTATTTGGATACCTGAAAGTTAAAGTTAGTTTGTTATCAGGATTCTCTTGTTTTGTTTGTCTGTAGTCACCCATAAGATTTAACAACCTTGAGCATCATGTGCATTGAAATCCCATAAAGTTGTTGTGTGCAGTGCCAACCGTTTGAAATCCTAGTTCTGAAGGTCAAAACACTGAGTTATGTGTCAGTGGTGTGTTACTTTCTGTCTCGGACACTGAGTCTCAGATGAAAGTTTCCTCGCTGGAGCTGTTGGTTTCTGCAGTAATGCAGCAAAAGTGTGACGTCACTGGCTTTCAATGTGCCTTTCTACCTCAGCTGTGGTGGAGGAGAGGGGACTCTTTCTGTGTGTGTGTGTGTGTGTGTGTATGTGTGCAGGGATGTATAGCTATGCAGATTGTGCTGTACGAAATGTTCTCTGTTAACCTACACTTTGGTCGTATTGATCAAATCATTTTTATTTCCTTTAGACACTTTTTCATGTTGCAAAACCACAGTTGCAACATATTTTATCTGTTTTCAAGTTTGTTTCAAAGAAGCATTTCATTCTGATCCATTACTCAATATCAGAGTTTCCACACCGAGGGACAAAGATCCCCCATCGACAACAAACTTAAAGTACGGAGGATTCCTGCCAGAAACCTAATTTAGCTGAGAGATTTATTTCTCTGATTTGGGTCCTTTAAGTTTTCTTACACAGTTGGAAAATATCCAACACAGTCTTTCTTTTGATTGAGAAGCTTTTTACTAGTATTAGTAATATTTTTGGTTTTCTTTTTTTCTTAGAAATACCTGATTTTATACAGAATGGTGACACATTTCTAGAAGAGTTCACAGGAATATAAGTTATACAAGAAATACACAAGCTGCTTGGATAACCCAGGAAGTATTCTGAAAAGCAGCTATAACGCCAACTAAGGTTGGGCAACTGTTTGCAAATTATATTAAATCACTATACAACCTGCTGCAAAATTCTAAACACAGACAGAACAATATTTCTCTAACCTCAAATGTGTCAGAATACCAGATAGAATTTTACACAGTAGATGTTTTATGCTTTACACCAGTGTCACTCAACCAAAGAGCCAAATTGATAACAACTACTTTCGCAAGAGCAAGAATCTAAGTGGGGAAAAATGGCAAAAACAGCAAGAAAAGTATGTCAAGGATGTTAAATATGGTGAAAAAAAGCAGCAAAAATGGTCAGAAAGTAGTAAAACTTTTCAGAGACCTGACGTTTCTGTTTCAAATGTCCTTTTTTGTTGATCTTTCATTCATGTTCATTCTCATTTATAACGAGTCTATATAATATCTGTTTCACTTTCTGAAATGAGTAACTAAAAATCTCACTTTTTCATGATATATTCTAATTTATTGAGACATGTTTATGCAAACAGATTTTCCATTGTGGATTTTCTTTTTTTTTTTTTCATACTTTTTACCTTCATGTATGTTTTTTTCTTATTCAAATAATTATTTTTGCAAAGCATTCAGCCCTAACACCAACTATAGCTGTAACTACATTTGGTAGTAAAGGGTTGAAATCTACGCCAAGAGTGTTCCTGACTTAAAATTCTAACTGAAGCAAACTGCGAAATAAAGGCCACAATCTTTTGAAAAGAGAAAACTAAAAATTTAGTGGATTGAAACACAAATAAGTTTGAGACTCTGTAGAATTATCTGTAAATTATGTTATTCTCTCTATTTGTTACTGAGAGTCTCTGGAACATTTTAATCAACTGCTGCACTGGATAAACGGAAATCTAAGTAAGTCATTATGTCTTATTTGTAGTAAAAATTGTCTTATTGTTCTTAATTTGAGCCACATTCACCAGGTCAGGTCATAAAAATGTCTTATTTCAAGTTTTTTAAGACAAAAATGAGGTGTAAAATGCTTGTAACAAGTAAAAAAAATCTGCCAATGGGATAAGACGAATTCGCCCGGGAAGTTTCTTGAAATTAGAAAGATGTCTTAAAACAAGAATCTTTTATCTTATCCCATTGGCAATTTTTTTTACTTGTTACAAGCAATTGATGCCTCATTTTTGTCTTTAAAATACTTGAAATGAGACATTTTTATGACCTTGTCTAGTAAATGTGGCTCAAATCAAGAATAGTAAGACAAATTTTACTAAAAATAAGACAATGACTTGCTTAGATTTCAGTTTTTGCAGTGTGGTTTCATACGCTCAAAGTTATGGACAGAAACAAGGTTTTTCAGTGTCTTCTGAACCTGTTTTTACCTGCGTGTAACAGTAACCGCTTTTTAATTGTGTTTCCTCTCTTCAATCAGACGGATTAATGCTCATCAGGGTTTTCCTTACTGAGCTGACTGATCCTTTTACCAGGACTGATCCTTTTTCAAGTCTGATCCTTTTATCTTGTTATTCAGTTTGTTTATAAGTCGTCATCTTGTTTTTCCATCAGGAAAAGTGAGAGATCTCTGTTTTACATGTCAGATCTTTGTGTGAATGTTCTCCATATGTGTCAGTGTTTATGTGTTAACCTTCAAGCTGCTACAAACCAATCATCCAAAGTAGGATGAAGAGGCTTTGTTTTTTTATAAGGAAGAGATTAAATGAGTTAAATCATTAAAGTGACATTGGACAGGACAAATACATTCAAAGAAAAACAGGTTGATGTTTTCTTCTTTCTCTCCTGCAGTGGTCAGTTTGCCATCGTCCGTAAGTGTAAGGAGAAGAGCTCAGGAGTCGAGTACGCAGCAAAGTTCATCAAGAAACGCCGACTCTCCTCCAGTCGACGGGGGGTCAGCCGAGAGGAAATCGAGCGCGAGGTCAACATCCTGCGAGAGATCCAACACAGCAACATCATCACGCTGCACGACATCTTCGAAAACAAGACGGACGTGATCCTGATCCTGGAGCTGGTGTCCGGAGGGGAGCTGTTCGACTTCCTGGCTGAGAAGGAATCTCTGACGGAGGAGGAGGCCACGCAGTTTCTCAAACAGATCCTGGACGGCGTTCACTACCTTCACTCCAAACGCATCGCTCACTTCGACCTCAAGGTGAGCCTCGGTTTTCATGTTGGTGAGAAATTCTAGAGAGGTGGGAGAAGCTGGAAGTGTCCGTGTCTTCTTCTTCTTCCTCGTTTTTTGTTGCATCATTCTGTTTTTTCTCACCACGCGTCATCATCTCCTCTCTCAGCCTGAGAACATCATGCTGCTGGACAAAAACGTCCCAAACCCCAGGATCAAGCTCATCGACTTTGGGATTGCTCATCAGATTAAAGCTGGAAATGAGTTCAAGAACATCTTTGGGACTCCAGAGTTTGTGGGTGAGTTGAAATATTTTGCTGTGAGCTGGAGCTGGCGGCTGAGTGAAACCCTTTAAGTGGATGTTACAGATCTCTCCACATCTGCTTTGAGTTAAAACGTTCATTCCTCCGTGTTTTACAGCGCCAGAAATAGTCAACTATGAGCCGCTCGGACTGGAAGCAGACATGTGGTAAGATTTCAGCTATTCTGATTTGTTTGTTTGTTTATTTGATCCGTCTGAAGATGTTTTCGTTTACATTCGGTTTCTTTCTTTTCTCTGCAGGAGTATCGGGGTGATTACATACATCCTGTAAGTACCACAAAACATCTCAAATTAGAAGCTACTGACATTTTTAGAAATTTACCAGAGGTCCCTGTGTACTAATCAAAGTAGTGAAACAAAGCCTGTTTGTGTTCACGTAGACTGAGCGGAGCTTCACCTTTCCTGGGTGAAACCAAACAGGAAACTCTGACCAACATCTCAGCCGTCAACTACGACTTTGATGAAGAGTATTTCAGCAACACCAGTGAGCTCGCCAAGGACTTCATACGCCGTCTGCTGGTCAAAGATCCAAAGTACGCGCTCTGTTTTCATCTCATTTGTGCGAACACGTGTGAATGATCTGGTAAATCTCTAACTGGTGGATTGTTTTTTACATTTTTCAGGAAGAGAATGACGATCGATGACAGTCTTGAACACCCCTGGATTAAGGTGAGGGCTTTTATGGAGCATTTTTATCTGGTGATGTAGCCTCACATTTAAAATCACACCTCTGAGGGGGTGTTTTTGAAAAGAAAACGTGTGTTTAATCTCCTTAAAGTGCTGAGAAACTGATCTGGGGTTCATTCATACCGTAGCTCGTTGAGATGCAGCTCCAAAGTGCTCGGCTCATAAAAAGTGCAGGCAGCACTTTCCTCAAGCGTTGGCTTCTTTCCATCGGCTGACTGTGGAGGATCACAGTCAATATTTAGATTTATAACTATAGAGGAAGGGAAAGTCAAAACTAGAATGTCAGATACTGCAGGGTTCCTGGAAAGCCTGGAAAATGACAGACCAATTTTCCATTCATGAACAATGTACAGAAAATGAGAAAAAAAGTCAAATGTCCTGGAAACAATCAAGTTATTTTGGGATATGATCTATCTTAGATTGACTTTGTCACTACGTTTTGCGACTTATCAGACCCCAACTTGATGTCTAGAGATAAAAATGGTGACTGTAAGTTGAAAAATGTCACTAGTATTCGTCCAAGAGTGCAAGTTTTTTCTCTTTCATGGCCAAAGGTTCCTGTTTGTCTTCTGTTTAGTAACAGTAACATAATGAAAGTAGTTTGTCAACAGAGTGAAACAGAGAGAGACACCTTTAAAACAAGAAACTTGAACCATTACATGTTCATTTGAACTGCTGGCATTTCTTAATTTCTGTTGTTAGTGTCAATGAATTTGATTTAGAAAAGCGAAACTAGAATTATAGCTATCATTCAGTCAATTTTACTTTGTTTTGTAACTTTCAAACAAATCAGATGCAGCTCAAAGGGTTGAAATAGACCATTTCAAATATTTGTAAATTAGAGAGAAGAGAAAGTTGAGTTGGGAATTTCCCAGTTGAACATTATAACTACAGTTCATCATGCTAATGAATTGCTATGCTGTAATCTGTGGGTGTGTTTGCATACTTCTGTGACACAGATGTCATAATAAATTTTTATAGACAAATTACAACTTTAAAAGTTGGAAAACAAACAGGAGCAACAACAGGTAGCCTGAGCAGTGGACACATGCAGACAAGATTATTCACAAAAAAGTTATGACTTTATTTTCATAAGTTTATAAGATTAATCTTGAAAATTCACCTTTTTTCTGTTTTAGCGTGGCCCTTTACCTCTGTCATAACTTACGACTGTAGAAAAAGAGCATTTTCAAAGAATGAGGGGGACGGGGGAGCAAAAATTAGGCATCAATTGCTTGTAACAAGTAAAAAAAAAAAAATCTGCCAATGGGATAAGATAAAAGATTCTTGTTTTAAGACATCTTTCTAATTTCAAGAAACTCCCCATTGGCAGATTTTTTTGACGTGTTACAAGCAATTTACACCTCATTTTTGTCTTAAAAAAACTTGAACTAAGACATTTTTATGACCTGGTCTGATGAATGTGGCTCAAATTAAGAACAATAAGACATTTTTTGCTACAAATAAGTCATAATGACTTACTTAGATTTCTGTTTTTTGCAGTGTGGAAATATCCTGGAAAATGGAGCCCAAGATACTTTTATGATTCAGTAAATGTTCTCACTTCTGATTTCTTTCCTCTCCAGGTGATCAAGAGGCGAAACGTCCGTCAAGAGGAGAGAGACCACAAGACCGAGCGCCGCCGCCTGAAGACCACTCGTCTGAAGGAGTACACCATCAAGTCTCACTCCAGCATGCCGCCCAACAACACCTACGTCAACTTTGAGCGCTTCTCT
The DNA here is from genome assembly GCA_008086565.1 of Thalassoma bifasciatum. NCBI lineage: Eukaryota > Metazoa > Chordata > Actinopteri > Labriformes > Labridae > Thalassoma > Thalassoma bifasciatum. Next base: position 151,313 of record RPOG01000526.1, read on the forward strand.
CAGGTCCTGGAGGAGATCACCGCAGCAGAGGAAGGTCTGAAGGACCTGGAACGCAACCAGCGCTCCTGCAGGGAGGACGTAGCCGCTCTGCTCTCCATCTACGAGGAGAAGGAGGGCTGGTACAAGGAGGAGAACCAGAGCATCTCCAGCGACCTGAGCCACATCCGTCAGGAGCTGCTGCGCACTCAGACGCAGCGTAAGAAGAGCCAGGAGGAGACTCGGCTCACCATGCAGGCGGCAAACATCCTCAAGCGTAAGTTCGGGCGTCTGGAGAATCGCTACGAGGCGCTGGCGGAGCAGGTGGCGTCAGAGGTGCGCTGGGTGGAGGAGCTGGTGAAGTCCATAACTGTGGAGAAGGATGTGCTGGGCTCAGGGGGGATGCTGTAGACGGAGAAACACTAACTTTATGATCCTTAAGTCTCCTCCTGCCCGTCTCCTCTGCTCCGTGGAGTTAGAGAGGGTCAGTCGTCATCGTGAGCTCTGCTGCTGCTGCCGTCGTCCACGAAGCCTCCTCTCTGTTTCTGTAACGCTTAAGAGAAACCAGCAAAACGCTCAGAGGTATCATGTCGAACCATTCCCTCCTGAAAAGGATCATTCCTGTGTTTTATACATTTATTTATGACTTCATGTACTGTTTTTCCCTCTAACGTGTCATAACTTACTCCTTTATTTGTAACCGTGTTGGTCTTTTTGCAGCTGTCAAGTGAAAATACGTTCATTTATTTTCTTTATTGATGGATTTCTTTGTGATTTGCTGTTGAAGCCATACATGTGTGCTCATTTTCTCTTGCCTCAGGTCATCAGAGAGTTATCAGGTCTGGTGAAGAAAGTTCACAGAAAGAGAATCAGACTTTATTTCACAGGTCTGGGATTTTCTGACAGTTTGGTGCCAGTTACAAAAACCAGCCTCACGTTTTAATCTCTTACAAAAAAAACTCGATTTATCAGTATGTGATTCTCATTCTTCAGACCTGCGACATAAAGCTGATTCACCACAATCCGAATGTATAAACTCATCTTTTCAGTGCCTGTAAACTGATCAACCATATTGCCTCTTCAAGCAATCATCAGTCATCCAGTTAATGACATTTCTATCACATTGATATCGCTAAATGTCTTAAATGCAACGATTTTTGCACAGTAGCCTTGTAAACCAAATAGTGTGCATGGAAACCTTCTGTAACTGTAACTCTGTCCGTGTTTTCGCCCTGACCGGTCGTCCCTGCACACGTAAAAACATTCCATCAGTCCGTTTCACATCCAGGCGACACATTCCCCATGTACAGCGTAGAAAGTGTATGATATAGTCGGCTGTATTTTTCACTAGAGAGATGTACTCATTTGCACTTAAATGATTGTAGCAATGTTCCAAATATATATTTTAGCCCGTCTCTTAGATGTAATGAAGAGCTGTAAAATGTTTGGACGAGTTTCAAATAAACAAAGTCGTCAATGTTATAAAGTTTGACTCCTGTGTGGTTATTGCAGAAATGAGAACTCTTCTTCCTAAAGTTTCCTCAGTTTGTCTCTTCATACCAGATGAAAAGTGGTCAGTTTTCTTCAGTGTCTCATTCTTTATTAGGGGTTGATATGAGGAGAATATGTCAAGATGTTTTTATGGCAGGATCAGGATCTAGATTTTATTTTTTTGTCTATTTTGACCTGCAAACACATTTTTGCCCCACGCTGCAAAAACTGAAATCTAAGCAAGTCATTTTGTCTTATTTGAAGACAAAATTGTCTCATGTATCTTGATTTGAGCCACATTCACCTGACCAGGTCATAAAAATGTCTTATTCCAAGTTTTTTAACGACAAAAATGAGGTCTAAATTGCTTTTAACAAGTCAAAAAAAATCTGCCAATGGGATACGAAAAAAAGTTTTTTGTATCAAGACATCTTTCTAATTTCAAGAAACTTCACAACAAATTTTTCTTACCCCATTGGCAGATTTTTTTGACATGTTAAATCAATTCAGACCTCATTTTTGTCTTTAAAAAAACTTGAAATGAGACATTTTTATGACCTGGTCTGGTGAATGTGGCTCAAATCAAGAACAATAAGAATTTTTACTACAAATAAGACACAATGACTTGCTTAGATTTTAGTTTTTGCAGTGCTGTTGTTTCTGTTTTTGTGCTCTCATTTGGACCTTTTCTGCTCTATTTCATGAACTCGCATTTTTATATCATATTAAATCCATTTGATCAAAGACAGACATGTTGTAGGGCAGGGGTGACCAAAAAAAAAGAAACATACAGCGCTCCCAGGAGGGCACTAAAAGCACGTTTTGACTCCTAAGTCGACTTTTTAGTGTGTTGTGATTCTGAAAAGACACTTGGGCACAAATTTGGCACCAAGGAAGGCACTTGAGCATGCCTTTGTCTCTCTCAAGAGGGAAATTTAGCACATTTTGGCTCCCAAGAAGTGCAGTTTATTATGCTTCAGTCAGCAGAAGGCGGTAAATTAGAGAGGTTCGCCAACCAGGAGGGTACAAAGGAATTTGCTTTGGGTCTGAAGAGGGCACTTTAAGCTTGGGTTTGGCACCATGGAGGGCATTTTAACAAGAGTTTAGCTTCTGAGAAGGCACCTAAGCATGTTTTGGCTCCCAATAGGGCAGTTTATCTCATTTTAACCAGCTAAATTGTCAGATTAGTGTGGTTCACCGACCAGGAGGGAACCTTAGCAGATGCTTTGGCTCCAAAGAAGGCACTTTAGTGTAAGTCTGGCACCAATGAGGGCCCTAACGCAAGTATTTGGTTCCCAAAAGGCCACTGTAGCATGTGTTTTGGCTCCCAGGTGAGCAGTTTATCATGTTTTAACCAGTGAAAGAGGCAAATTAGTGTAGTTCGCCAACCTGGAGAGTACTCAAGCATTTGTTTTGGCTCCTGGGCACTTTAACATACGTTTTCAACAACTGGACCATTAGCCCCCGATCTATTGTTGCCACTGTTTCAAGACGTCAGCTGTCGGAGTTGTTGATTTTCTGCAGAATGTACAGAGCTTTGGTTTCATACAAGACTATGCACAGTCCAAACTCAGTCAAATGAGACATAACTGGATATATTTTGGATTTGTTTGCGACCTTGACAGAAAATGTGAATGGAAACATAATCTAAAACACGATTAATTTCAGAGACATAATGAGAACACTGAGATGAAAGTTTGGGGCCAAATAAAAATGGAGAGAGGACCAGACTGTGATTTTATCTGATACAGACAGTTGTGGCTCCCTCTAGTGGTGGTTTGGTAGAATGCATGGGGAACTTAAATACAGAAACCACAACAGTAAAGAATACTTTCATTTTTTTATTTGTTCATCCGTTATGGTTTGTATAAATAATTAATAAATAATAAACTTGTCACCATTTTTCCCCAGATGGTGTTAAAACAATGTTTCCTTATGATAAAGTTTATGAAATTCCATCTGTAAGACGATGAGTATGACTCCGTTCTGTAAACTTTGTGACTGGACAGCATACTGTAGATATTTGTCTTCAAATGCAAAGGCAGAGTTGTTTTGTTGAGCTCTGAGACAAGTGATAAAAAATAAAGAGATCCTTTTCTTTTTATGTTCTTATGACCAAAGTCAATCAGTGAAACCCAGGATCAAAGAAAAACTCAAACTTACAATTTTATCAACAGTAATAAATGAGAGCACTCCAATAAGGATCTCTTGATTTTTTGTCACTTGATTCTCAGGACTCCTGAAAACTTCTTAAACCATTTTGAAACAAATGGATAACAGGAGCAAAACTGCTACAAACACTACAACCGGATGCTGAGAGGTGTGGCAGTGTGTGGGCTCGTCGCTGGAGGCCTCGGTTATGAAACTGTGGCAGTGATCGGAGGAAGGAACAGAAAGTTTTTTGTGTTTCTCCTTCTCCGTACAGGTCCGGATCAGTCGCAGGTTTATTGTTCAAGCGTCTTTCAGAGAGTTGATGTGAGCGCAGAGTTTCAGAGCAGGTCCCAGTTTAAGGTTCATGGTGCTGACCAGGTGATCCTCAGTGAGGAGCAGCAGAGCTTGGCCATCGATTTCCTGTGAGCGGAAATCTGCTGCCACATCCTCACCACCTGGACACGAGACAAGGGAGACAGAGAGATGTTTAATTAGTCAGTAACCAGCTCTTTTTTAATTTTCTGGTATGTCTGTCTTTGTTCCCAGACTGTGGAACAAACTGCCCCCTGACATTTGAATCACTACTGTTTCACTGCTTGTTTTTCTATATGCTCTTATTGTATCTTGTCTGGTCTGTTTTCTTTACTTTTGGGAGGTTTTTTAATAACCTGTAGCACTGTCACACTTTCCACAGTCTAAAACCTGTTTTATGAATTGCTTTTATGTACTGTTTTATGGTTTTGTTATGAAGGACTTTGGGTACCTTTTTGATTACTGTAAAGAGTTATACAAACAAAATTTGACTGATTGTTTTGGGTTTCTCCTCTGCTTCCTTTCACTCTCTTTCACCACTGTTTCTTCTTCCTCTGCTACGAAGTAACCGAACAAAAAACTCATGATTTCACAGGAACCATAAACATTTTTACATTTTAAAGTTAAATTTAAGAGGGGGATCAAAAGGTCAATATCAGTCGTACCTGGCAGAGAGTTGATGAAATTGAACACTTGTTCTACGTTCCACTGCGACGGCCGGCCGACATCTTCCTCCCCGTCAGAGACGTCGATCGTCTCTGTCGCCCTCTGCTCCTCCTCTCTCTCATTCTCTGTCTCCTCCTCTCTCTCTTTCTCTCTCTCCTTCTCTTTCTCTCTCTCTCTCTCCCTCTCTCGCTGCGTCTCGGCCTGTTTTCGGAGCCTGGTCGTCATGGGGACAGGGAGCTCAGCGTTCTCCTGCTCTTCCTCCTCCTGCTCCTCCTCCTCCTCCTCTCTCAGAGAGCTTCGCTGAGCGACTCCTGGGCCAAACGACCTGTGAGTCTGAGGAGAACAAAGAACAACAGAGAGAAGGTGTTTAAGGAGAATATTTACCACAGAGGTAGAACGAGTGTCATCTCAGGGAACAATCTGTGAAAAGAACGTTTCTCTAAAATTTCACTCAACAGATGAGTGATGTTTGTCAAGTTTTGATCAGTTTTTAAGAGTAACAGGAACCAAAATTAGCAACACAGACTTCCCTGGAGGTATTTTAACTGAAGGTCTTAATTATTCAATCATTTTTGATGTAACTACGATAAAGTAAGATAGTCGAAAATATTGCATAATATTCCTTGCCAAGGCTTATAACTGCCCTGATGAAAGACATGAAGTCACATGTTTGTCACCAATAATGTGTCTACATTTCACACTGTACTTACAAAAATCTATGTACAAAGTTAAGGGTTGATTAATAGATTCAGAAAATGAAATAACGTCACTTTCTCAGCTCATAATGAGCGACACAAGATTCTCATCTTATGACTGGAAACATTGGTACAAATGTCTCATTGTGTTTGAACTAGTGACAATCTACGAACTGTGATTTTATCCACTGTTTTTGTATGTTTTATATGTATAGATATGGACCTAAGAATAAAGAATATATAATATATGACTAATCTATACAAATAATTAGTTGTAATAAGTGGAAGTGAAGGACAACTTTTTGGTTTGAAATCAAAATAACCATTATTTATCCTCATATATGATAAGTTTGGTGGAGAAAATATAGACATTTTGATTTTGAATCATGAAATTGTTCCCCCTCTTCTACTTATTAGTTTTTATTATTTATACAAATATGATAAGTATGATACACAAAGACCTTCAAGCAAGTGTTTAAAAATGATCTCATCAGACTTTATAAGAGCCACATTGACCTGACAAGTCCAGGCAAAAAAAACAACTTGTATCAACATATCAAAACACATAAATGACTCCTTAATTACTTGTCATGTTTTATGTAATAAGAATAATATTTCAGGACAAGAAACTAAACAAAAAGTATTTTTTTTACACAGTTAGTAGTTGTTACACTTTTTTGACTTGTCAGATGAATGTGGTTTATATGAAGACTAAAAATAAGATGTAAGATGTTATTTACTATTATTGCTATATTTTTATTATTATTATTATTATTATACGATTACTGCTATTCTTCTTCTTCTTCTTATTACTATTATTATTATTATTGTTATTGTACTTTATGTTATATCATATATATTATTATTATTATTATATTCCTCTTCCTGTGCACATACAGAATCCCTCTCAGGTACACACAGCATACTTGAATACATCTTTAAGCTCTATTTATGTTTAACTTTATTTCCTTTTTATAGATTTTTTACATTTTTAACGGTGTTGACTCTTTTGAATGCCTATTGTGGGCGTGTACAGTGCTGTGAATTGTAATGGAGATGTCAATTTGTCAATAAAGGCATCAATAAAAGTACTATCTATCTATCTATCTATCTATCTATCTATCTATCTATCTATCTATCTATCTATCTATCTATTTATCCATCTATCTATTTATCTATCTATCTATCTAAACACTTGAATGGATTTCAGTTTTTGCAGCAGATGTGTGTTATTCAAATCTCTGCTCTTTATTGTCTTTAGAAAATTAGCAAAGGAGCGAAGACAAACAGCTTAAGGTGTTATTGTGTCTTTATGAAACAGTCTAAATATCACATCTCACTGCTCCTTCACTGCCCCCCCCCCCTCGCTGCTGTCAGACGCAGCTGTGTCCCCTGGGTGCAGCTCGTCTCAGAGGACCAGTGATCCCTGCAGCTCCTCTGCATGTTGCTCTGTGCGGCGGGTCACTGGCGATAACTGACCTGTCTCAGAAAATGTTCTCTGGAGGCTCCGTTGACTCTGCTGGGGGGTCGTCCTCTCCTGCCCATCGGCCTGTGACCCCAGCGCCCCGCTCTCAGCGCGCTGATCCGCTTGGTGCAGCTCACATTAAACCTACACGATGAAAATATTCAGATGGATTCACACGGTCGCTGCGGTTCATCACGTCTGTGTTCAGATCTGCAGCCATGAAGATCTTTAAGCTTTATTTTGGACAAACTTTTGACTCCAAGCTGTCCTTTATTTATGCCCCAACTCTGCACCAAAGAGAAACCTGTTTGTAATTAAACTCCTGAGACTCTCTTTGAACCTTTATGAATCAAAATGGATCCCATATGTCAGATTGTGTTTTACCGCTAACCACCCAGATATATATACAGTTTTGACAGACGTAAACGCATAATTCTCCTTTTTTTTTTTTTTTATCTTATTCATCCAACAGATTTCATTTAGTAACAAACCCTTTATTTTCATTCATTAGGTTCCAAACAGTGTGTAATGCCTTGCTCAAGGGCATGTTTAGTCACGGCAGGGTTACTCATTGTTTCCACACATTTTCACTCCACTTACACTGAGGTTAGTTTGACTGAAGGGGACGAGTTTGGATCCAAAACAAGCTCAGAATCTGAGTTACCTTAACAAACATTTCTTATCACCTGTTGGTATTTTAAACATCAAATTTTAAGAAATTAACGCTGCAGGGCCAAAATATATTATGTAAATATATAACGATGTTGTGCTGATTAACTGAAGTCTTGTTAGTTAGTGTGTGTTAATGTGTGTGTTTTCTTTTACCTTCTGACACACGTCATGGAGCAGAAGCGTTTGGAGCGCAGGAAGGTGTGAGCGTAACCTCTGCTCCCACAAAACTCACACTGCAACACACCAGGGATGCTGTCCGCTAAATCTGCAACACACACACACACACACACACACACACACACACACACACACACACACACATGTGATATGCGTAAAAAATTGTGTAAATGAATGATGAATTGGATGATGTGATGAGAGTCAAACTCACGCCACACACACTCACCATCTGCAGCAGGGTCGTTGTTTTCCATCTCAGAGTCCGTCGAGTCGGACAGGTCGGCCTCCAGCGGACTGTCGTCTGCTGCTGCGTCTCCATTGGTTTGAATCTCCTGGGATTCAGGAAGTGAAGCCTGCTGGTCCGATAACAGCGACGTGGGGACGACCTGTATCACAGAGGACAAGTGAGAAGGATCAGATTTTATTTACTAATATGGATCATTTAACTTGCATATGCATGGGAATTAATAAGTATTAAGCAGTGTTGTGCACAGGGAGGGTTATTTATCTAACCAAAACATGTACTGGAGACAAAATTTTTGCTGAAAAAAAAAAATCTGCACATCACTTCACCTGTCACTTTTCATTGTTCTTTTCTTTTTGGGATTGTGTCCCATCATTCTTTGTAAATAGTGCAAGTTTTTATATTTATTGCTCATTTCTAATAACTATCTTAAGTCTTTATTATTATAGTAATAATTATTATAGTACTGGTGATAATATTAATAATAACAGTAATAATGATTATTGTTGTTGTTATTGTTGTTATTATTGTAATTATTATAATCATTACTATGGCTAATTATTAGCTTATTCTTTTATCTTATTTATTTTTTCTTTTTATTCTACTTTATTTTATTATTTTATTATTTTATTGTTGCATCTTTTGCACTTGGAATGTTCATAAGCTGCTGTGACGTGGAAATTTCCCCCATGGGAGATCAAGAAATATTATTCTATTCTATTCTATTCTATTCTATTCTCAGTGCCCTCCAACTTTTGCTGGTTCAAACACGATAAACTGCCCTACCAGGAGCCAAAACACATGCTAAAGTGTCCTCTTGGGAACCAAAACAATTTCTTAAGGTCCATCTTGGGAGCCAAATATGTTCATATGCTCTCTCAGGAGTTAAAATACTTACTAAAGTGGCTTCTGTGGTGCTAAACTTGCCCTAAACTGCCCTCTTTGGGCACCAAAGCCTGCGTTAAAGTGCCCTCTTGGTTGGTGAACTGCACGAATCTGCTCCTTCAGCTGGATAAAACACAATTAACTGCATTCTGCTGCTTAAGTGCCCTCTTGGGAGCCCCTGCCCTTGTTATTATTGATCAGAATTTGTCTTTCCAGCCACAAATCGACAACTTTCTTTCTGAGTAGAAACTGAAACTTTGGTTACCTTTTAGAAACAAGTCCTGTTTCTCCTTTCAGGCAAGGAAACATCTGATTTCTGCCTCTCCTTTCAACCATAAATATATAATACATAACAACTAATCATAAATATTAACTAGGACTTTTTGTGGTAAACCGGCAGCAGACCTACCGGAAAAGGCTCCAGACCCTCCCTGATGACGAAGCCCTCAACCAGGTGTGTGAGGATGTGGGCCGTGAGGATCCTGTCGGGGCTGGCAGGGGGGCCGGTCGGGGAGGAGGGGGGCTGACTGGGGCCCCGGATCGCTGCTGGCAGGATGGGAGGAGGTAGAGGAGGAGACGAAGGAGACGGAGGAGGAGGGTTACTGCTGGTGATGCTGGTGGTGCTGAGCTCTTCAACCACCGGTGACCTGATGACTGAGAGACTGGATGCTGAACCAAGGGATGAGAAATTGAAAGATTTCTATCAAGCAAAAAACTAAGTGGCCATACAAAAACTTTTTATTCACACACAAATTTGACTAATTTCTTGTTCAAATGTCATGTTTTACCTGTACTATTCTTCTCAGGAGGCACAGAAGGAGATGTTACAGATCTTTCTTTCTGTGGACTCTCTTTCCTCTCTGCTGAGCTCAGCCCGTTCACTTTACACGTTTGACCCGACTGAAAAACAAACCAAACCAAATGATTTCACTCATGGTTAGAGGTTGGGTGAAGACATTTATTAATGAACAACTGTTTACTCTTTTTAAACTATAATGACTCCAGAAACCTCCAAAATGACCCTGATCAAAAGTTTACGTCCCCTGGTGATTTTGGCCTGATAACATGAACACAAGTCGACACAAATGGGTTTGAATGTCTACTAAAGGTAACCATCCTCACCTGTGATCTATCTGCTTGTAATCAGTGTGTGTATAAAATTGTTCAGGGTGCAAAGAAAAACCCATAAATAACTTCAGCTGAAATACAGGACACTCTAAAAGAATGTGGTCTGGCTGTTTCAAGATGCACAATAAGGAGGCACTTGAGGAAAAATGGGCTACATGGTCAAGTTGCCAGAGGAAAGCCATTTCTAAGCAAATGCCACAAAATTTCCCCCTTACAATACGCCAAACTCCACAGAGATAAGTCTCAAAAGTTCTGGAACAAAGTCATTTGAAATGATGAGATCAAAATTGAACTTTTCAGCCACAACCATAAACGTTACATTTGGAGAGGAGTCAACAAGCCTATGGTAAAAGTTGCACCATTCCTACTGTGAAACACGGAGGTGGATCAATGATGTTTTGGGGATGTGTGAGCAACAAAGGCTCAGGAAACTTGGTCAAAACTTATGTAGAGATGAAAGCAGCATGTTATCAGAAAATACTGGGGGAAAATTTGCACTCATCAGCCCAGAAGGCCGGGATATACATGGATGTCCTAACATGACAATGACCCAAAACACAAGGCTAAGTCGACCTGTCATTGGCTACAGCAGAATAAAGTGAAGGTTCTGGAGTGGCCATCTCAGTCTCCTGACCTCAGTATCATTGAGCCACTCTGGGGAGATCTCAGTTCATGTAAGACAGCCCAAGAATTCACAGCAACTGGAGGCTTTTTGCCAAGAAGAATGGGCAGTTTTTCCATCTGAGAAAATAAAAACCCTCATCCACAACGAGCACAAAAGACTTCAAGCTGTCATTGATGTCTAAGGGGGAAAACACGGTCTTAAGAACTGAACTAAGAAACTTTTGATTAGGGTCATTTTGGAAGTTTCTGTTCTCATTATGCTTTAAAAAGAGTGAACACAGTTGTTTGATAATAAATGGCTTCACCCAACCACTAACCATGAGCGGATCATATTCTCCAAGAAAGAGCAAAGAAATCATAAATTCTGCCAGGGTTAAACTTATGAGCACAACTGTTCAGAACAACAAAACCTTCACCAAAACAAAAGATGACTCACTGATGGAGTCTCGCTGCGTCTGGCTGGATGCACTTTCAGATCCACGGCCACAGTCTGAGGAGGTGGAAGGTTCTGGTACGGCATCTGAACCAGAGCCTCAGCGACAGGCAGCTCCTGCTCGGTCAGCAGCACCTGCCCCGACTGCACGGCAAGAGCCTGGACCGAGTGCAGGGACAGTCTCTGCAGGGAGGCCGGCGGGTTCTGAGGAATCCTGGGGAGAACCAGGGGTGGGGGAGGAGGAGGGGGATGGTTCTGGGTTTGCGGGAATGAGGTGCGACGCAACGGAGCCGCCACCAGAGGAGGAGGCTGAGGCTGGACGGCCGCTGCTGGGACTGAGGCGTGAGCTGATGAGGCCAAAATGGTGGGGGCAGAAGAAGTAGATGATGATGAAGAAGAAGGGGGTGTGGTTTCATTTGTGGTGAGTCTTTTGACAGACAGAGACAGAGGGGTGGAGCTGGAGTCTTGAGGCGTTACTCTGAGGGCGATGGGCTGGAGTTGACGGTGGTGTGGAGCTCCTGCTGTGGTTTGCTGGAGGATGACATGGTGCTGCGCCACCCGCTGGCCTGGTGGACCCGACAGCTGCTGCTTCATGAGAGCGTGGGTCTGGACTGGAGACAAGGGGGCAGGAAATAAGACAACAGTAAGATATTTGTAATTACTCTGTAGTTTGTATTAGAGCTGCACAATATATCGTTTCAGTATCATCATTGAGACATGTGCAATACTCATATTGCAAGGTGCATGTTGTGTCTCAATATAGTATTTGAGCCTTTCAGAGAAGTTTCCCCAGCCTCTCTACACCTTATCACACTACTAATTTGCGTAAATGAGCATCCATTTGTACATTATACCATATTAAATGCAAAAACTAGCACAGTAATTTCCCCTTCTTAGTGCTCTGTCATCTCACCTGCTGTTATCAGGTTCGGGCAGAGCGACGTGCAGCGTGAGTGGTCGAACAACTGGATGCATTGTGCTTGTTCAAGAAATGTCTCTCAACGTTACTTTTCATTGATTTACATCTCTGGAGAAAGATTATTTGAGCCTATAAAAGAGGCAAAATGCAGGAGGAGGACAAACTGTGAGCAACTGTGCATCTGCTCAGCGTGTGTGTAAACCACTTTCTCTGGCTCAGGCTGGAGGGGCACAGTATGTTCACAGATATAATAATATTTGGCTTTGGTCCGTGCAGAAGCATGTGATTAAAAAGTCTGACTTGATGTGAGACAAATCACTTGCAGGGAATATTATAGATCAATATCAATATCAACAATTAGCAGATAAAGACATGATTAAGACTCTTTGTAAACATAAATCATGTCCACAGAGACAGAGAGACAGAGGCAATTAGGTGAGACTCTGTTATCATTTCTGGGAGAAATCAGCTGAAGAGAGTGAAGAAGTAATCTTAAAAAAATTGCAATGGATATCGCATGAAACAAATATATCAGATTATCATTTTCCCCAGCATTCTGCAGCCCTACTTTGTATTGGTTGTTGTTCTAGGCGAGTTTGTGGGTGGATTTAGGTTGCAGTGCCTCACGGCTTAAGCCTTCAACACATGTTTTTCTCTGATAATCTTTCCCGTAATCCTCACATTTTGCACGCATCAGCTCACCTGGGGTGATAATCTGAGGTCCTGAGGGCAGCCGGGACACATCAGCAGATCCTGTTTCTGTTGCAGCGTTACTCTTCACTGCACAGATTGATGTCTTGGATAAAGTGGCTGCTTGGGAATGGGTGGATGGCTTTAAAATCACACTGTGTGCTGTGGCCAGAGTTCCCGGCAAGTGAGCGCGTAAAGCGAGATTCTGCACCTGCTTAAACATGGATAAATGAATAAGGACACGGTATATCAGAACAGAAGAAGTAGAGGAACATTTTTAAGTAATGTATCTACAACTCAGCGTGAAGTTCAAAAGCAGCATCTGTGATGGTATGGGGGTGTGTTAGTGCCCATGGCATCATGGGTAACTGTCACATCTTTGAAGGCAGATTTAACCCTGTCGTGCATAGTGGTCACTACAGTGGATGCCTATATAAAAGTTGTTTACTCCTAAATTCAATGGTTCATGTGGTGGATATTTTTATTCTTCTTAGGGCCTGAAAAAACGTTTTCAATTATTTTTCCAAAAAAAAGTTATGGACAAACATTTGAGGGTAAAACAGCATAATAACTATAAATTATTCAGTGTTAAAATGGATGAAAGAGAGTGGAAATGTTTTGCAAAGCATTAATAAAAGATTATTCATGAAATTAACAAAAAAAAAAGAAGAAAAGAAGTCAAACAAAAAAACAAGTCATATTTACATTAAGTTCACCATATTTTAATTTGATTGCTCAGTTATAAATATTAAAAAAAAAAAAAAAATGGAAAACTTTTTTTCATGCTTTAAGACAAATAAAAATACTCAAGGGAAAAATCCTGACACTAACTTTCATAATTCATGCATCAGAGGGTTAATGCTAAAAGGTACAAACAGGTTTTGGAGAAACAAATGCTGCCACTTTTTCTTCTTCAGGGACGTCCCTGATTATTTCAGCAAGACAGTGAAACCAAGACACATTCTGCTCCTGTTACAACAGCGTGGCTCTGTAGTAAAAGAGTGCAGCTACTAGACTGACCTGCCTGCAGTCCAGACCTGTCTCCCATTGAAAATGTGTGGAACACTTTAAATGCAAAATATGACAACGGATACCTCGGACTGTTGAGTAACTGAAGTCGTACATCAAGCAAGAATGGAAAAGAATTCCAGCCCCAAAGCTTCATCAACGTTTATTAAGTGTTGTTAGAAGGAAAAGTAACAAAGTGGGAAACATGAACCTGTCCCAGCCCTTTAGGAGGGGGCATCAAACTCAAGATGAGTGAATATTTGCAAAACAGCAATAAAGTTTTTCAGTTCAAACAACAGATATATTTTCTTTGAAGTATATCCAGTTAAATGTAGGTTAAACATGATTTACAAATCAGTGTTATCTGTCTTTATTGACGCTTTCCACAACCACAGAACTTCATTGGTATTGGTGTTATACGACGTTTCTTTAAACAAGTGCTTAATGTCAGAGGTTTTTCAATAAGCTGGATTTGCTTCGGGCAAAGTTTGTACCTGAGAGGAGGTAGGTAGTGAAGAGCAGGAGGTGACAGCGGGGAGGTCTGACTGAACTGCAGCAACTGGAGCAGCAGGGGTCAAAATGAGCTGAGAGAGGAGAAGAGGAGAAGAAATAAAGCAGAGAGGACAGGTGCAAGACTGAAAAAACAAGAAATCTAATCAGGTCATAAAGGATTCAGGTTGAGCAGTTTTATACTCATTCAAAAAGAGTTTCACCATCTGAGTGCGAAGGTACATCTGAGCCTGGCTACAGTTCGACGGTCTGTTCCCCAGGAGCATGGCCTGCTGGGATAGGGAGCTCGCTGCACTGGCAGAGTTCGATGTTGTTGTTCGGCCAATCAGCTGAGCTGTTACAGGAGACGCCGGTAATGTGATCTGGAGAAAAGGAAAGATGATTTGTTAAATGTGAGCAGAGAGCAGGTTGGGTTGATAACAGCTGGAGCCCTGATATTTACCGATGAACCTGCAGGCTGATGAACCAAACTGCTGCTGGACGACGTCGGCGACTGCCTCTGACACACTGAAGCCTAACAAACATGGATGAGACATGTTTCAATGAAAAACTGGAGTTAAAATGTTCATGCACATGTTACTCCTCCCTCTCTCTGACCTGCTGAATGGCCAGGCTCTGCAGGTGGGGGCTGTGCTGGTGCTGCTGCAGAGCTGCTGTCTGCAGCATGAGGTGCTGCTGCTGGGCTGCGTACATCTGGTGCAGGTACTGAGCCGCCATGCTCTGAGGTCTGTGGATCGCATGCTGGATCACCTAATGCAGGACATGATGGATAGCTTGGAAATGGAGTTCAGTTCATTATCTGCAGCTTAATCTGTCAAATTAAACATCATTTGTATTGAAAAATGGGAAATAAAGGTCAGGTAGACATTTTTGCATATAGAAAGTGCAATAATCTGATGTTGAGATACAAGCATTTCTTTGAAAAGTACTCATCATCCATCATCTGACAACTTGTCAACCCAAGCTATGGCTTCAAAGGTCTAAGGTGCCATCTATAACCTGGATCCGTCTTAGATGAAACAATGCAGAAGATCCCCTGAAGTCACCTGCTGCAAAGTAGAGAAAAGTCACAGGGACCATCTATCACTCTGATTTCTTCCCATTAAATTCAAACAATGCATCCGAAGGTCCCAGGTGCTGTCTATTACCTGGACATCCTTCAAATGAAACAATGTATCCACAACTCCCAGAAATTGTCTATTACCTGGAAGATCTGCATGTATGATTCCCAGGTACTGTATAATTCCTGGACTTAAATGAAACACTGATTTAGTGTCTGGATTTCCTGCTAAATCAAATCAACCATTACTGAAGAGGTTTGAAACAGTCTATATCCTGAACTATCTAAATCATGAAGGCAGCAATCAAAGCAGCTGTCTATTGCCTGAGCTTCCTTTGTTTCAGATAAAAAAAACCCACGAGTGTAGAAGTCAAAGGCAAAGTCTACAATACAAAAACTGAAATCTGATCAAGTATTTGTCTTATATAAGAACAAGTTGTCTTTTTAGACTTAAAATAAATCATGTTCACTAAACAAGTTCAGAAAATTTTCTTTTAAAAAACTAATAATAAAATAATGAAGTAAAAAACAACTTAAACAACCCTGCTTGAAATTTTGTGTTTAATATTAGTCGGAATTTTCCCAAAATGACTTGGCGACCCCACATGAATCATCTCGTGACCCCACATGGGGTCCCGATCCTACGGTTGAGAAACTCTGAGCTTGATTAACTCTGTGTCATATAACAGAGACACATAGATTTTACCTTTTCCAGGTAAAAGGAAAAGGAGCATGAATGAGTCACTGTCTGTGAGGGTGTGTGCCACAGTCTATTATCTGGACCTCTTACCTGTGCCATTACACAATTATGACCAAAATCCCTCGGTACCGTCTATTACCTGGACTGCATGTCTGTCTGGTGAGATGATGCTGAGGGAGGTAGAGGGCGCCTGGGTGCACCTGCTGCTGCTGCTGCTGCTGCTGGAGCTGACAGTTGCCACGGTTACGGCAGCTGATGCAGTGGGGGTGGTGGTGGCCACAGTCCTGTTGGCATCTGGCTGTTTCTCTCCCGGGCTCCGTCGCTCCATCTCAGAGGTCACACGAGCTTCGGGTGATTGGAAAACTGAGGAGGGGAAAGAGAAACTAATTATGAAGTGAAATTAACCACTGAGAACTTCAGATGAATCAGGAGGACGGAGCTGTGTTGGGCAATTTCCCTCAAAATTGTCTGCGCAGGAAAATCATTAACTGAGCTTCAAAAATAAATGTAGAGAAATTAATTATCCTATAATTGAATGGCATCAGTGGGAACTTGCTGAGGAAATATGCGAAAAATTATGAGAAATAATTTTGTACATTGGTTTGAAAGAAAACAAACTACACCCTGAAGGAGACTATAGCAATCCATGTTTTTTAAATGTAAAGAATTGCATTATTAAGTCATAATATAACACTTTTCATTCAGAAATAATCTTTTTAATGTCTCTGCATTGGATGTTTTGAAACTAAAAGTGAATATTATTCTGCTTGATTTGAAAAAAAAAGCATGTTTTGTATAAATAAAAAAATCACAAAAATCTGAGGCTGATTTCATTTGTTTCATTTTACACTAAAAGAAACAGTGTGTTAATTATCTTCTAAACGTGTACATCATTTATTTGTTGTCGAAAGTGGTCACATGCTTTCCTGTGCCACCTCCACCTCTCTACAAAGAGAAACATCATCAGCTGCTATAAGAAGGGGTTTGCTTTGATCACAAATGCTCATTAATAGAGAAATATTTTTCTGATATTAGGTTTCAGACAGAAAGCATGAAAATTACATCTTTTCCCCCACATGAAGCTGGATCCTGTGGTCCTTTTTACTCCAGCAGCTTGAATATTGATTGTTTTTTGCTGCAGAGCTGCATCTGCCCATTTAAACACCGGCAACATGTCCACGATAAAACCTTTAAAACCACAAATTAGCTTCAGAGAATAGAAAAGCACTGAGGTTTTTTCCTCATTGACCCAGCAGGGAGTCAGTCCCTGTCTGTCTGTCGGCTCCTCATCATGCACACGGAGCTTTAGCCTTTCTGCATGCACCATCATTCACCTCTTGTCGGCGTTACCTTCTTGGTTTTGGTGAACACAGGCCATCAGGAGCTGACCACAGCCCGGCGCACTGTCCCACACATCGAGCCCCACACGGCTGCGACGGTTTTTTTTGTAAAATGGAGATTAAATAATAATAATCAGACGCTGTATAGGAGGCAATGTGAAAAAAATAAAAATAAAGCCTGACACAGCACCGCTCGCAGTGCGGGAGGACCATCCACAGTCCGCGCTCCTGCTGCGCTCCTGCTGCTCCTGCTGCTCCTGCTGCTGCTGCTGCACCGAGGGAGAGCTCTGCCCCGGAGGCACAGGTTCAAACATCACCCTTCATATGTTTTTGATAAAGAAAAAAAAAATCTAAGGTTAAAATCATAAGAGAAGCTGAAGACAAGAAATTAAACAGAGCATCAATGAGCTGATGCCACAGACATTTGGACAAACTTCTGCATTTCAAGTGGAAAAACTGCACAAAAACAGTAAAATTAAATATAAACCTTACCAGGAAAAGTAAAGTATTTTGATTTGGGTTAAATTTTGGATTTTTGTAATAATATATAACAGAAAATTTGACTGCTTATGAGAATCAACGATGCTACAGTGATGGGCAGACCACGCGTACTTGAATGCATCATTACGCAAAAGAAAGAAAGACATTAAAAGGGACGAATTTAATAAAAAAAAAGAATGGAATAATGAAAGACTGGAACTATGAAATTAAAACAAGAAAGAAGGAAAGAGAGAAAGAAAGACAGAAGGAACTAAGGAAAGAAAGAGGGAAGGAAACAAGGACATAAGAAAGAACGGGGGAGTAAATTGAGAAAAGAGTAGAGAAGGAAAAAGGGGAATGTAAAAGGAAAGTATGAGGACATAAATAAGAAAAGAAAGACAAAAGAAAGAATAAAGTAAATAGAGAAACAAGGAAAGAAAGAGGTATGTAAATAAAGAAATGAGTAGTGAAGGAAAAAAGGGGGAAAAAAAGGGAGAATCAATTACATTTAATAGAGAAAGAAAGACAGACAGAAAAAACGGATAAAGTGAGAGAAACAAGGAAAGAAAGGGGTATGTAAATAAATGTTGTGAAGGAAAAAGGAAGGAAAAGGTAAGAATTAAGAACATAAAAAAGAAAGAAAAGTTATTAATAAATAAATAAAGTAAGTAAGTAAATGAGTAAGAAAGAAAGAAAGAAGCTCATATTTAAGTTTATGTTCATGTGTTACAATCAGTGACTGAAGCAGAAGCAAGTAACATTTCTTTTTATTCTTCCCTATCTTTCTTAAGACCACATGATGCACAGTTTGATTGGGTTGGCATCTGATAAATTCACGTGATCCTGATGTGAAAAATTGAACCCAAAAACCCTCCATGTATTTCCTTTTTTTCCAGCCTATCTACACACCTTTTGCACACACATGATTTCCTCATTTGACTCACTCACTCATGGCGTCACTCATTTCCAAAAATAGCTCAGCTGAAAGAAGGAAATACTTTTCTTTTGTTACTTTTCAATTTTGGAGTTATTTCCGAATCACAGCACTTGAAAGCGCGACATACCTCCAGGGTTTTGAAAATGTCCGAGCTCATATGGTTGAACGTGAAGGCAGCACTAACCTACACAGAACTATCCGTTGGTACAGTCGGAATACTGGCAGGGGCGGATCTACTTGGGGGGCACAGGGTGGCAGCTGCCCCCCTTTAAATCTAAGCCTTACCACCCCAGTTACAAAAATTTAATTCAAAGAAAAGTTAAACCTCATCAGACACATCTATGAAAAAACCAACTGGAGTGAATGAGATAATGTGACATTACCATCCCCGCTCCCATCTCCACTGAAAGCCTCAAGGGTTGTCAGTTTAAAATGATAGAAATTCACTGACTGACTATGAGATAAGTCAAAATTATGGGGAAAAAGGTCAAAATTCTGAGCTAAAATATATCAAATTTTGAGTTTAAAAGTCAAAATTTTGAGTTAAAAAAGTCAACATTCTGAGACAAAAGTCATTTATTTGAGATATAAAAGTCAAATTCTGAGATGAATAGTCAAAACTATGGGGCAATAGTTGTCATGTCACCTTTTGTCTCAAAATTTTTGACTTCACATGTGCAACAAAAAAGAATAATAAAAAAAGAAATCTCAACAAAGTCAGTTTTTCATATTAACCCTGTGGTGCATAGTAGTCACAACAGTGGACACCTATTAAAAACTTATTTACTCCTAAATTCAGTGGTTCATGTGATGGAAATTCATACTAGCCTGTGTCAGGATATTATTTTTCTTCTTAGGGCCTGAAAAAAAGTTTTCACTTCTTTTTCCAAATATATACATAGTTTAAAAAAAGTTATAGACAAACATTTGAGGGTAAAAAAGCGAAATAACTATAAATCATCCAGTGTTAAAATGGATGAAAGAGGGTTAAAATGTTTCGCAAAGCATTAAAAAAGATTAGTAATGAAATTACAAAAAAAAGGAAGTCAAACAAAAAAACAAGTCATATTTACATTAAATTCACACAATTTTAAGTTGAATTTTCAGTTACAAATATTTGAAAAAAAAAAAGGAAACTTTTTTTCATGCTTTAAGACAAATAAAAACACTCATGCATCCGAGGGTTAATATTTCTAACCAGCAGAAATTAGCTTCAATACATTATTTATGTTGCCATTATACAAAAATTTCACTTCAAATAGAGAGGGGGTGTTGTAAATAAATATTTGAGTCATGGAGCTACTTTGTGGTCTTTGGTAGAGGGTCCTCTGTTTGGGTTTTGAGAATATGGTCACCCTAATATTAAATTAATCCAGCCAATAAACTTCTGCCATATTGCCTCCTTAACAACTGACTGCCCCTCTCTTGCCCTCCCCCCATATACTGGTAAATGGTTTGTTCAACTTTCTGTAGGTTAAATTCGTTTTTTAATGTTTTTGTTTAACATTTTTTGATTCGGTAATTTGATTGAAACCATATGAAACAGTATGTTTTAATGATTTGAGTGTAGATATTGGATGAGTGGAGTGATTTGTGGAGTTGGTACGTCCCTAAGCTCCCCCCCCAAACATTCCGATAATGGACTCGTCCGTCGTTAGGCCTCTGCAGAAGGGAGTTGTTTGGCGGATCCGTCAAGTTTTTCTTTACTTTACATGTTATTTTTGTTTCTCCCGAGAAGAGTTAATCCACCGCTTTTATCACTGATAGCCTCGTATGTTATTCACTTTGTCGACGGACTGTACAAAGAAAGTGTTTTGGGCGTGGTGTTGAAGTAAAGAGCCCCAAGAAGGAAGGAAGGCATCGGGGACTCGGACTCACCGCGGCGGAGCTTATGATGCCGACGTTGCGGGACAGCACCATGTCCCACCCCGGCGAGAATTCACACCAAGTCCGGGTCAAAGCGTACTATAAAGGGTAAGAAATCCCCGGTTCATCTTGTGTGTTAATACCCCTCTTTACAGACCAAATGGGAGCAGTTTGGGGCAAAAAACGCGGGTGAAGCAGAGCTAATATTAGCACCAACGGCTAACGGCTGCTAATGCTGAGGAGGTTCAGGTTAAACTTGACCAGACAGAAACACAGACACACAGGTGAAAAACATCAACTCTCTGTGCTGTTTTAGAGATTTACACACTCTATGAAGGAGCTGTCAAGTGTTTTTCATGACAATATTCGTGTTAAAAGATGAATTAAAGCAGTCTTTGGAGCTAACAGCAGCTAGCAGAGAGTTGTAGTATCTGTCAGTGGTGGATGAGTTTAACTTAATTAACTCAGTTTGATGATGTTTACAACCAGCCTGCTGTGATTTCTGACACTCATTAACACTTTTTGTCACCTTATTGAAAGTGTCAGCAACCTAAAAAGCTGTTCAGGATTCATGTTACAGCATATAATAGAAACAAAATCACGTCTGTCAAAGTAAAATCAAAGTTTTCCTGGTGACATGAATTGAATTGGAACATTTTTCCCCTGATACACTGTCTATTCTTTCTTTCTATATTTCTGCTCACTTTTCTTAAAAATGTTATGATAGATTAAATTAAACAAGTAAAATAATAAAGGGGTAGGACTGGATAAGTTTTATCAACTTCATCCTACACCTATTCAGACAAGGCATACTTCTCTATGTTGCTATAGAGCTTTTTTCTAGTATTTTTTTTTAGTATTTTAAGCACATTGTACAATGGATTTACTCTGGTTTCTTTTAACCTGTTTGAATAAATGAAATTAAATGAAAATCTAAAGATTAAGTTAACCTTATTATTGTCTTCAGGTCAAATTCACCCCATTTCAAAAGTTATGTTGTTCTAACTTTGGTTTTCTTTCATAAAATTGATTGAACATTACATAATTCCAAAACAATATCCTACCATCACTTTGACAAATACCTGTCTGCACCTCTGATAATAACCTGAGTAAAAAATATTCAGAATCTTTTTTTACTCACAGATGTATTCTTTTATTTAAATAAAGTCTATCATACCATATATCAGAATATTGCTAAATATATGTGAATATGTTGGAAACATCTTCACAATAATGGAGAAAAAAATTTGGAGGAAATTTTTCAGGAGGGTTAAAGCTTAAATGACAGTTTCAGTTGGTATAATGAAGTTTTCCAGATAAACTTTATTTTATATTCCCCTTTTGGCCTCTTAATCTCAACAATTAACAGATCTGTGAATAGGGCTGGACAATATAACAAAAAAGATGAAAGAAACCGGAAGAAACTAGGAATAAGTTCAACATTTTGTTTACAGAAAAGCAAATAACAAAGCAAAAATTTTAGCAGGTATGCGGGACCCAAAATAAAAATTACCCTCTTGAGAATAATGAAGACTTCTGAAAATGTAAACATTATCATTACGATAAAGAAATTGCTTGCGTAATCGTGTTTCTCATCTTTGAATGCAGTTCATGCAAGGCACCGGCCAGAAAAGATGACACGATTGATTGCTGCTCAACTTACAAATGGTACATTGATTTCAGTTTTTGCAGTAACATTATTCTCATTTATGAAATCCAGCAGTTTGGAGGGAATTTGTTTTTTCTTTTCAGAGTTGCTTACCTGGTTTTGAGTTTGAATGCTGATATCTATATGCATTTATACATTTAAATGATATTATATTCCCTCTTTGTACTGATTAAATACTTGATTTTGTAACCGATTTTGGGTAAGACAGCAATCTGTAGAAAGATAACGAGCTTGCAGAGACACCATGAAGTCATGTTGATATTTATCACATGTATAAGTTAGAAAATTGGACTGTGAATCAGAATTAATGCTCCAAATTGTGGCGTGTAGGCTAAAATTATAGCAAACTAAGTGTCTTTAGGAGAGCATTTTATCCCTTGAACTACATGATCATCAAAACATGTTGTGAGTTTGCTCCAAGATTGAAATATCAGCTCATTTTTCCTCACAAAGGATGCTTTATCAACCCAGAACTCAGATGTTTCTACTCATACCAGCAGGAATATACAGATATGTTCAGACGCGGAGGCAGATGTGAGTAAGGACAGAAGCTCAGTGTCAAACAAGTCGTCTCTGACTGGAATAAAGTGTAACACAACCTTGACACAACACAAACAGAATAACTATAAACTCATTTATCAGCAAACAGGAGCGAGAATACGACGTCATAATCCCGGCAGAGGCTGATAAGCTCTCTTCTAGTTTCACTCTTTGATATATCGATGGAAATAATTGGTCACCCAGCTGTTTCCACACCACTCCCTGCCCTTCCGTCTCTGTGGATGAAGCTAGAGATTGGCGCGTGGCCAAGACTTGAAAAACGTGAAGTGCAAGTCACCTCAGCCAGACCTGTTCTAGTTCTCTCTGCGTCTCTCTGCGCCGTGACACACCTCAGGATAATGTCTGTAATGTGTGTTGATCATTAGGTGTCATCTAACAGAACAAAGCATCTGAAGCATTCATGAGGCTGCTGCTGAGGAATCTCAGCTATGTTGCCGAAGCGGGAAAGCAGAGAGATAGGCTTGTTGTTTAGCTATTAGGATGCATTAAGCCGGGGCATCCAGAGGGTTGAGGAGTGTTTCCTGCAGAAGCTGGGAGTAGGAGACTGGAAGGAGCCACATGTGAGCTGTGTTTACCTCACAAATCTAACAAACTGACTTAAACAAACCTAAATAATCAACAGGCCTGAAATGAATCCAGGTAAAGGGCTGCAACTAGCAACCATTATTAAAGTCAACAAGTCTGGACAGATTGCACAAAAAGATAATGATTCTTAATTTACTCTTTGAAACTCATGAAACTCCCATCCTGTATATTTGAGCCAGCTATTTTTACTCTCTTTTCGGAAAAATAAATTGAGTTTTGACCAATAAAATCAATTTAAAAATGTGAATCAAAAAAATCCAGATACTTATGTGAATTTTTCTCCCATCCCTATTAAAAAACATTTGCAGAGCTCGGCATCATTTCGAGAAGCATTAATGAATGTGGTTGAATGACAGTTGATGAAATAAGCAGAAAAATAATCATTACTCGCTGATGTTGGTTGCATGCTTTCCTCTCCTCTCAATCTTTCTATGATTATTTCAAATATTTAGGAAGCTCATTTTCTGATTGGTTCATTCCTATTTTATCAAATCGTAGTTACTCGTTCAGAAGCTTTTCCTCTCCTTTAAATCTGTAAAACCTAAATTAAACTCGTCTCTCTCTCCCTGCGGTTGTTTTTCAGCTCATCTATTTTCAGTTAACTCTGGTTTCTCAGTCCATTCTGTCTTATTTGCATGTCTGTGGTGCGTTCACAGCAGCAGCAGCAGCAGCAGCAGCAGCAGCAGTAGACTGGTGTCAGCCTGTAGCAGTCTCAGCCTGTCACTGCTTCGTCTTCATCTTCCTCACACTCAGGCTCACGGTCGATAAAGAAGCTGCATATACACTGAGCACATGATGGGGGGCTGATGGAGACGTGTGAGGGTCAGAGACGGGCTGTAAGTGAAACACTGAGAGGTGCTAGGGCTCCGTGCAACAATGGTTTTATTATTGAGCATCTTTTGTCTCCATCTCAGTCTCAGTTTTTGTTTATTGGCTCTTAGAAACACCAGCTGAGTTTCCATTACATTATTTCTAAAGTTTCGATGAAGTACAATTGCACCTTGCTGGTGTTTCTATTACAACTGCAATTGCACACAACTTGAGTAAAGTCTCATCACACGAGATTCAATTCACAGAATGTGGAAGAAGGAAGCAGGACTGTAACCGGCGGTAACCATGGATACCACAAACACTATATGAACTGTCATTTTGACAGCCGTTACTATTGTTGTTGATGTTGTTAACAGACGACAGCAGAGGGCAGAGAGACTTCATGGAAGGCAGTTGAATTTCAATATCAATATCAAACCACCTCATTAGAGCATGATTTTCAACTTTAATTGAAATTTCAGAGGTTTTTTTTGCAAATGTGGTGTTTCCATTACCTTTTTAGGATGCAATTTGGGTAATTTTAGGTGTAATGGAGATGCGACCATTGAAGAGTCTCCGTTTAAAATACCAATTTACAGCAGAATGTCACTGAGGAAATCATCTGATACTCTGATATCAGAAGTTAGAGGGAGAAAAGGTATTAGGTTCTTGCTTTATAAAAGACTGAAAGTTCATTACTCATTAAATTTTGTCGTGTTGGGATTCACAAATAGTGCCAAAGAAATGTTGAGGCCCCTGATTTGAATCTTTAATCCCACCACTGAAAGGAAACAGTCAAGTGTCAGTGAACTTTTTTTCAGACTTATATTTATAATCATTTCAGGGTCACACAGTGTACAGTTATGTTAATTTGTTAATAACGTGAATCGATTACTTTATGAGTTTAAATTTGTAATGATTACACAATACAGCTGCTCAGTCAGCATGTTTGATGCTGTTTGTGCAGCTACATTTCAATCATTGAGACTCAAATGCTTGAGGTTGAGGGTGTTGGCTTTCTTTTACAACATGTCTAGCTTTCTCTTGATGCCTGGCTTTGTTTTTCCTCCCAAAGTATCGGTATTTCACAGGTTAAACATGGTCAACGGTCAATATTTGCAGACAACACACCAGTGAAAAAGGAAGTTTTATGCTCCAAAGTCAGCTGATTTTCTTTTTTGTCCAACAGCCTTTAAGACAAACTCAGATTTGTTTTTATGGTCAAACCTGAAAAGTGTCAGCAGTAAAGAAGTAAAACAGCAACATGCAGCTTGTAAAACATGTTCCAGTCACATGTTGAGGAAAGGGACTATGAGAAATAATTTACAAGTCACAAAAATACAGTGTGGAAAACATATGTATCAGCCTGAATTTTCAATCAATAAGTTTCTGATATAAACTGCACAGACAGAGCAAAAACAGGTGAGGAGACCGTCTGTTTATCAACCTTTATCCAGATGCTGCCATTCAACGTAGCCTCTCCCAACTAATGTGCACAATATACACGACTGTAAGTGAGTTTCACAAAGAGGTCACCTTCTGTGTTTGCTGAAGACTTGGTCAGGTTTTAAACCAAATATTTGTGTAGTCAGAAGAATGTTTGTGTGCACGAAGGACAGCGATGTACTGACACATCACTGGTTCACTTCCCTGAATGCTGTTTTTAGTACGCTGGCGTTTTCAGGTTATTTCTTAAAATATAACAGTAACATTCTTGTGTTTTTTTTGCCGTGCTGTGGAAGAAGAAATTGTTGTTTTGCAAACTCACCAACATCTAAAAACACAAGGCCTCTGCATGTGCCAGATCTACTTTAAGATTCCTTAGCGAGGCATGTTGTTTGGCAGGAAACTGGGATTACTCCGGCTCGACGAAGCAGTTCAATTATTTCACTCTTTTGAGGGGAGTTGCTCCTGCTTTTCAAAGGCTCCGCCATCTGCATCAGCGCTTCAAGGCTCGGCTTTGTTCAAAATATGGGAAGCCTTCCTCGTCTTGGCGTTTTACTTTTGCTTTAAAAGCCCTTGAAGCAGTGAAGCGCAGAGTCACACACCCCTCACCCACCCGGCCGCTCTTCACCCAGGGTGGAGGCTAACGAGTCCTCGTGTGCTGCCGCTGCTGCTGCTGCGAGCGCATAAAGAGTTGTCTGTGTTGTATGTTACACTGCACATACACACGTCTGTCTGTGGAAACGAGCGACCTTGTCTCAGCCTCGGCGTGCATGTGTTTGTGTGTGTGTGTTTGGTTGGTGCTATTGTGCTGCGCGGAGCGAGACTCCCTCCTGTTTTGCACCACAGGTGGGCCGTGTTGCCAGGAGACAAGAGCATCCTGCAGTCTGTGTCTCGCTCACCCTGACCTCAGTGGGGGTGGAGTGGGACGATGCAGGTGTTTGCACCGGGTGGGGTGTGTCTGTGTGGCTGTTTTTGGGAAATTCAGCGCTTTATTTTCAGCTGCATGTTTCTGTACTTACATGAGATTCTGTGTATGTGTGCAGGAAGGTTGTAGAAGGTGTTTGCGGAGGCACACCCATGCATGGCACCGCTGACAGGGAGATGGATGGAGCTGGGTGCTGCTGGAAGCCCAGAGAGGCACTCAGGCCCTTCTCCCTGCTTGAGCGCTCACCAGTGACGAATGGCTTCATGCTGGGCAGATGGGGCTGCGGAGTCTCTACTCACAGCAGTTCAGACGTCAGGGGCGAAGGCCAGCACTCCTCCATCTCCTCCCCCTCCCCCTCCTCCTCCTCCCTCTTTAATTTAGCTGTACTGTAGGACGGAGCGCGGCGCAGGAATGCCAGGTCTGTGAGGAATGCCACTTCCTCCCAGCTACTCACCAGTGACGAGCTCTCGTCGCTCTCTGCAGAATCTTTCTGCCTTAATCACCCTGAGGAATCCACTCTGCTCAGTTTTCTTTGTCTCCTGTGTTTGAATTGAAGATTCCTGTACGTTGAAAGTATTCATTCATAAAGACACTTTAAAGATGTGTGGAAGCAGAAGAGTTAAAAACAAATCAGCTTTCATGGTTGATCGGTTGTCGTCGTTTTCACTTCAGGGAAGTTAAGTCATCATGAGGCAAACAAATCATTCTGGTTTTGGCTGATCCTGATTTTTTATAAATAAGAGCAAAAAGCTTTTCGTAAAGCTGCACAATGTATAGTTTCAGTATTGTCATTGAAACAGACAAGGTAACGTCAAATGAGGAGCCCAAAAATATATTTGCCCCTTTCAATTAAGTATCTGTAGCCTGTCTAATGGATCTAAATGAGCATCCATTCATATATTTTACCACATTGCAAGCAACAACTCCTTTAGTTATTTCACCTTCTCTCATAGCAGAGATTTGAACAAGTTGACAGTTTTCTTATATTTTATATCACTTAAGGTGTTTTATTTAACACTTTCAGGGGTTAAAGGCAGCAGCTTCCAGATCTGTGCTTCATTCAGCTTTGTCTTCAGTCAGAACAGGCTCTTCATTTGTTTTTGAGGTTAAAGTTTTGACCTTCTGATCGCCCATTTTATTGTTTATTTCACGCCCTCCTTCACTCGTCGTATTATTTCATGAGCTGCTATAAAACTTGAAACAGTTGTAGTTTAATTTCCAAATAAACTGTTGCGAAAAGTTTGCTTTGCATCCTACAGAAATCGCTCTTTCTCAGCATGTTAACAGATCTAATGAACATCACCTTCGTATTATTTGGCTGCTGGAGGAAACTTAAATGATGGAGCGTCTGTGCGGGGGCTCGTTATTAAAAGTCTGACCTGATGTGAGTAAATGTTATAGATCATTATGAATAGTTAACGGGCATCAACATGATTCAGACTCTTTGCAAACACAAAAAGTTTTCACGGAGGCAGAGAGACAGAGACGATAAGGTTAGAGTCTGTTATTATATTAGGAAGAATTCAATTGAATGAGTGAAACAAAGCGTTAAGAAGGATTGCAATTTTTTTTCCCAATATCATGCAGCCCTACTTGATAGATATACACTCCTGAACAAAATCGGAAAAATTACAAGAATTTGCATTTGGCACTGATGGATAGAAAGTAGTTTGTGAGTAGAGCTTCAAAAACAGGAGGAAGAGACAAAAAAATAGACGATTATTTTAATGAAAAACTGTGGTTTAAGTTTAACAGGCTGTTTTTATCAGCTGATCAAAAGTTCAAGACATTGAAGTTTACAGAGATTTACGTAAAAACAGAATCAAAAGCATCAGAAAAGGACTTTCTACTGTCTGGAGCTAAAATATTTTTTTTGTTGGTAACTTCCCTTAATGTCTCCTACAGGGTTTAGATTGGGGAGACATGCAGGATAATCATAGACAGTGAGGTTATGTTCCTGGAAGACGTCCTTGGTTAGGGCGGCGTTGTGAATGACAGAGTCTGACTGCTCAAACGAGTCCCAAGAGACGTCCACTGCGACGCCGTTTGTCGCCCCTGCACAAACCTGAAGCTCCTTTGTTCCACTGATTTGATGAGGGACTGCGTTGACAATGGTGTGACTTCTCATGTTGAGTGTGAACCTTCATTCACAACATAATATTGTCGCAAAACACGGCGTCACTCAGCCCGGTCCACCTGCTCATCACCTGCTGTGATAACGAGCATTTCAAAAGCCGAGTGTCATCTGGGCGTTGTTAACAGATGTAGAGCTGATGAATTCTGTCAAAAGGTTGAAAGCAGAGGCAGAGAGAAACAGTAGGAGGCGGAATGGGACGTGTCATCACCAAATAACTAAAATGATCACGAGAGAATCAGATGCAGAAAAATGCAGATAATCTTTGTATGTTATTTTTTTGTTATTCTGCATTTGAAACTTCAGATAAGAAAAGTCCTGAGTGAAAGTTTTCCATCTTCCTGCACCCAATTTATTCTCATGACTTTAAAGGCTTTGCTGTTTCTGCTGCAGCCATTAGCCGAGCCCGTATCTGTGTCACAGAGGATGCTGTGTGAAGCCGCTGAGACGTGGCTAAACTTTAACTACAGCGTAGACTCGCGGTGTTTAATGAACACCCACAGCTCAGATCTTGTTGCATGTGACACAGTTCCCGTCACCTGCTGGGCGGTAATGCGCTGAGTCCATCGTCTGAAGTCACACTGTGGGAACCTTTAGCATTTGTGTGTTTATGCGCCGTTTATCTGCTAATGTCATCAGGGCTTCAGGAGGAAGTGAAGCTGCCGCGCTGGTCCTGGATCAGACTGTAGGAGTGCAGCTACCAGTCTGTGCCTCCCCCTCCTTACGGGGAATGATTAACACCAGCAGGATGAAGGAGGGAGAGTGTGAGAAAATACACGCAGGAGGAAGAGGAGGAGGAGGAGGAGCCTGAGCTTTACGTCAGTTTACTCTTACCCAGAAGGCTGCTGTTTTAGGGCTGCAATGATCAGTCAACGTAATGGATTACATCAACTTTGAGTATTCATTGATACAGAGTTTTAAAAGTCAACCAGATGTGGTTTTGGTTTGATTGTTGTTGTCATACGATGAAATCACAGGGTTCCTAAGCATCCTTAAAAAGTCTTAAAAAGTCTTAAATCCATGTATTTAATACGAAGGCCTTAAAAAGTCTTAAATTCATTGAAATGTTATATTCTGGTCTCAAGTAAATTACTTGAAGGCCTTAAATTTGGCAGGATTTATTATTGTTTTGTTGTTTTTGCGGGACCTTTCTGGAAGGAGACTGAGAGTGGCTACTGTCTTAAAAGCTGCTGGTATACGTTTTTTTCTGCATCCTGGGTCTCTGTTTACACTGTTACATACAGCCATTAATCAGAGAGAATCAATTTATTCTCAATAAACGGACAAAAGTAAACTTCAATGACTCTCACAGAGAGACACACATGCTATGACTTGATTGTAATACAGCAGGATACCCCAACCGCTGACTATATTTATGTGTTTTTGGTCTTAAATTTCATTCAAAGTGGCATTGAAAAGGTCATAAAAAGTCTTAAATTTGACTTGCTGAAACTTGCAGGTGCCCTGAATCAAATACCAGGCAGTAAATGCTCATCTGTAACGTCGGTTCAACGGATGAGGTGCTGTGTTATTGGATACTTTTATGGAGAAAGATAACTAAATTAATACATGGGGAATATTTTTGAGTAAATATCTCTGTGGTTGCGACAGTACTGTGCACTGATGGAGGCTCTTCATGTCTTGATTTAGAGAAATAAAAAGTTCACTCAGTCTTCACTTTCTCTGTTGACAGTTTTTTGAAATTTAGGGAACAAACTAGTGTCAAAACTCCCTTAACTTTTTAAAAGTGAAGACTACTCTGTGCTACTCTCTGAGTGTAGCTTCCCAGCATAGTAGATAGTCTGACAATTCGTAGTGAAATGAGAGACTGGGGCTCCTGATTTGGTCATTTATTGCGATTCAACACACAAAGGCACTGTAAAACTGAAAACTAAAAGCACAAAACTGAAAGATGATAGATTGAGTTAATCATGATGATCAGTTAAAATGATGTACACAGCCTGAATTGTCAAAGGCAGGTTATTTTTACATAGCTTTGGTTAGTGAAAAGTCAGCTGCTTTAATGCAAACGTCAGTGTAAACATTAGTGACAAAAGTTGGCAACCTAAGACTGATTTTTCCAGTCCTGTTAGAGTAAATTTTGGACGAAACGTAATATAAACATTCATGCTGTTGCCAAAGATCAACTAGTTGATCTTTCATTTTGGAAGTCCATGAAACTTTAATTTTCACCGGCTCTGTGTGTTTTGTTTGGTTTTATTCCTGTTTCGTCAGTCAGCTGAGTCAGCTCGCCTCTCGATTGGCTCTTGGTCCGCAACACATGACATTACACACCGGTTGTTCGGCTCCTCTCAGAGAACGCCACACACTACAGGATTTCTAGCCGCGAATATTGAACATGTTCATTATCGACAATCTCCCCCTCCAAGCAGATTCAACCAGACAAAGTCGTTCTAAACACACCTTGTATTACAGGTAAACTGGACGCAATGTTGTTTGTGAACATCACATAATGGGGCTTTTGTTGGCTTTGATGGTAAGGGGGAGATCGGGACAAAAATAACCACAATTGATAAACTTACCATGTTGGCGTTATAGTATGTAACTTCCTGAGTGATGTTTTATTATTTGACATTAAAGGCGAAATGACGTCAACATGTTTCACTGTGGGTTGAATTGATCTCGTGTGCACTCTTTAACCACTGAAGTAAAACAGAGTCCAAAAGAGATCTGGCTACAAAATAATAGTGATAAATCTACTGATTGAAGAAGAATCAATAGATTAGTCAACAACAAAAATAATCATTAGTTGCAGCCCTATTCTCTGTCTTTATGTTTGATATTCAGGTCAGACTAGGGCTGGGGGATATATTGTTTTGAGACGTCAGAATGTAATTTTCTTCGCAGTTACGTTTCTTTCACTCTCTGCTGGTGCTTCTCACACTAAAAAGCTCACTCCCCCTCCCATCCAGAAAACTCACCTGCGCATGCATGGGGAGCTCTGAAAATAAAACTCTGAGCTGTTCAGTAAACAGAGGAAGGGGGAGAGTTGTCCAACTGTCGTGTTGCACATTAAAGATTCCCACAGACGTTTCACGGAGCATTCATTCACGCGTCTCGGTTTATTGCCCAACTAACTTCCTGTTTTGAACCTGCGTGTCCTTCAAAATAAGAGCATACTGTAAAACTAACATTACACCACAAAAATTCAGTGAGAGCCCAGGCTCAGAGACAGAAGTCGGTAACAGTCCTTTCAGCTCGACAAACAGTAGACAAGTGGCTTGCTTGAATCATTATACTGGTGTCATTTCATTAATTAAAGTGTTGAATTGAATATTTAATAAAATGATTTACAGGAGAAATCAAAATATCGAGATATATATCCTGTATCGAGACATAGCAAAAAAATATCGAGGTATTGATTTTAGGCTATATCGTGCAGCCCTAAATCAGACTCTTTGCTACTCAACATTAAGCCCAATATGAGCCATGATTCTCAGTCTGGAGCTGTTTGTGTGACCCTACACTGACTTTACACTCTGTTTTCTATAGTAGACGTCCTTGAACGTGTGCACAGTTTCCTCCTGGTGTTTGGATTTTATCCCCCTGCTGTAAAGCTCTGTAGTCGATAAAAGCTGATGGTAAAGAGGGTGATTCTCTTGTCCTTGCTCGTGGGACATATTTAACACCTCTTTACTTTCCTTTTTACCCCCCCTCCTTGTATTTACCGTGCTCATCCTGTCTCCACTGATCCCACACACGAGCTCAGACCCCTGTCGCCTGCAGACCTATAAAAGCTCATACGTGCACAGTCTCCATCCTCCAACACTGGGCTGTAAAACGCAGCACAGACTCTCTGAAGGGCCCAAAGCAGGAGCCATCAATCGTGAAACGCTGCCATGAAATGATGAGGGACAGATGATCCCGTCTTCAGGGAGAGAGGCTCCTTATCCCCGCTCTCACCGGCCTGTTTGTGTAAACCGAGGAGCTGGTAGAGAGTGATGGATCTGTTGATTAAGAGCAGTAAGCCGAGTTTTTTTCTGCTCTCCAGGAATTGATGGAGTGCAGCGGCGGACAGTGATCCTTAACCACAGCGGTCACAACACAACTACAGCCGCCATCGCCTGTGATTCATTCTGCTTGACTGTGCTCGTCTCGCTCCCCCTCATCACGTTGTAGTCTCTCCTTTTTTTTTTTTGCTCTCTTTTTCTTTCTCACACCCACAATCGTGCCGTACGGATGAATACACACACTAATGTGACAGACTGAAAGACTGTGACTCAGAGTCTGTAGAAGAGGGCGCTCCTTTACCTCCTCAGTCACAATAAACAGACTGTTTGGATTTTTACATTTGGTGCAATATGAGGATCAATATGTTTGCTATCTAACAAAATAAGGCATCTTTAATTCAGGATTTCAAAAGTGTCTTATATTCATTCATTTATTTATTTATTTTAGTTTAAAAGATGATGAAAATTCACACTTGCAGCCCTGAAGCAATTTCCCATGTGTGTTTGTGGTCTGCTTGTCAGAATTTGCCTTTTGATACTGATATGGCAAAAAAAAGTCTGAGAACTAGTCTAACAGAACTTTTTTGCTTGACAAACATTTGTAAAGTTTTACATTCTGTATAAAAAAGTTAATAAAATGAAGCAGGATTGACTGAAAATTTGGTATTTCATTGATTATTCTAAAATCAGACATCCTGAATGTTTCTGATGAAGTTTCTGGTCAGTTTTTGCTTCTGTCACATTTTTACTTACTGTGGTCTCGTTTATCTGTACAAAATAAAGTTCTGCGCCTTTATAGATTCTGGGAAATCATGACTATAAACTGGTTTAACTCAAACATGTCTGCATGCAGTGTTACAAAATGTAGAAGATAGAAAGCATTTTAAAAATGGAAAAACAGAAACACATTTTCTCTGATTTTTCTTTATAAATAAAAAAATTTAAAAAATTAATAAGTAGTGTATATAACAAATTGTCATGAAAAAATATTGATAGTAGTACTACATAAAATGAATCTTCAAATTTTGATGTTTTGAAACATTTAACTCTCTGTGGTCTCATTTATCTCTGTAATATAAAGTCCTACATCTCTATGAGTTCTTGCAAAATTAAAAGAATTTTTGAAGCCTGGATACAGGGTGTATATTCATCATTCAGGGTTTAATAAAAGCAGAAAAAAGCTCCAAATTTTTTATCTTTTACAGAATTTAGCTAGAGCAAATCATTTAGTTTTTGCAACTTTTCAAAAAGGACATAAGAGTCACGACACTGTTGCTGAAATTTTCTCATCTTCTGACTTCTCTGCTCTTTTGTTGACACATGATGCTGACGTGTGAAACATTCATGTACCTTCAGACACTTGAGAATATGACCGTTACGCCTTTTTTCAGTTTTTGGATTGGACAAACGGTTTGTAAATAATGCTCATTTAAAAAAAAGTGGGTTTTTTTTCGCTTCCACCAGCGGGTTTGGTATTCCAAGGGGTTAAAATCAATACAAAAAATCCATAGTTTGTATTCTACATGGATGGCCTGCAGTACTTCACCTGTCTGTTTCTGAAACTGAATGTGTTTTCACTTTATTTGGATTCATTTTGATGCAAGGACACAGCTTTATGGTGAAAAACTGACTGTGACCAGAAACTAAAATTGAGGTTTAGAATAAAAAAAAAACAGTTTCAAACTGGTCCATTTCTGGCTCGTTAAGTTGGCTTTGACTCAGGATGGTGCATCTGGAGTAAACTGGGTTGTTGCATAATTTATTGATTGAGGTCTTTATTTCCCACATAAACAAGAACTGTAAGAGCAAAAAAATCAGCAAACACTCAAACGTTTCAATAAAAGAAGTAGCATTAAATTCTCTTCGTTCTTTCTTGATAACTGTAATTCTTTCAAACAAAAGAAGTCACGTTTATTTTCATGCTGTACTTTTCATTCTTATTTAGTATTGAAGTCAAAGCAAACCCTCAATGGTCATAAAAGCCTTTCCTCTTCCCTGTATCTCATGGAAACCGCTTCTTTAAACTTTCTTTCAAACTGGAGTTTGTGCTGACACGGCTGTAGCTTCACACTCAATCTGTTCTAACCTGCGGCCTCTTTCCCTCACGTCACTCCTCACTTTCACCCTGTTTCGTGCTCCATCCACTAATCTGATGTCCCTGAATAAAGGCAGAAAAGGCCTGAGAAATAAATGTTTTAAGGCTGAAGTTCATTAATGAAACCCTTGTTCTCTTGCAGGGACATCATGATCACTCATTTCGAGCCGTCCATCTCGTACGAGGGTCTCTACGGGGAGGTGAGGGACATGTGCTCCATGGACAATGACCAGCTTTTCACCATGAAGTGGATCGACGAGGAAGGTACGTCACCCTGTTATTCAACCTCCGCACTCATCCTCTTCCTCTAACAGTGCTTCAATGCTCTAACGACGCAAAGTGACGGTTGATGGTATGAAAACACGCTCGCACCAACACAGAAGTCTCTAACTTGACTGTAAACCTCCTCTTTGTGTGTCAGTCAAGAGAGATTTGAACCTCCCTCAACTCAACTCCTTGTTGTCAGGCAGTTACTCAGGCAGCAGTAACCGTGTCAGAGGGAAGATGGAGCCGTCACATTGCTGCGCTCAGGATAAGGTCAGCCTGACCAAACTCATTAGCCTCAGATCAGCTCTCACTGGTGGCCACACACAGACAATCAGCAGAGTCATTAGGCTGTCTGAGAAACCAAAGCTGCTTGATGCTCATAATGAACTGCTCTGTTCACCGGGAGCTGTCTCACCTTCGGCTCCATCCACGGGAAACGCACACAGCTTCAGCGCTGCTGTCTGAACTATGGACATTATCAGGATAATTAAAACCTCTTCTTAATTAATTAATGTTTTGGAGTCTCAGTGTTATGATGCAGAACAACAACAACAACAACAACAACAGTGTTTCTGTTGTACGTGAGGTTTTCATCCAGGGCTGAACAATTTGCAAAAATAATCTAATTGCAATTATTATTTCTTATATTGTGATTGCAATTTTTTGAGCGATTATTTCTAGGTTCCCATCTTATGTGTTTTTGAACAAACACATTATAGGACATGAACATTGACATGAATTGCAGCACAACAACAACAACCCACCAGTACAACTTGTCCATTTAAGTCACTTCTCACTCTTTTTTTGCCACTTTAGGCCCATTTTTTGCAACAAGCTCAACCATATTTCCATTTATTCCCAACTTTCTTTCCATTTTTGTTGACGTTGACCATTTTTATCACTTCTCACTGTTTTCTTTCTTTCTTTTTCTTTTTTACCATTATTTCTTCTTTCTGAATTTTTTATTGTTTCCTCCAAAACATGTCTCGCCAATTTTTGTTTCATTTGGCCATTTTAGTCACTTTTCACTCTTTTTTTGCCACTTTTGGCCTAAATTTTTGCTACTATTTGAGTATTTTCCAAGTTTAATCCCCACTGTCTTTCCATTTTTATTGACTTTGGCCATTTTTACCACTTTTCTCTTTTCTTTTCTTCACTTTCTTTTTACTATTTTTGCTTCTTTCTAAATTTTTTAAAGTTCCCTCCAAAATTTTTCTTGCTGGTTTTTGTTGCGTTTGGCCATTTTAGTCACTTTTCGCTCTTTCTTTTGCTACTTTAGGCCCATTTATTGATACCTTCTCACTGTTTGCCAGGTTCAGTCCCGATTTAAATGCCAGTTTTTTTTATCTTGACAATTTGCTCTTCTTTTGCCACTGTGGGGCCATTTTTTGCAACAAACTAACTATTTTCCAAGTTTGACCCCAACTTTCTTGCCAATTTTTTGACAACCTTGAACATTTTCACCACTTTCCAATGTTTTCATCACGTTTTAAATTTCTTATTTTGCTACTTTCTGATTTTTTAATAGTTTTCTATTTAACTTGTCTTGCTAATTTTTGTTGCATTTGTCCAAATAAGTCACTTTTCCTTTTTTTTTTCACTTCTGGATGCTTTTTTTGATACCTTCTAACTATTTTCCAGTTTCTCCTCCAATTTTTCTTGTTGATTTTGGTTGCTTTTTGGCCATTTTAGTCCCTTTTTATCCTTTTCTTGCCACTTTTTGCCCATTTTTTTTTGCTTTTTTTTGAGATTTTTCCAACTTTAATCCCAACTTCCTTTCCAGTTTTTTATTGCCTGAGGCCATTTTTACAATCTTTCACAGATTTTTGTCACTTTTTTTTTTCTTTTTTTTACCATTTTTTCTACTTTCTGAATTTTTTTAAATTTCCCCAAATAATTTTCTTGCTGTTTTTTTGTTGCTTTTTGGTTATTTTAGTCACTCTTTGCTAATATTTAAGTATTTCCAGGTTTCATCCCAGTTTAAATGCCAACTTTTGTTGCTTTTTGGTCATTTTTACCTCCTCAAGCTGAGTTTTCTTGCTACTTTTTACTGTTTTTGCCTCTTTTTACCATTTGGATTGTTTCTTTTTTAAAGGTAGTTTTTAGCAGTTTGTCTCTTTGGTTGAGTAACTCTGGTGTAGAGCAGAAAACATCCACTTAAAAAACTGTATCTGATATTTTGACACATTTCTGGTTTTATAAATATTGTACTGTCTGTGATAAGGATATTGCAACAGGACATAATGGGATTTAATCTAATTTGTGATAAATTGCTCAGCCTTATTTTCATCTGTCGCTCTTCTTTGTCATTTCTCTGTGACAACATGTAGATGAATTCTGTCACTTCCTGAAGCCCAAACCTTCAAATAATGATCAATCAGACGCCGCCACTGTCAGCGACATGTTACCTTTGACGTGATGATTGTCGCACTCCTCCCACACAAACCCACCTGT
This sequence comes from Thalassoma bifasciatum, assembly GCA_008086565.1. NCBI lineage: Eukaryota > Metazoa > Chordata > Actinopteri > Labriformes > Labridae > Thalassoma > Thalassoma bifasciatum. Next base: position 188,659 of record RPOG01000526.1, read on the forward strand.
TTTCCAGCTCCGTCCTTACATGGATGTAAAGTGTGTGTCATAGTTTTTGCTCACTGCCTATTTATAAAGCAGCAGAAACAACAGCAGCAACAGCTCATGTTGTAATGAGTTAGTTAAAGAACCGAGGATGGAGTCAATGACCTCAGTGTCGCTGCGCACTCTACCTGTTGTTTGTGATGCAGAAAAAATAGATCTGACTCTCAGTGATGTTTAAGTGTCGGCTTCAGATTGACTATAAGGTATACGTTCCTCTAACACCCACACACTGTTTTTCTTTTAAAGTCAATCAGTATTAGAAAAGTTTCCTGCCATTGTTGATTTCCACAATTACAGTACGATTGATCTCTCAAGGCTTCTGTGAATGAGTCATATAGTTCCTTTGAGTCAGATTTCTTCTTTGTGCCACTTATATGTAGGGAAGAGAAGTATTAAGAAGCGCAGTGTATGTTTTTGTGTTATGCTGTGTGTGTGTGTGTGTGTGTTGGTTTGTGTGTGTGTGTTTGATATGTTAGTTAATTCCTGGTGTGTCCTCTCCCGTCAGGTGACCCCTGCACCGTGTCGTCTCAGCTGGAGCTGGAAGAAGCTCTGCGGCTCTATGAACTCAACAAAGACTCAGAGCTCATTATCCACGGTGAGTTCTGCCCGCTGCTTGCACTAACGGCGTCCGCAACCGAGAAAAGACGGTTTCAGGGTTCGTCGCACAAGTTGTCAGGTCCTGTTTGTCTTCAAGCTTCGCCTGGTGCTTGTTCGATGAGAGAGGAAGATACGACCAGTTCACTTTCCTCTCTCTTTAGCCGTCAGTATTAACATTTGTGCTGTTATAGGGCTGAGTGATTCGCAAAAATAATCTATTAGTGATGATTTTTCCCTTTTATTGCAATTGCAATGTGGTGTGCCATTACTTTTAGGTTAGGTTGTTGTTTAACAAACTCAAGCAATAACTCACTCTTCATTAAAAAGAGCACCATATTAGATAAATAAAACTATGAATAAATAACTTTCAAAAAAAGAAGAGCTTTTTTGACAAATTCTATATCATTTGCTATCACTGTTTTCAGTCTCGTTTTGAATAAGAAAATCAAAAACATGAGGAAGAAAAGAAGGCTTTTTGAATAGAAAACCCCAAAATTGTATTAAAGAAACTCTGGTTGCATCAACAGGTAAATCTAAAAAACTAGAATGTCATGAAAGAATTCAATATTCTGAAAAGTGTATTAATTTCTTTGCACCCAATAGAACTCATGGCACCAGTGACCATTTTTTCCCCCATTTTAGTAACTTTTACTCTATTTTTTTCCTTTAACGGGACATTTTGTGCTACTTCCTGGCAATTTTCCAAGTTTTCTCCCAATTTTTTATCTATTTTTGACCTATTTCTTCCACCTTAAAACTTATTTATGTTTTTACGTTAAACTTCTGTTTTTGCCAGTTTACACCACTTTGGTTGTTTCTGTGGCAAACTTCAACAATTTGCTCTTTGGTTAAGTTATACTGGTGAAGGGCAAAAACCATCTACACTTTCAGGTTAAAGAAATATTACACTGTTTATGTCTAGAATAAAGCAGCAAGCCATATTTAATTTAATTTAATTCGCAGTTAATTATGCAGCCGTACTGCATTCCAACAAACCTCTGAGTGGTTCAACTCTTGCCTGTGCAAATCATCAGTTTTCTATATTATTTATGAAATAATAGTGCATATTAACTCAAAATAGCTCTGTATGCTGCATAAATCTTAAGAGAATTATGTTGGAAACAGCTCAAGAGAGGGTAAAACAATAAAAAAAAGTGTTTTAAAAGATTATTTTCTCCCTGTCTTGACTAGTTTGAGCTGTGAATTCACTTCTTTTTATTTACTAAGTGTCTCCTCCTGACTTAATTTTAGCACACACACACACACACACACACACACACACACAGATGTAAAACAGTTACTGTAAGATAAGGTGAGTTTATCATCGACCTGTAAACACAACATCTACTGTTTACATCTGTCTCTGAGCTCTTGACAAACAGTGGGAGAAGTTTGTGAACCTGAAGGGAAGGGCTCGCTTAGAGGCAGGGTTAGGAGAGAGAGTGTGTGTGTTTGTGTGTGTGTGTGTGTGTGTGTGTGTGTGTGTGTGGACTGATATGAGACTTTTGAGTGACAGCCTGTGTGTGTATAAGTGTGTAACCTGAGGCGAGAGGACACAGGGGCTGTGTGGTTAATGTAAAGTTTTAATCAAATCAGAGGTGAGGGTTCAAGAGTACAGTTGATGTCGGCGTGACGGCAGAGGATGACAGAAGAGGTGGAGGAGGGAGGGGGGGATGTGACGGTGGCCCCGGGGGGGTCGCCCGGTCTGCTCGCTAACGAGCTTGTCGGCTGAAGCCCACGTCTGGCCTCTGACTCACACTGCCCCCGGTCTAGCTTGGTTCATCTCTGCTGCTCTCTCACATACACATAAATAATCTTTGTCTGCTTTGCAAGTCTTTTCCTATTTCACTGTAAGTCACACACACACACACACACACACACACACACACACTCTTCCTACATCAGAAAATCGACATGAGTGGATTCGATGATGAGCTGCTTGAGGCGATGTGTCTGCTGCAGGTCGTCTGAGCTGGAAATGGTCCGAAGCTTCGCTCTAACTCTGTCTTTTAGAAGTAGTTCTGCTTTGAATGTAACTTTCTTTTCTTTCTCTCCAGTTTTCCCGTGTATACCAGAGAAACCTGGCATGCCTTGTCCGGGAGAAGACAGTGAGTCACACCTCTAACAGTTTATCTTGTCACCTTTGGGGGGATAAATGTTTTAATTCTGATGCAATTTAACTCGCTGTGAGGAGAGTTCATCTCCTTCTGAAACAAACTGAACAAGACAATTAAGAATAAGACTATTTGTGTCTTTATTTTCCGTCTGATGCCTCTAAATGTGTTGAAAATATTTATTTTTCAGGGAAAATTAGAGTTCAGAAGTGGGGATATATGGATCCAGAAGGTTTTAAAGAGTTATCAAATGGAACAAATGACGAATAAGACCAAAAAGCAACTTTCACAACAAGATGGAGACCTAAGCCTATGGTTTCTATGGGAACATGCTTTAAACTCAAAATGCAGCCCTGATAGATGACTATGGAAAAGTGGAAAAAAAAAGTCTTGAAAATCAACGACTTAATGCCCAATTATTAGTTGGTTATCTGTAAATGACTTTCATCTCTAGGACAAATTGGTGTTTCCATAAAAAAACTGGTCTGATTTGTATGTCTACACAGACAAAGCAGGACTCATTCCTCCCTTTCCTTCTTCCACAGAGTCGATATATCGGCGTGGAGCGCGGCGCTGGAGGAAACTGTACTATGCCAGTGGTCACGCCTTCCAGGCCAAACGCTTTAACAGGGTGAGACTCGACTCAGAGTTTGGTAAAGTTTCTCTTTTCATGTTTGTTGATTTATTGAAATGAGGGCGATGTCTCCTTCACGTTTAAAGCTCGGTCCCTTCACATGTATTAAAAGAAGGGTGAGACATTCGCTGCCCGTCAGTCTCCGTATTGATTGATGGAGTGAGAGGCACAGAGGTGACACAGAAAAATGGCCCTGGTTGAATCTAATCCTCTGCCAGCAGGGCTTCATCTTCAATAAGCCATCACGGTCTCTGCAGCAGCTCCTGGCCTGTAATGTGTGCTCTGTTTGTGATGATGATTTTCCAGAGAGCCCACTGTGCCATCTGTGCAGACCGAATCTGGGGTCTGGGGAGACAAGGCTACAAATGCATCAACTGCAAACTGCTAGTGCACAAGAAGTGCCATAAACTGGTGACGATGGAGTGTGGTCGACCGATGATTCAGGTGAGAGCTGTGATGGTTTTGGTTGATGGTGTGAAGTGGATCATTACCCTCCACGAGGCACATTTTGAGAAAGCCGTTTGTGTCTGGGATGATCGTACTTAATGGCTGACGCTGTCATTCAGGAACCCATGATGCCCGGCCCACCATCGAGTCCACTCGACCAAACCGAACAGCCAGGTAACAAAAACACCAACATCCATATACACACAGTTGCAAAATGGTTACTAAAGAAAGCACTCCAAAGCAAATTAAAATGACAAAAGGTCGGTTCTTTATCACTGCACTGAAAGAATTTACTTGGACATATAACACACTTTATCAGGCAGCTGTTAGTGGACACAGGCCCTTTGAATCCAAAAACTACACTGCAAAAACGGAAATCTAAGCAAGTCATTATGTCTTATTTGTAGTAAAAATGGTCTTATTGTTCTTAATTTGAGCCACATTCACCAGACCAGGTCATAAAAATGTCTTATTTCAAGTTTTTTTAAGACAAAAATGTGGTGTAAATTGCTTGTAACAAGTCAAAAAAATCTGCCAATGGGATAAGATGAATTCGCCCGGGAAGTTTCTTGAAATTAGAAAGATGTTTTAAAACAATAATCTTTTATCTTATCCCATTGGCAGATTTTTTTTTTACTTGTTACAAGCAATTGATGCCTCATTTTTGTCTTTAAAAAACTTGAAATGAGACATTTTTATGACCTTGTCTAGTAAATGTGGCTCAAATCAAGAATAGTAAGACAAATCTGACTAAAAATAAGACATAATGACTTACTTAGATTTCTGTTTTTGCAGTGTATTCATTAAATAACACTTTTCTTTTGATGTAGGGAAAATATTAACTATCACTAACTTCTGTTTTTGACGTCCTGAATCCCTTTGCATGCTAACTCTGGTCTTTTTTCTTGCTATTGTCAACACAATCTCAAATAATTCCCAAAAGCCAAATTCTCTACACACTCTGGAGCGTATGACCCCACCTCCAGGCCACTTTCTCCATAAACAAGATTTAAATCTTTATAAACTATTCATAACCTTCACAAAACAGGACCTATATGCACGTTCAGTCATTAAACAAACTGGACCATTAATACAAATGTAGTGTTATAAAATGAGTAATCATGGTGAGTGGTATTATAAAAGTAGTGGTGACTGAGACAAAATCAATTAAAAAAAAGCATTTTCCAGCAGAAGAATGGACAATTTATCACATGAATATAGTATAAACAAACAGCTGTTATCAGCCGTTAAATCATCAAAGATAAACAAAGAGAAAGGGAACATTTTACTAAAGATCTTTAACCGAGTAAATGTGTTTCTGAGTGCAAGTAGAAGACCTCAAAAGTAAAATAAACAATATGAAAGCCACCTCGAGGAGCGAGCACTGCAGCCATGCTCTAGTAACTCGATGAACGACTCTAGTAGCAGCCAACATTTCCCCACACACATCTTGGAAGGACACCAACGCATGAAAGTGAAAAGCCAAACAAACTTGTAAAACTGACTTCGATTGCCTCCCTTATCTCATCTATTCACTGAAAAATGCTGTGACTCCTGAATCTCATTTGCTGTTTAGCTCCACATACTCAAACTTTTCCAAAGGTTTTGTTTATTCTCCAAACATCAGTTCCCCTCTCATATTTTGACTAAAACCGTAATGCATCCACCTTTAAACAGCCAAACAGGAGCGGTAATCCTGCCATTAGCGTCTGCAATGTTGGGGTCTATTACCATTCAGTTTAATGAGGGTGTTACCTGGCTCACTTATACTGCCAATAGATTTATTTTCACCATTAGCACAGTTGTAGTTTTCTCTACTAGGTTTACCTACTTGAGCTGATCAGAACTGGCACCGTTAATATCATCATCACAAAAAGGTTTATCTGACATAAGAAAAACCTTTCAAATCAAAACTTCTGTTTCATTTCTCATGTTGTGGAGACTTAAACATATAATTATCACGTCCTTCTGGTGTGACAGCTCGATATGCACATGTACAATTTTCAGAGTATAATCAATGTTGGGAAAAAAAATGCACAAACACTCTATGAAAATTTCATTATTTAAAGGTACAGAGTGTATTAATCATCATTCCAGTGCAGCATATGTGCCGATTTGCCAGAGTCACCTGCAAGGCATTTTTTCGCCCAGGGTATATCAGATCATAGCGTCACCTGAACAAGTGTGACAAAACATTTTAAGTGTTTTTTAGACAGATAGATGCTTAATTTCTGGTGGGACTGCACAAAAAGTCCACTGCAGTTGTCTGATTCACCACACCAGTATCCTGCTAGTTTTCACGCAGGAACAAAACCGATCCACTTGGGAGTTTTTTACCTGCAGTAATGAGTCTATAATTCAAAAAAATGCTGTGTCGAATTAATATTTGGCTCTACACAGAGAGTAGCGAACACTTTCAGTACACACAGTACAAAGCATGTTAGTTATTTTGATTGGTTTTATACATTTATTGGATTTACTGAACCAAGTGAAATACAGAATATCTAAGGGCTGAATTCTTGCTGCGTAAATACACAAAGCTCAGGGCCGTGTTGGCATTAGGACTGCGGGGGCCACCCAGACTAAAAGCTGCGTTTGGGGTTTACCTACAGCACCAGACTTAAGTCCTGTCAGGTGGTTTTGAGACTGACTGGAATGAAAGAGCTTAAGATTGTTGATGCTATTGTTGGTGAAGCTGTTGAAACAGTTTCTACTTCAGATATTTGTCAGCAGCCTTAGCAACTGAATAAAAATAACATCTTTTAAAACGAATCTGTGTTTTAGATTGATGATAACACAAGACGTGTATCCGTACAAATAAAGTTGAATGATGATATTTTTACATGTTCTGTTTTCTTGTGTTGTAAAAAAAAAGGTTGTATATAAAATGGATTTTTTTTTTCCTCTCAGAGCAGAGAGAAATGATTCTGCCACTGCAGGGCTGTGAACAAAGCGTGTGACTGTCTCTCACCTCCCTTTTCTCCCTCTTCTCTCTTATTTTTTTCCTCTCCTGCCTCCCCCTCTCCTGCTGTCTGTCTGTCACTTTTCTCCTCGCTCTCTCAGGCCCACATAAAGACCACAGAGACAGCGTGCCTTTCGTCGGAGAAGAGATAGAGGTGAGAGAAGATGATGTGTGACTCACAGTCTGTCAATCTGTCAGTGTAGTCCTGATATATGAGTGTGTGTGAATATGTATATTTAGAGGGTTGAATTTAAGCAAAGGAGAGAAGAATGAGCGTATCTTTAATTGAAAGCAGGGCTATTTTTCTTCCCCTCCTTCCACCTGCGACGTGAGCGTGATATAGGGCGCATGTAGACGTAGGCACCCTACTAGTGCTGTGTGGGTATTGATTTCCTTTGCTGGAGCTAATAAAGTAACCTTTTATCACAGCTCTTAACACCAGGGGCTGATTAATGGGCAGGGGTGTAGTTTGGGGCCGGAGGACAGGGGTGAGGGGATTGTTGGACCGAGCAGGAGAGCTGAAGATGGGAAAGAAATGGATCGAGTCGGACACAGATAGACAGAGATAAAGAGCGAGAGCCAAATGATCTTATCCAGGAGTCCATGGCTGACTCTGGGGACGGGGGTTGTCATGTGATGGGAGGTTAGATGGATAGATAGTGGGGGAAGATTCACCGTAGAGCAGATTACAGGAGAAGAGAGGAGAAGATGAGTGAGGAAATAGTGAGGGTGGTAGTCAGGTTTATTTAGAAGAAGTAATCCAGATATCCAGCGGATTTAATTCATGGAGAAAAGGCTTCACAAAGAATTTTTTTTTTAAATACATGCAAAATATACTTATTTGTTGCCTTATTATCATAATAATGTGAAATATCCGACAAATTTGCAGGCAATATGAGGGCTAATGAGTAACGTTAACAGGACATGGCTATGTTATCTAGCCGACTCTCATCATGAACAGCAGTTGTTGTGGCCACATATTATATTATCTTACTTTAAACTGTTGAAACGCCGACTGTCAACACCGTCTACAGCGTTGACAACATTAACGGCTTCAGTACTAGTTATTACAAAACTTTTTTTTTGAAATACGTGCGAAATATACTTACATTTGTGAACTTTCTTCTCCGGCTCCTCTTGCTCTTCGGGGGTCACCATTGTTGTTTGCTTTTGTTTGGAAAATGAGGACGTAAAGCACTCGTCTTGGCCCCACTCTACTCGCCTCTACTCGACTTGTGTTGCATTTAAGAAGTTAACAGCAAAGATAGCTCGGTTTAAAGAGTCTTTTCGATTAAATCAAAGTTCGTCGGTGCAGGAGCGATCTGTCTGCCACGAGAGTCTTTAAGCACCAATCAGTCCATTAATCCACAGGGAACCAAAAAGGAAAAACAGTTCAAAGACGAATGATTGATCAACAAAAAATCTCTGGTATACCAGGCCCAAAAATCAAAAATTAGAGCGATCTCACTGGATCTAGGGAAGAGTTGATGTCAGGAAGCAGCTCCTTCGTTTTCCTCCGCGTGCAGCAGCACAAGGCTGTTGTTTACCTCTGTTGTCATGACGCCCGACATTGAGCTGCTGTATTACTTTAATGAAATCTTTTGAAAGCTTTGTTTTTTTTCCTTTAAAGGCCACGGTGGCACATATGTTAGTACAAAATTATGTTTGTGTCGCGTTATAGATGACATGCACCCACTTCTGCGCAGCTGTGTTATAAGATCCACGCCCACCGTGAGTCTGTAGTCGGGCGAGTGGAAAAGGTAACCAAACCAAGTAGAGCCGAGCTGAGTAGGGCTGGAATTGTATAGTGGAAAAGCGCCATTATATTGACCCTCGCTCGACAAGTCAGCATCTGATTTCCCTCGCTCTGAAGGGCTAGATTCATATCCCCTCCCCCTCGTTATGCTCACTACCCCTACATGCAAAGAGGGCTTGGGACACCACTACCCCTCCAGGAACGCGCAAATGTAGGGGAAGGGCTAAAAAGTAGGGATAGGGGGTGTATTGGGATTCACCCTGTTTAAGGTTTTAAATCCATCACCCAAAGGAAATCCCAAACTCAACCCAACATTGACGCAGAATTACTTTACGATTATGTTTGTTTGACGTCTTTTCATGATGTTCCCAGGCGGGCACGGGGAAATCGCCCTCCAGCCTGGGCCTGGCGAACTTCGACCTCTTGAGGGTGATCGGCAGAGGCAGCTACGCCAAGGTGCTGCTGGTGCAGCTGAAAAAGACGGAGCGCATCTACGCCATGAAGGTGGTGAAGAAGGAGCTGGTCAACGATGACGAGGTACAAACAAAGATTGAAAATATTACCTTTGCTGCAGCTTTTGATCTCTTTAGTCGCTTAAATCAAGTGAAAACGTTGCTTTTAATGGAGCAATCATTCGGGGTCACCTCTGATCACCTTCTCTAACGTGAAACAGGTGCCTCGAATCTGTCGTTCATAATCTCTCTTAGCTTGTCCCTGTTGCCTCTCTCTGACACTACAGGGGTCTACAAAGAAACCAAAACTGGTGAGGTGAATAAAACAAAGTCTAACAAGATGTTAACAAGACTGACTGAACTTGGTAATCTAAAGCCTAAACTAAACCAAAAAGATTTATGGTGCCTTAACTGTTCTGGTGTCCGAGTCTAGAAAAGTAAACAATACAAAACCCTAATACAAACATTACTCTTAGTTTCATTTTTACATTTTATCCAACCATCCAAAATAACTCGTGATGGTTTTCTATCCCTAAAATGAACTGTCAGCCTAAATTCTTGCACCTGCATCAGAGCAATGATGTGTTCAACTTCAAGTTTTATTCAATAAAGTAGAGATGCACCAATCCTGCTTTTCGAATCAAATATCTGGGCTTTGGTATTGACCTCCACTGATCTTGTCCCCGTATAAATTTAACATTCTGTATTCCTTAATTTAAGCTGAAACTGAGAATTACATTTGGCAACTTTAGACTTTTTCCAGCTTTTTCAACCAAAAATGGGTTAAAACAAGAATTACAGTTTAGTTGTAGACTTCAGTAATGAATAGGTGAGAGAATAAATTTACACATATTGCAAATTGCTGTCAGAGTTGTAGGCTGAACTAGCATGAAAACACCTAAACAGTTTAGCTGCTGAAGTTTTCTTCCTTCACGATATTTTAGCTCTGGTATTGGTGACTGAATTGATATCCAATCTAACTTTTTGAGTCTGGATCGACAACACTATTAAGTATAGAGGTTAGTTTCTCTCTGAGCTCTTGAGCTGTTAAAAAGTACTTCTTCTTTAGTCCACCTTGAGCTGTAAAACATTTTGGGATGTTGAGACTTTAATATCCAAAATACATCAAAAATAAAGTGAATCAATCAGCCGGTGTCACCAGGAGACTTGGAAAGAGATGAGTGTCATCTACATAGCTTTGGACTTTGCTATGATGTGTCTCCTGAACTGTGTATGAGTTGAAAAGTAATGGTCCCAAAACTGATCCTTGTGGAACGCCACATGTAACCTCTTAATGTTTGGGGGAACAATCGCTCACTTGAAGAGCTTTTGCCCTGTTATACGCTTCGTGTCCGCCCAGCACACATTTTGTAAAAGGTCCCCAAATTACCGACCCCTACCGTCCCACTTTTTGGTTCTCTTCTGTTGAGGTGACCTATCCAACCTCAGAAAGTTGAGTTAGAAACATTGCAGTCTATTGATTGGTCAAAAGAATGGTCACTTCCTGTGCAACAGTGGGATTAAAGAACAACAAATACTTTGTGGAGAGATTCTTAGTGTCTCTTTTTGTTCTTTTTAGATGTCTCACTGTTTACTGTGTAGCATTTTTCTTCTTCGTTGGATTTATTAGGGGGGCACACTATGTTGCAGAGCAGATCAGGTTTTACCAACCCAAAATAAACTGTACTGATCCATAAACAAGGCTTATCAGTCATGGAGACAAGATGTAAACTGTTTGGAAACATTTTCAGACGAGTTAATGTGCTCAAATTATCCATCTTCAAGATTTTGATTCAGGGATTAAAAAAAGTTAAATCCGCTGTTCCAACATTTTCAGAACAGGACATACTGTGAGTTTGACTTTCTGTCTTATTGTATATCTATAAGAGCTGTTAAATCTACTAAATTATCTGCTTTGTGATTAATTTGGCTTAATTAGCTAAAATGTTGCTTTACAGGTAAACTTACTGGTTTGCATCACCCTGTTTTTGGCAGGTTGTTTCATACTTGACCGTTTCTGTTGGCGTTTGGTTCTCCACCCTGTTTCAGTTCTCAAACGACTGTAATCTGCTCAGCTTTGCTTGCTTGCAGTTCTTTTTCTCCACACACAAACACACACACACATACACACACACCCTCTGCTCTCTCGCTGCACACGGCTGCTTGCTCTGCTTCTTTCTCTCTCTCTGCCCTCTCCGTGCGTCTGCTTCTGTCCATGTGCTGACTCCATCAGCAGGATGTTTACAAAGTTACTCCAAACTTATCATGTAGAGAAAAACCTCAGAGTGACACACACTTTAGGTGTGTAACAACAACAACAACACACATGTACATGTATCCGTTGAGACATGAGGTTAGTTAATAGTGCAGCCATCACTCTTCTGTCACAGCCATGTATAATTAATACAATTAGCACAGTCAATGTTGGCTGTTATTTACAGTGTAACGAACATGTGTCTGATGCTATCGAGCGTTCATCTTCTTTATCTCGTCTGAAACACTTTGAGTTGAGTTGACAGACCTCTTCCAAGCCATCAGTCTTTCTAAGAAGGTGCAGATAAACCATCATGTCATCAAAAATTGATCCTGACGTACACATGTAGCAGCACAGCTGCAGGCGATGGGAGTAGTTAGCCTTGATTAGACGCACTTAGTGTGATTGACAAATTGACAAGCGGCTCTGGATCAATGCTGAAGTGTTCCTCTGTCCTCTGCCCTGTCAGCGTGAGCAGCATCCGTGTCCAGACATATTATCGCCGGGCCATCGATACAGGCCGCCTTCTGCTTCTCCCGCCTCAGCCCTTTTCTTCTGCACCGCCGTACTGTGATCCTTTATGTGCACGAGATGGTCGATAAAGCGCCATGCTTATTCAGCTTTCCTAAGTTCAAGGGTACAGTGACGGTGTCATCTCTGATGTATTTTGGGTTTGTTTTCGTGTCTTTCTCTTCCAGGACATCGACTGGGTCCAAACAGAAAAGCACGTTTTTGAGCAGGCCTCTAATCATGCCTTCCTGGTCGGACTCCACTCCTGTTTCCAGACAGAAAGCAGGTGAGAAGATCTTCTTTTATTTTAAGACTCTTCAAAGCATGGAGGAATAAAAAAATCTGATCATGTTTGTTAAAGTAACTGAAGATTTCGAACAGTGTTGATGAAGGCTGTGTTGTGGGGTAACTTCTTAAAACAAAGAGATTTTCTTTATTAGCGGCTCCTGTGAGTGAGCTTTGACTCAGTTTAGAGTCTGACTTATGTTTGGGAAAAAGTAAAAAATATTACTATACTCATAGAAAGATCCTAAATCATGAACCAATATTCTGAAAACTTAGAGAGTACCAACAGTTTTATGCTCCATTATTTATCTTTTGTTGACACTTTAGTCCAAAATGTTGCTTGTCTGTTGGGTGTCTGTTCTTATTGCTGTGTATTTTTAACATCTGAAATAGAGTTTTAGTGAAGGAAATTTACCTTAAAATCTTGAATTCACACCAGTTTATAAAATGTTGTTTGTTTTAAGGGTTTTGTTCAGTAGTGTGGTCACTTCTTGTTTTTAATTCCTTCTCAATAAAACCAGCAATCCTTAAGTTCTTTATGTTCTAGTAAAATGCAGATATCCTTAGATAGTAATAATAACTTTATTTATGTAACACTTTTAAAAGCAATGTTGCAGAGTGCTTTACAGAACAAAAATGAACATTAAGAAAGAAGTAAAAGAAAAGTGAAAGAGAAATGTGAGGAGGAGTGGAAGAAAAGAAGACAATGTATAAAAGGCTCAAAACCACCTCTGAATAAATGAGAGGAAAACATCAGAAAGATAAAACCAACAACAAATGTAAAAACAATTAAGATAACACAAAAGAGAAGATTTAAGACCCATGACACTGGCAAAGAAGAAGTTGAAAGTAAATTAAAAAAACAGCATTTGATGATTAAATCACACTCAGGCAATAAAGAGATGCTCAAAAATGGATTTTGAAAATCTAATAGGGGAAATAATCACAAATGACCCTTTGGATGATTAAAAAAGATGAATCAGAATTTAGTCTGATGCACCAAATTGTGCAGTAAGTGTCACACAGTGGAGCTGTGTTTTTCTTTTATTATAAACAGAGGCTTTTATACTTGTGTGTTTTGGGATCTATTTCAGTGAAATTATGTCTTAAAGTTGAAAAATTAACTTTAAAATTGTTCTTCTTTTTCAGACTGTTCTTTGTTATTGAATATGTGAACGGTGGAGACCTCATGTTCCACATGCAGAGGCAAAGAAAACTTCCTGAAGAACACGCCAGGTAACGTCAAACGCTCTCACTGTCAGTGGTTTTCTCTGAGTTTCCTCAGTTATCGTAAATCTGCTTCTGATTCTGGTTTTGGGGGTTTTAGCTGTTCTAGTTTGACCTTTTGAAAATGGGGATTGTTTCTGACTTTAAAAGCCTTCAGTTCACTTTCCATCCAGATTATGTCAAAGGTTATTTTGTGCATTAAAACACCATCTAATGTTCCTCTGGTGAAATGAGTAAACTGATCTCATTTGGCCCTTTTCCACTGACCCGTCTTAGCCCTACTCTACTCGACTCTACTCAGTTTGTGTTGCGTTTCCACAGGCGCGGTACTACGCGTCAGACGCTAGTTTTTAGTACCTACTCTATCCTGGTTCCAAGCGAGCTGAGCCGATACTAAAAGGTGACGTTGACAGTCTGTCGGCCACTAATTGGTCAGAGAATGTCGTCTCCGCAGCTTCTGACTCTGTACAAATCACTTACAAGAGGCAAACAAATAAGTCATTTAAACTCGACGGCACAGAACCAGACTGCATGAACACAAAAAACAGCCCTAGATTGCTCCTTCATGATTCCTAAATAAGTTAAAAGTCATTTTTAAAGGAAAAAGAAGTTAACAGCAAAGACAGTTCGGTTTAAAGAGTCTTTTAAATTAAATCAAAGTTCGTCGGCTCTGCAGCGATCTGTCTGCCACGAGAGTCTTTAAGCACCAATCAGTCCATTAATCCACAGGGAACCAAAAAGGAAAACCAGTTCAAAGAAGAATGATTGATCAACAACAAATCTCTGGTATACCAGGCCCAAAAATCAAAAATTAAAGTGATCTCACTGGATCCAGGGAAGAGTTGATGTCAGGAAGCAGCTCCTTCATTTTCCTCCGCGTGCAGCAGCGCGAGGCTGTTGTTTACCTCCGTTGTCATGACGCCCGACATTGAGCCGCTGTATTACTTTAGTGAAAGCTTTTTTTTCCTTTAAAGGCCACGGTGGCACATATGTTAGTACAAAATTATGTTTGTGTCGCGTTATAGATGACATGCACGCACTTCTGCGCAGCTGTGTTATAAGATCCACGCCCACCGTGAGTCCGTAGTTTGGCGAGTGGAAATGGTAACCAAACCGAGTAGAGATGAGTCGAGCAGGGCTGGAATTGTACAGTGGAAAGAGCCAATTGTTTGTTTTTTTGGGGTCATGAGTCAGTTTCTAAATGTGCTCGAATGTTCTTGTTTCAGATTCTACTCTGCAGAAATCAGTCTGGCGCTAAACTACCTCCACGAGCGGGGAATCATCTACAGAGATCTGAAGCTGGACAACGTGCTGCTGGACTCAGAGGGACACATCAAACTCACAGACTACGGCATGTGCAAGGTCAGGTTTGTCGATGGAGGCTCGTGAATATTGTGATACACTTTGACTGAAATCTCACAGCTGGTCGTGTGTTTCTCTAACAGGAGGGTTTGAGACCAGGCGACACAACGAGCACTTTCTGTGGTACCCCGAATTACATCGCCCCTGAGATACTCAGAGGAGAGGATTACGGTGAGGATCACAATATGACACCCGACCATTTACGGCAGATTTTTTATTCTTTACGGGCATTTCAGGCATCGTTTTCGTCCTTTCACCCTTACTTTACATTTTAGTTTTGCTGTGTAACTCTTGTGATTGATGCAAGAAACCACCAGAAACTGAAATATTCATCTTTTTTTGGTATTTTGGGTTTCTGAGTCTTACTTTTGATCTGATTCCTTGTTGCTAGGACACTGAAAAGACTTTTGATGAAAACCCTTTTGTTCTCTCCTCACGTTTTTTCTTGCGTTGAAGCTCGTCTTGTTTTTCAGGCTGAAGGTTTCAGGTTTTGAACTTCAATTAGACTCAATAAAAATCCAGAGCTTCCGTGTTTCTTTCCTGCCAAAAACTCTTCTAATGGAGTTGTAGCTGTTGACCCCAAGAGATTCATCAGAATTTTCTAAAAGTAGACATTTAGTTACAGACTTTTGTGTTCATAAATTTGGACCAAAACTAAGATACTCTCCGCGCTGTTGCTTCCCGTGACTTGTAAACATCATTATAGTAATTTTGTGTTTATCATTCACTAAAGCTCTCGTGGTTTGCAGAGAAAAGCCATTAGCAGTAAGGAAAAGAGTTTGTCGTCATGTAGTGAAAGCGTGTAAAAATCAATGGTATGATGGTGGGAGTGGTTGCTATAGAAACACTTCATCCCTGCCATGCTCGTCGCTGTTTTTAAGGAGTCATTTAAATGTGAGTTAATGAGGATCTCTAAATGTCTCTGCCATAAAGGATCCTGAGTATTTTGTTTTGTTTCTGTGCTAATGGAAGCTTTTGACCCGTCAGTCTTTTTCTGAGGCTCTCATGGAAGCCTCTCACACTGTCGGCATGAAAACAGGTTTTTATAACGGAGGTTTTTCCAGGGTTTCAGCAATTATACGACTAAATTTACAACTTTTATCTCTAATGTTTAACCTTTAGCTGTTTTTGAATTATATGTGGAAAATTGATCACATTAAGGTAAACATCTAAAGCCTGTCCTGATGCTTGAAGTTTCCGTTCCAATGTAATAAAGAAAAAAACGTCATATATGATCCACGTTTCAGAATTAGATTACCAGCGCCAAAGTGTTGTTTCTGAATTTCTCAGAGTCTGTGATTGAATGAATCCATTTATGATGTGTGAACTGAAAGTCCCTTTGATGAAACTACACCAGCTGGCAAAGTTTAGCAGCAAGAGGAGAGATCTGTGTTTTTCTCTGCTGGAAAAGGATTCCTTGGATTTATTTAATAGTAGTGGTGGAAACAGGAGCTGAACACTCAAAAAGAAAGGATGTCAGTAGAAGAAAGCTAAACAGGAGAGTGATAGAGCAAAAGCTAAAACAGGTTAATCTGTTTGTGATAATGTTCATTTCAACCCACATGCAGCAGTTATTCTGCTGTGATCTGTTCAAACCTGAGAGTTTTTCAATAAAATGAAGAGCCAGGTTACGTTTGCTCTGCTTGGTGAGGTTGGAGTTGGTAGATGAGCACTGGTAGGACATAACTTGAGCTGAAAAATTTGCAAAAACAATCCAACTGTGATTATTTTCCCCTATATTGCAATTGCAATTTAATGTGCCATCATTTTCAGGTTCCCCATCTTATTTGTTGTTGATATCAATTGCTATATTGAAGGGGATGATGTTTTTTGTTCTTGTTTTGAATAAGAAAAATACATATATGAGGGAGAAAAGTAGGAATTTTGGAAAAAAAAGAAAGAAAAATCCACCAAAAAACTCTGTTGGCATAAATCAGAGCATCATGAAAATGTTAAATATTTTAAGTCCCTCATTTCAGAAAGTGAAACCCAGATATTATACAGACTCATGATACGTAGAGTCAGGCCTTTAATTCTTGAAATGTTGGCGGTTATGTCTGACAGATAATGAAAACACAAAATTCAATGTCTAAGGAAATTAGAACATTACCATCTCCCAAGTTTTCCTCCCAATTTTCACCCATTTTTCCCACCTCAAACTCAGTTTCATTGCCACTTCTTGCCATTTTTGCCACTTTTCACCGCTTGAATCGTTTCTCCTGCAAAGGTAGATTTCATTAATTTGTCTCTTTGGGTGTCGAGCATAAAACATCTACGACCAAAAATTGTATCTGTTATTCTGACACATTTCAGGTTATATAAATATTGCACTGTTTGTGATAAGAATTTTGCAGCAGACCATATTGGGATTTAATCAAATTTGCAATTAATTGCCCAGCACAAGCACAAACTTAGTTTATAAAGTTTGATTGTTGTCATATTTAAAACGATAGTGTGACAAATAAATATATTACATCATCACTTTGCATCCTGGGAAAAGATGTCTTGAATAAAGAAAGCAGAGTCAAAAAGAAGATGTGTTTTTCTCTCATCTGTGCCTCTCTGTGTCATTCTCAGAGATAGTTTTTTAACCTGTCTGTGTGTGTGTGTGTGTGTCTGTGTCTGTGTGTGTGTGTTTGTATCCTCAGGGTTCAGTGTGGACTGGTGGGCGTTGGGCGTCCTGATGTTTGAGATGATGGCGGGCCGGTCGCCTTTTGACATCGTTGGGAGCTCTGACAACCCGGACCAGAACACAGAAGACTACCTCTTCCAAGGTAACACACACACACACACTCTCACACACACACACACACTCACACACAGCTGATGTTTGTAGCTGAAGGGTAAAAACCAGCTCAGTGGAAACATGCGACACCTTTGCACTGACACCTCTCTAATGGTCGCCTCCCCCGGCTGCAGGCTCGTGCCATCTGCTGCAGAGAAACGTGTGAGCGCTGCCGGTGTTTTTGTCTGTGAATGCGTCGTAAATACAGGAAAGACTCTGAATTATGGGAATTAAAGAGTGACGGAGCGAGTCATTTTGATGAAAAGCTGATGACACTTTCACATCAGTTCACCCAGCAGCCGCGCTCTCACACCAGCAGGAGAATCATCTTGTCATTTTAGCCTTCGGAGGCCGTCTGTCTCACCCTGCTCTCCCCCCTTTTCTCTCACCTCCTGCAGTAATATTGGAAAAACAGATCAGGATCCCTCGCTCGTTGTCAGTCAAGGCCGCCAGCGTCCTCAAGGGGTTCCTCAACAAGGTACGGAGGGGTCAGACGGGTGTGGATCAATCTTAAACACCGCCGGCTGCTGCCGCTGGCTCCTGAGGGCGACATTATTTCAGCGTCTGCTCCAGTCAGCTGACACCGCTCGCCCTCTTTGCATTCACTCTCTCTCTCCCACCTTTTCACCTCCCCTTCTCATTTCTTACTCACTTACTTTTCCTGCAAATTCTCTCCTTTTCTTTACCTTCTCCATCCCTGTCTGTCTCATTCTCATCTCGTGCATCCCCCTTCTCCCGCTGTCTCTCACCCTCCTCTCACCCTCGCTCCCGCAGGATCCAAAGGAGCGTCTTGGTTGCCACCCTCAGACTGGCTTCGCTGACATCATGGGCCATCCGTTCTTCCGAAACGTCGACTGGGACCTTGTGAGTCACTCATTTATATTTTGGCCACATTTCTGCACCTCCCTCCCTCCCTCTCTCCCTCTCCCTCTCTCTCCCTCTTCCCACTTCTTCGTTGCCGAGTTCATCACGGTTTTTCCTCGTACTCTGAAATGATGGGAGTCATCGCATGCGGCGCCAAATAGGTCAAAATCAATCCATTTATTGATTCTGCAGGGAAGGAAAAACAGAAAGCTGCAGCTAGACAGCAGAAGGTCAAATTTAAGTGCAGCAGTGTCGTCCTCTCCGCGCCGGCCTGCGGGTGCAGAGGCTCCGTCAGAGCAGAAGGTTATTAGAGATGGGATCAGGAGATTACTCACAGTCAGGTAGAAAATAAACCAACCAGGAGGAGAATGACAAGAGCAGAAACAGGCGGAGGAGGACGAGGATGGAGCTGAATCCCTGACCTTTGATTAAGAATTTTACTTCATATCATTTTCATTTATCTGACAGAGATGACAGTTTGCTTTCACTTCACTTTTGACTTAATCAGTCAGCAGAAAGTCACGCGCTTCTCCTGGAGAAATGAGACGTTCACATACACAGAGTGAAGAGGGAAGCAGAGTTTCATGAGAAACTTCTTTAAGACGTTCACTGCTCTCCTGAAAAAATCTCAATATCATCTGAGAAAACTGCACAAACAAACACAAACAGACAAATTTATCATCACGACTTAATCCAGACTTTTTGTCTCACAGCTGTCTTGAAACTTTTTTCTCCTCTTGAGTTGGATTTTTAGTGTAAAAATGTCACAAACAGAAACATAAAAACTCACCTCCTCTTTTTTTTTGAATCATAACCTAATCATCCATCTCTGCCAGTTTAAAAAAGAAGAAATGACTTTGTTGAGATGTTTTGGCCCATGTTAAGTCAAAATTATGATACAAAAAGTCCAAATATGAGATTAATGTGCTCCAGCTAAAATCATAGTTCCTTCATCCCCCTTAATCTCTTCTTCTCTGCTTCTTCCTTAAAAGCTTTTAGTTCTGCTCTGTTTCAACGCCTCTTCTTTTTTTTTCTCATATGAACTTTTTTTTTTTTTTTTTACAATATTTGACTTTTATCTCATATTTAATCTCTCATATCTAAGACTTTTTTCTCAAACAAAAAAAATAGTACTGGCCTTTAATCACTGAATTTCCACTCTTTATTTTGTATTTTTGATGTTTTATCTCATATTTTTCAACTGTTCATCTCAAAATTATGACTTTTTATCTCATACTTTTGACCTTTTATCTCTAAATTAGAAACTTTTATCTCATATCTTGACATTCAATTCACAATTTGTACTTTTTGCCTCATAACTTGTACTTTGTCTAATTTTTTTTTCAACTTTTCCCCTCAAAATTTCTACTTTTTATCTCATATTTTTCATCTAACTCCTAATTTTGTCGACTTGTCCCATAACTATGACCTTTCATGTCATATTATCTACTTTCTATCTCATTATTTTAGCTTTCATTTCATCTTTTTTACTTAAATCAGAAAGTTTTGACTTTAATGTTTTTATTAAATTTCAACTATCAGAAATCAAAATTTTTAGTCCACATTAAATCCAAGTTTTTATTATGATTTTTTTAAATGGGCTTATTTTCGCCTCCTTTTGTAACAAAAACTTTTTAAAGTTAAAGTTTAATATACAGATGATCTCCTGCTCTGAGATGCTTGTTGGAACAAGTTCTTTAAGAATTTCGAAGACATTTTAGTGCAGAAATTATCCAGAAAATGTCAGATATGATACAAAACCCATGGACCTGTGAACTCTAGATTTTTAAAGTATCAGTTCAGCGCTTGTTGTTTTTTTTTTTTGTAGTTTTTCATTTCTATCACCCTTAAAGTCAGGAAGGAAAATTATTATTTTTTGCTCTATTATTTCTTTAACTAAAACTCAAATGAAGCCAACGTCAGTGATAAAAGGATCAGCTTCTAACTCCAACAACATGAATGTGAAAAACAATTCACCAACCTGAGTTTTGTCCACACAGGCAGACGTGATAATAAATACACAGACAGTTCCTTCATACGCAGACGTGTAATTAAAATAAGACGTTTTTATTTGGTTACATAACTGAGAGTGAATGTGGAGGAACAAGCAGCTGTGAATGTATGGACTCAGTCAACACGATGTTTGGTTTTATTTCGTCCTTTAACGCTCGAGGTATCGTCTTACGTCGCACAAACCACAGACGATGATGTTAAAGCTGATAAACACTGTTACCGCTTTAAATTTAGCTGAAAAATATCCGAACAACATCAACTCATTTCTCACAGAGGAGGTGGTGAAAATGTCAGCGAGGAGTTTAAGTGACACCACAGTTAGTGTTTCGCCCGCTGCGTGAGCGTCTGAAGCTTCTGAGAAACTCTCTGAGGAATCTCCCTGAAAGTTAAACTGAGACTAAAAATACTCGGTCACTCATGAAACTTCCTGTTCTCCGTTTCAGCCATGAGTAAAAGTTGTAATTCAAGAGTCGGCTGCACTTCCTGTTGAGTGACATGTAAAACTGTAAATAATACTCACGTCCTGACGGGTTATTTTGAGGATACGTGGTGAGATGACAGGATGATGAAATTACTCACACAGATAAAACCATTTTATATTTCAAATAATAACTGTCCTAATTCATTGTTTTATTTCTAATGTAAGAATTTAACTCTATATTACCAAACGTATCACATTTGATGCATGAGTTTTAAAGACCTGTATCTCATCAACATGATAAATAGTTTCTTTAAAAACCTGTTAGAAATATTTATCTTGTCATGTCATTAGAGTCGACTGAAGTTTTATTTTGTGCTATTTCTAAATGTCTGCTCTCATGAAATCATCCACTCACATATTTTCAAGAAAATTGTTGCTGACTTTCCAGAAGTTGCAGTAAAAATAACATCTAAATAGTTGCTCAGTTTTTTAGAAAGGTGTTTTTTGCATGAAATGAATGCATATTCACTCTAAAACCTAGATAAGATAGTTGGAAAAACTGCCCTAAGTGTCCAATGTGATGCAAGAAATATATCATAAATTACATGAAAAAGCAATAAACATGTAATTTCCAAAATAATTGCAATTTTCCAACTATTTTTTGATGGGTCAAGCATTAGAGAGTCAGGGTATTGTATGAAAATTCAAATATAAGTTGCTTTGTCTTCAAGGGTAGAGGCAAAATGTGAGATTTACCACAATTTAACTTCAGATCGAGACGTTCAAGAATCTAAACCCAGCCTTTTATAACTCAAATAATGACAAAAGTTATTCAAGAAGTAAAAAATTAGACTCAGATATAACCTAAAGACTGCTCATATAACATCAGAATCAGAAATACAACATGTTTTGGCTAAAGCTGATCCAAAATAATAAATATTAACTTAAGCTCAAGCCTGACAGCAGGTGAATCTGAACTTATTGAGAGACTACAGAGACGATTTATTGAAAAACATTCAATTTCTTGAGATAATGTGTGGTTTTAAGCAAACAATAACAATAGCTAATGTTTTCAGGGATCAAGTATATATAGATTTTTTATTTTACGATTGTAAAACCTGCTCATGGTGTTTGTCAAAGGCAAAACTACGTAATACCTGGAGATTACTGAAAGTTTGTTTACGTGTTGATGAACAGACACGTCTCTTCTCAGAAATCCAGATGTGACCTTAACAAATGTACAGACAGACAGACAGACAGGGCAGCTCGCCAGGGATCTCATGACCTCTTTTTCCCTGTTTGGTCTGGAGCAGGAACCCAGCAGCCGGTCACAGTGTCTGGAGGGATCAACTTACACCCCCCCCCACCCACCCCCAACACACACACTCATAAACTCACACACAGACAGACACAAACCTGAAAGTTTAACACGCAGCGCACCTGTCGGCCTGCAGGAGGAGCAGTTGTTGGCCGACAGACGTATGGAGTAAAAGCTGAGACAGATTCAGGAGAAACTTCTACAGAGACGTTAAGTCTGAGTCAGGAGTGTCACAGAGGTTTATGTGGATTTTTATCGCTCTGGTGAATAAAAATGATACAGATCTCAGACTTTGTGACACTCAGGCAGCAACGACTGGTTGTTCTGTTTTCAAAGAAGCTCCACACTAGTTCTTCTTTGAATTACTTTCAGTTTTGTGCCTTTAATGTATAGAGGAAAGGGTGAGGGTGAATCTCATGGAGCACAACCTAATCCACAAGGCCATCTGCACTTCACAGTTTTAGTCTTTCATGATAGTTCAACATTGTGGTTGACTTGAAGGATCAATTTTATTTAGGATCTTAAAAAGGTAGATGTCCTCGTTATGAATAAGTTCATTAGGAATGAGGCCCAGATACATAGTGCGAGGGTCTCTATCTTATTAAATGTCTTTGATAGACTGAACAAAACTATCCCAGAATGTTTGCAATTTTACACACAGACAGAAATTATGTGAGTGATTGACATTCAACTACCTCCAACATTGTTGCTGTGTAGCAAGTTGCTAATTACCACAGCCTGTTGTCAGGGCTCTTGCACATTTTTCATTGCACTGTTTAGTTTAAATGTGCATATATTTTTTTATTCCATTTTGCACTCAGTTTCTATATTTCTAATTGTAGTCCCTAATAATACAGCATACAGCAGGATCCCCCAATCATGGACTATATTTATGTGTTTTTCGTCTTAAATTTCATTCAAAGTAGCATAAAAAAGTTCGTCAAAGTCTTAAATTTGACTTTCTGAAAAGCACTGATTAGATTTGTTTTCTCAGTTTCTCTCTGTTTCTCTGTTTTTCTCTGTCTGCTGTGTCTGATTCCCCTCGTTGTGTTTGTTGTTCCAGCTGGAGCACAAGCAGGTGGTCCCTCCTTTCAAACCCAACATCTCAGGGGAATTTGGACTGGACAACTTCGACGCCCAGTTCACCAACGAGCCCATCCAGCTCACGCCTGATGATGAGTCAGTTTCTTTCCGTTTTATCAGCTCTTTCATTTCTGCAAACAAAAACACAACAGGTCGTTTTAATGATCTGATTTTCTTTCCTTTGCAGCGACGTGGTGAAGAAGATCGACCAATCCGAGTTCGAAGGCTTCGAGTACATTAACCCACTCCTGATGTCAGCTGAGGAGTGTGTGTGAAGGGACGTAGCTCCTGCGCTCACACACATACCATTCCCAAAACACACACACATGCACACACACAAACACACACTCTCTCATGCACGTGTAACGTGGCGTCTCAGTGTCTTCAAGCTGCATGGTTACGAGACAACCTGACGACATCAACCTTCAGTTCGAGGGCCGCACATGCACAGTAGAACGCTTATTTGCCAAAACCAGACTCACACTCAGCCATTTATAACCACTTGCCCTTAAGCCTACCTTCTTTCTTAATTATTTTTATATCATGTAAATCTGCACTGATATCAATCTTCTCATCGGGGCCTCTTCGTCGGGAGCCAACGTGGCTGCCAAGTTCTTCCAAGGTTGCTGTACACAGAGGGGGCGGGCGGGCGGGTGAGCGGGGCGGGTGGAGACGAGCCCCCGACACATGAACTGAACATCCTCTCTGCTCAGCTGACGGGTGTTTCCAATGCATATTTTATTTGTATATATATGAATCTGCGACGAGGATAAATGTTAGAAAAGGCCTTTTTAGCGTCAAGCCACAGTCGGACAAACGCTGACATCATGGAGTCGTTTTGATTCGGCTTCACCGTGGCGACATCCCTTCAGTAGAGGAAAGAAGAATCATAACACTAGCCTTTTAAAAACACAAAAAGATAAAAATCTATATATTTTCTCTTTGTTTTTTTTTGTTTTTTTATTTAACAACATAGCAGTCATTATATATGTTGTTCTGAGTGTTCAAATGTCCAACCAGGAGCAGAAAGCTTCAGGCTTTTTTTCAGACAAACGTCAACATCTGAAAACAAAAAAAAAAAGAAGATGATGTCTGCGTCCCAGAATGAAGGAAACGTGAAGAGCGGCAGCATCCAGGCGACACTACGAATGAGTTACTGCTCTCAAACTGTGAATGAAAGAGCGAGGAGGAGAAAGAGGAGGAGGAGCACAGGTGAAATGTTGCTGTGCAGACAGAGGATGAAAAAAAACACTCACACAGGACCAAAAATAAACATTTTTCTGAAAGATGTCACGCTGGTACGAATAAATAGAAGGTACAGTAAGAAAAATGTGCTGTTCTGAGTCATAGAATTTATATATCAGATGTTTTTCTGCTCATTTTTAATACTATGCCTTTCTGAGAGTCTGTTTTCTTTTTTTTTTGTACTTTCTTCATTCCACGTTTGTTTATTTTGTTGTAAATCAAACACTAAGTGATTGTTAAAATGATCTTTTGGTTAGAAGTCCAAAGCCATGGTGCGGTGAGGTTTGGAGCTGCATTTTTACCACGTCTAATCTCCGATTCATGGTCTGAATTTTGTAAAAGCTCGAGAGCGCTCTGTGGAGTCTCCTTCCTCTGACTGTATCGACGCGCATCGATGGTGCACGACCCTCCAGACTCTAAAAAAAAAAGATTTCGGGGCTCACACGGTGACAGGAGGAACAGCTTCATCTGTTACACTCATCACTTTTGTTCCATTGTTACGTCTTTTTGTAAATCAGAGATGATTTTGACTTTTTTTATCACTACATTGATTCCAAAATGTTACTGGATGAACCCAGTGGAGACACTACTTGTTGTATTGGTTGTGCTCTCGAGGTGTTTCTCACCCCGAGGACTCTGCTGACCTTTGTTATTAGTGTGCAAAGAAAAAAACACAGACGGCAAAATAAACATTTTATTTCTCTCCTTGTGGTAATACGTGCTTGTGTCAGTGTGTGTCTTTCTCTGTTTGCTCATCTACGACGACAGAAAAAATAAACTGAGGGGGGGGAACCTTTATAGACATGTAGGAGACAGAAAGTGTCATGAATTGTGGGAAATGTAGTTTCTGTAGGAGAAAGTAATAAGTAATTTTCTGTATCATGTAGATTAATGTGATAAAAAAGAAGCCACCTGAGTTTTTCCCCCATCTAGAATATTTTTTATCGATATAAATAAATATACACATATAGAAAATGTAACTTCCGCACTGAAAACTATGACTAAACCCCCCAAACTTTCCTCAAACTCAACTCTTTGTGGAATCTCTTCGGAAGCAGATTGGGGCCAATTTTGAAGGAGAAAATAATTTTGAGTAAATCCAGATTAAAGGGACCGTGAGGACTTTCTAAAAGATCTTGAAAACTTCTCGTATCCAATATATGTCTAATCATAATCAATAACTTCAAATGAGGTTAATAGCACTTGAATGGGAGATTCTTAAATGATACTTTTCAGCTTCCCATTTTTGGCTCTTTTCTCCACATTCTGACTTTTTTGGCCTCATTTTGACTTAATTTTTGACATTTCAACTCTAATTTCGATTTTCCCTCACATTTTTTTCCTATATCAAAATTGGTCTCAATCAGAATCTGTAAGAAACGGTAGTTATCCTCATTTTTAAAGTTTTTTTTTTTTTTTTTTTTTTTTTACCTTTTTATGCTTTTATTTTGAAAGGACAGAGAATCTATAAGAGCAGGAAACAGGGTGGTTGGGGAATAACAGCTGAGCTTTAAATTCCAAATTTACTTTTCTTCTGACAAAATGTACACAAATGCCAGAATAAACAACTCTGTAAATAAATCATCAAATGTCGAAATCCAGTGATAGAGCAATAGATTAAATTTACATTTTCATATATGTCTAAATAAATATATTTGTTTTATAAATGCGCAAAATTGAGGAACTGAAAATCAACACAACATAGAATGTAAGCATTTATTTATTAATTAATTTATTGACTTTTCATTTATTCATTCAGAAATTTGTTTCAATATTTATACATTTATTTTTGCATTTCTTTATTAATTTCTCACATTTTCTTTGTCATTTTTTGTCCCCAACAGCTTAAAGGTTTGTCCAACACCACATGAATAAAAATCAGCAAATGATTCATGATTGATTTTAATTGGTGTTTCATAAAATTCAAGTACGGCTGTTAAGTTTTATCAAAACATTTATTGAAATAAATAAATAAAGAAAGAAAACCATTGTGGTGCAGAAAACATGTACAATAACTAAAACCAGTAGACTTCACTCTCCTGGTTTAGTGAAAGTCTGCAGGTAAAACATTATTATAATCAGATTTTTAATGTTCAAAAACACTGGAGATTAACTTAAAATGTTAGATAAGGGGCACTTCCTCAATCTCGGACTCTTTTTTTGTGCTCTTTGAAAAAGCCCTGTCCACTCTGATTAAAAGAGGGAAAAGTCAGAAAAAAATAACATTAACAAAGAAATTTAGACTTATTCTTGTTTGGATAAACTGTGACCATCAGAGCGTCACTGTTCAGAAACGACTCCTGGACCCTCACGAGCATCTGGAGAGAGAAGGGAATTAGACCTGAGTCTAAACGCTTGAGCTTTTCCACTCACACGCCGCCTGCGTGTGTGTGCTGGTCATGTGACTCACTCTCGGGGTTAAAAGGTCACTGACACCATCGACTCCCCCTCTCTCCGCCCTCACACGGCGCTGAGCATCAAGAGGTGAAAAGACAGAGGCGTCGTGGAAATGATGATGTGTCAGAAATAATAAAACGGATTGATTTGTGAGCTGCAATAACTCGCACAATAGGACGTGGATAGAACGCCATTGTGTGCGGCTTATGTCACATCCTGCGCCGCTTAACCATTGTATATTGTCTCAAATGAAGCTGATTTTGTGGAAAATTACTCTCCTCGTAGTGCTGCGTGAGACAAAAACAGCAGAGCGGCGCTCAGGCAGGCAGGCAGGACGGGGATAAATGTCTTTGCATAATTCTNTTTTTTTTTAAAGCTTTTTATGCTTTTATTTTGAAAGGACAGGGCATCTACAAGAGCAGGAAACAGGGTGGTTGGGGAGACATACTCCAAATTTACTTTTCCTCTGACAAAATTAGACAAATGCCAGAATAAACAACGTTATAAATAAATCATCAAATGTGAAAATCCAGTGATCAAAACATAAATCAAATATATTTTTAGGTATGTCTAAATAAATATATTTGTTTTGAAAATATGCCAAATTGAGAAACTGAATATCAACATAATAACATAAAATGTAAGCATTTATTGATTGATTAATGTATTGACTTTTCATTTATTCATTCACAAATTTGTTTCAATATTTATACATTTATTTTTGCATTTCTTTATGAATTTTTTTACATTTTCTTTGTCATTTTTTGTCCCCCACAGCTTAAAGGTTTGTCCAACACCACACGAACGAAAATCGGCAAATGATTCATGATTGATTTAATTGGTGTTTTATAAAATTCAAATACGGCTGTTAAGTTTTATCAAAACATTTATTGAAAAAAATAAATAAAGAAAACCATTGTGGTGCAGAAAACACGTACAATAACTAAAACCAGTAGACTTCACTCTCCTGGTTTAGTGAAAGTCTGCAGGTAAAATATTATTATAATCAGATTTTTAATGTTCAAAAACACTGAAGATTAACTTAAAATGTTAGATAAGGGGCACATTTCTTGTTTATCACTCCTCATTCTCGGACTCTTTTTTTGTGCTCTTTGAAAAAGCCCTGTCTACTCTGATTAAAAGAGGGAAAAGTCAGAAAAAAATAACATTAACAAAGAAATTTAGACTCATTCTTGTTTGGATAAACTGTGACCATCAGAGCGTCACTGTTCAGAAACAACCAAGACTCCTGGACCCTCACGAGCATCTGGAGAGAGAAGGGAATTAGACCTGAGTCTTTAAGCTTGAGCTTTTCCACTCACACGCCGCCTGCGTGTGTGTGCTGGTCATGTGACTCACTCTCGGGGTTAAAAGGTCACTGACACCATCGACTCCCCCTCTCTCCGCCCTCACACGGCGCTGAGCATCAAGAGGTGAAAAGACAGAGGCGTCGTGGAAATGATGATGTGTCAGAAATAATAAAACGGATTGATTTGTGAGCTGCAATAACTCGCACAATAGGACGTGGATAGAACGCCATTGTGTGCGGCTTATGTCACATCCTGCGCCGCTTAACCATTGTATATTGTCTCAAATGAAGCTGATTTTGTGGAAAATTACTCTCCTCGTAGTGCTGCGTGAGACAAAAACAGCAGAGCGGCGCTCAGGCAGGCAGGCAGGACGGGGATAAATTTCTTTGCATAATTCTGTATTCCCATGATGGCGTGTTTGACATTGTCCCCGTGCCCTCTGAGGTGGGGGACGAGGGGTACGCCTCCCCAGGCACCGGGGCTCCACATCACCTTGTGGAAGACGCGAGGAAGAGCGAGCTTGTATAATTAATGATGTAAAAACTGAGGGGATCTGAAAAACATCCTGTTTTAATTGCTCTTATCTTGTTGGGTGTTTTATTTCGTCCCTGAAGGGATTAATTAAGCCGCAGGAAGAATCACACTGGCTGCTGAATTCACTCCCTTAGTAAAACACACACTGCGGCGTCAGGAGCATCTGCTCGGCCCAGTCTGCATCTGAAATCTGAAATCTAGCTCTGAGTTAATGAGTTCATCTCTGCGAGGAAGTTTGAAAGTGGATCAGGCTGCTTCAGTGAGGTGAACACACTCCAAAAACACAAAAAGAGGAGACCCCCACCCCACCCGTCATCTTGGATCATACAACAAGTCACCCAAAAAACTGCTTCATCTCCCAAACATTTTTTTAAACACTCCTTTTTTGTTTAGGGTGAAAACTTTCTATGATGTTAACATAAAGTTGAGTTCTTTTTTTTGTGTGCTTTTTTACATTTTGCCCGGAAAAAGTCAAAATCTGGGGACAAAAAGCCAAAATTTGAGGACCAGAGGTAATTTTTTTTTTACTTTTTAACCTTAAAATTTCAACTTTTTTATTGCAGAATTGCAACATTTCACCTCAGAATTTTGTGTTTTAGCCTAAATTTTTTATTTTTTATCTCAACAATTCAACTTTATATGTCAGAATTTTGACTGTACTTCAAAATTTAAACTTTTCAGCTCCAAATTTTGACTCATTCCAAAACTTTACTTTACTTTGTTCTTGTAATTTTGACATAATTGTCCTGACATTTTGTAATTTCAGCCACAAAGTTTTGACTTCCTATCCAAAAGTTTTGACTTTTATCTTAGAATTTGATTTAAATCTCAAAATTCCAACATTTTATCTCATAATTTCGACTTATCTCATTACTTTGGCTTTTTTTCCCTCAGAATGTCAACCTAACTGTCTCAAATTTTTGACTTTTTTTGTCTCAAAACTTTGACTTTCAATCCAAATATTTTGGCCTTTTCTCTTGGAATTTGCCTTTGAACTTGACATTTCAACTTCACATCTCAGAATTTTGACTTGCATCTGAAAATTCTACTTATCCCATTACTTTGACTCATTTCTCAGAATTTTGACTTTTTTATTGTAGAATTTTAGTTTTTCGTCTCTCAAAATTTGTACTTTCTTTCCAGAGTTTTGGCCTTTTTTTTCTCAGAATTTGCCATTTCAGCTTAATGTATCAGTATTAAGTTCATCTTACAATTTCGTCATTTTCTCCCAACATTTCAAATATATATATCCCATAATCTTGACTTTTCATGTAAGAATTATGACTTTTTAATCTCTGAATTTTGACTTTCTTTCCAAAAACATTAACTTTCTATCTCATAATTTGACTCGTTCTCTCTAAATTTTGCTTTTCCATCTCAGAATTTCAACTTATCTCAAAATTTCAACTTTGCATCTTAGATATTAATTCTTAATCTCAGAACTTTGACATTTTATCTCAAAATTTTGACTCATCTCCATTTCAAAATTTCAACTGGATATGGGCCAAAAAAGAATCTCGACACTGGTCACAACCATGAAGAACAGAGGGTTTCTACTTAAAACCTGTAGCTTGTCTGTAAAAGTGCATTTCCACTTCAGCATTTTCTGTCTGAGAGTGCCGCTCCAACAGTCAGAGCATGTTTTCCTTCATGCTCAACATCTTGACAGGTTGAAGCATCAGAATAATGTCAGTCGCCCAGTCCAGTTTTACTTTATTATAAATATCAATGGGGTGTAGAAAAAGCTTAGAAAAACCTGGACATTTTGGGGAATTCAATAACTACCACCAAATTGGAGAACATGCCTCCTTCAGATCTTCAAACGTCTCTCAGACTCACGTCAGATTAATAAACCTGAGCTCACGAGCAGCGTAATGTTTGAATGAGTGCTGTAATGAAATATATTGATTCAAACAAGAGGAAGACTCCTGATTGCCTCAGACGTAAACCGGTGGGATTTATCACAGGAATATCTCATTTGAGAAGATGAAAATTGGATTTAGAAAAAAAAAAACATTACCACAAATTACACTCCATAAAATCTCCAGCAAGAAGCAGCGTGAATTATGAATGCAATCAGAGTGAAATGTGGGTTGTGTTTGTTTGACTGTCTGGCAGCAGCGTGTGGAAATCCCCCGTCTGATGCAGGCGTTTGACACATTTTGTTCTTTGCTAGTTTCTCTTTCTGTTCCCATCTTTAACTTCATGATGTGTTTTCACAATCTCATCAACATGATCTTCAAGAGTTAGAATATTTAGCCTCAAATGGTTAAATATTAATGTCAACTCTGATATAAATGTAATCTTTGTAAAAAAAAAAAAAAGAAAAAGATGTCAGGAGGATATGAATCTTTAATCTGCATTTCATGACTTTGAAAATAACTATATGCTCTGCAACCAGTAAATAATGTACAAACATATAAAGAGATGCACTTAATATGTTCTTTGAAAGTTTTAAATTTCTGCTTTTCTGTTTGCAAGTTTAACAGATCACGATACCTTTCATGATAATGTGGGGCACTGAGTTTGTAAGGAGGCTTTATCAACCCAAATGTATACAATCTATAACTTAAATAGCAGACTTTTTTCAAGTAAGACGAAAACGTGCCATGATGAAAGTACTGACAGAGACCGTGACTTCATTTAAAGGTCCTGCTCACCCTGTCGAGGTTCTAATCTGCAAAAACAACCTGCTCACTATAATATTTCCCCTAGTTTAGACATTGTACATCTTTCAATCCTGGTTCAAATCCATGAAACCAGAGAAAAAAGAAAACTGCTTCTTTGGGGTCTTGCTCACCTTGTCAAGGCTCAAATCTGCAAAAACAACCCATTAATGATACATTCTCCCTTAGATTAGACATTATAAATCTAGTTTCAACCCTGATTTTAATCCATAATCCTAAAGAAAGGAGGGGAGAGAGAAGAATCATTTTCTTGGTGGTCATGCTCACCCTGTTAGGTTTCTTATATGCAAAAACAACCCATTCATGATACAATGCCCCTTAGATTAAACATTATAGAGATAGTTTCAATTTTTGTTTTAATCCAAGATCGTAAAGAGAAGAAAAAGAAAAGAAAACTGCTTCTTTTGGGTGGTCCTGCTCACCCTGTCAAAGCTCAAATCTGCAAAAACAACCCATTCATGATATATCCTCCCTTAGATTACACATTATACATCTAGTTTTAACCCTAATTTCAATTCATAATCCTAAACAGAAGCGAGGAGAGAGAAGAATTCTTTGTTTGGTGGCCCTGCTCACCCTGTCAGGATTCTAATATGCAAAAACAACCTGCTCACCATATAATGCCTCTCAGATGAAACATTATATAGATAGTCTCCATTTTGGTGTCAGTACAAGATCATAAGGAGAAGAGAGAAAAGAGAAAGTTGCATCATTTGGGGTCTTGCTCACCCTGTCAAGGCTCAAGTCTGAAAAACAACCTGCTCACCATACATTGCCCCTTAGATTAAACATTATAGATCTAGTTTCAACCCTGATTTCAATCCATAATCCTTAAGAGAAGAGAGGAGCAAGAAGAATGCTTTTCTTGGTGGCACTGCTCACCCTGTCAGGATTCTAATATGCAAAAACAACCTGCTCACCATACAATGCCCCTTAGATTAAACATTATAGATCCAGTTTCAACCCTGATTTCAATCCATTATCCCAAAGAGAGGAGAGGAGAGAGAAGAATGCTTTTCTTGGTGGTGCTGCTCACCCAGGTTCCCAATCTGCAAAAAACAACCCATTCATGATACAATTCCCCTGAGATTAGACACAAAACATACAGTTTCAGTCCTGGTTTCAATTCATGAAACAAGAAAAAAGAGAAGATTGATTCATTTTGTGGTCCTGCTCATCATGTCAAGGTTCAAAACTGTAAAATCAACCTGTTCACGATACATCATCCCCTAGATTAGACATGATAGAGACAGTTTCGATATTGGTTCCAATCCAGGATCATAAAGGAGAGAGAGAAAATGAACAAGCACTACAGTTTGGGTTCTTGGTCATCCCGTTTGGGTTCAAATATGCAAAAACAACCCGTTCACGATACAGTCTCCCTAAGATTAGACATGATACAGGTAATGTCCACTCTGATTTCATTTCAGGATCTCATAAAAAAAGAGAAAAGAAGGCTTCATTTTGGGGTCTTGCTCACCCTTTCAGGATTCATATCTGCAAAAACAACCTGCTCACTATACAATCTTCCTTAGATTTGACATAGTATATATAGTTTCAATCCTAGTTTCAATCCAAGATCCCAAAGAGAAGAGAAAAAAGAGAACATGGTTTTGTTTTTTGAGTCTTGTTTACCCTGTTGGAGTCCAAATCTTCTCTAACAACCTGCTCACTATACAATCTCCTCTAGATTAGACACATCCAGTTTTAATCCTAGTTTTAATTTTAAAGGCAAGAGGGGAAGGTGGCTTCATTTTGGGGTCCTGCTCATCCTTTCAGTGTTCAAATATGTAAAAACAACCTGCTCACTATACGACCTACCTTAGATTAAACATGACACATCTATTTTTTTCCGTCCTGATACCAAAACTGAAATCTGATACTGATCTGATTCTAGTCACTTTATCATTCTCTATTCCTCAAAATGACGCTGAGAGCGAGAATGATGTTTATGTAACTGCTCTAACTTTGTAACCCAAAATACAGTTAAGCTTTATTTAAACTAACTGCATGATTATTTTATGGGATTGTCAATGAGCAGAGAGTAAATCTCCAACACTATCAGGAACTACAGTTTAGCTGTAAACCCCAGTTGTGGATTAGTGAAGAATTAAACTTGCAAATATTTCAATTTGCTGTCAGAGTTGTTGGAAAACAAGAGTGAAATACTTTCAAACTGAGATTATTTTTCTTCTATCTATTTTTGTATTTCAGCTCTTAAGAGAAAAAAATGCAGACTGACTTAAGTTGATCTGCATTATGTCTAAATCTAACTTTTATTTTTTTCAGTCCTTTGTTAAATGTTTCTGCTTTCAGTTTGTTCAACAATCTGAAGCTGCACCTCAGCAGTGCTTTGTCATTCGTGCACCAATTTGTTCCAAAGTGCGGAGTACACATTTAGTGAATTTAGTAGAGCACTGGCACCAGTTTCGTGCTCAGCGTTGGCAGGAACTTTGAGAGAAAAGGTTGGATTGATGCAGCTTAGAGCCTCTTTCTTTCCAAACGTTTCCACTGAGAGTTGAATGCACACTCATGGCCAAATGTTTCGTCGTGTGCTGGTTTAGATCTGAGATGTGATGTTGGAAACCTAGTTTTAGATATAATTTTTTAATGATTATAACAGTTGCAGAGAAGTTTATGATCTGTGTGTGGTTTTGCAGGGATTCATCACATTTTTGGTTCAGTAAAGAATGAGAAACATGGGATCAGGTGTGCGTGCCATGTTATTGTGACATTTTGTTCTGTAGCTTTAAATAAAACCCTCATAACTTTGTTTCCGCTGCACATCTAGGCCATGATTCCTGGCGGAGGAGAAGCTGCATCTCAACAGAAACCTTTCAGTTAAATAAATGATGAATAAAACTGTAAAGGAAAAGGTTTCTCAGCATAGTTTGATGCTGCAAAACCGTGTCCAGAGCCAGGCAGTGAAGTGGAGGAACTGACAGAGGTGTGCACGACATTTTGAAGAGAAAAAAGACACTTTAGCACGTTTTGAACCAAAGAGGGGACTTTTGCATATTTCGGCCACCAA
This sequence comes from Thalassoma bifasciatum, assembly GCA_008086565.1. Taxonomy (NCBI): domain Eukaryota; kingdom Metazoa; phylum Chordata; class Actinopteri; order Labriformes; family Labridae; genus Thalassoma; species Thalassoma bifasciatum. Next base: position 222,983 of record RPOG01000526.1, read on the forward strand.
AAAGACGGCACTTAAGCATGTGTTTGGGCTCCCAGGAGACAGTTTATCATGTTATAAAGAGCCAAAGGAACAGATAAGTGTGGTTTTTGTACCAGGGCACAAAAATGTGTGTTTTCGCTTCCAAGAAGGTACTTTATTGCAAGTTTAGCACCAGGGAGGGCACTTTAGTGTGTTAGGCTTACAAAATGATGCCTAGGTACATGTTTTCGCTCCCAGGAGGGCAGCTTATCATGTTAAACCTGCCAAGGATGCACTCTAGTTTGGCATCAAGGAGCACACTTTGTTTTATTTTGGCCCTAAGAGAGCACTTCAGCACATTATGGAGCAAAAGAGGGTACTCTTATGTGTATTTTGGCATCTTAGAGGGCACTTTTACACATTTTGGCAACCAAGAAAGAAACTTAGCACACAATTTGGCTACCAAAATGCACTTGAGCTTGTATTGTGGACTCAAGGAGGGCAGTTTATCATGTTTTCACCAGCCAAAGCAGCAGATTAGTGTGGTCCCCAACCAGACGGGCAATTAAGCATGTGTTTTGGCTCCCAAGAAGGCACTTTCACTTCAGTTTGGCACCAAGGAGGGCACTTTGGCACACATTTGGCTGCCAAGAGGACATATAAGGGCATGTCTTGGCGCCAAAGAGGGCACTTTAATGCATGTTTTGGCTCTTCAGAGAGCACTTTGGTGTATTTTGAGTCCCAAGAGGAGACATTTTTTGGTTCCCAGGAGAGCAGTGTATCATGTTTTAACCAGCCATAGCAGCAGATTAGTGTGGTCCCCAACCAGAAGGGCAATTAAGCATGTGTTTTGGCTCCCAAGAAGGCACTTTCACTTCAGTTTGGCACCAAGAAGGGCACTTTAGCACACATTTGGCTGCCAAGAGGACATATAAGGGCATGTCTTGGAGCCAAAGAGGGCACTTAAATGCGCATTTTGTATCCAAAGAGGGCACTTAAATGCATGTTTTGGCTCTTCAGAGGGCACTTTGGTGTATTTTAAGTCCCAAGAGGAGACATTTTTTGGTTCCCAGGAGAGCAGTGTATCATGTTTTAACCAGCCGAAGGAGCAGATTAGTTGGTTTACCTTCCAAGAGGGCACTTCAGCATGTGTTTTGGCTCCCAAGAAGGCACTTACGGGTAAGTCTTGCACCAAAGAAGGAACTTTAGCACATGTTCTGTCTCCAAGAAGGGCGCTCCCCTCTTTACTTTCCACTGCTCATTGAGAACATAATCAGTGATGATTGACTGATGACACAAATACGTTAGAAACACTGAGACTATTTTTTAATGTGGCCCCTGTATCTGATTTGACACCAGCAGCCCACACAAACCAGAGAGCAGAGCATTCCTGGAAACCCACCCTGAACTGTCTGACACCTCTGACTCTGACTCTGTGTGTGTGTGTGTAGGTGTAGATGAGTGTGTGTGACCTCCAGCAAGCATCATTACCTCAAATTACAAACGCATCCTCTGATCAACAGCGTTCATATTCCAATATCCCTCATCGAACCCAGACAACAGGATGTATGAAAACGACTCTCTGCCCCCAAGGGTCCACTTAGCAGCGAGTCCAATAACACTTAGACTGAGTGTGGTCTTATCAGTGTGCTGTCAGAGTCCGTCTGTGAACCCCAGCTAACCCCCCACACACCGATGCTAATGCTAACACCATCCCTCATCTCTCAGCTATGTGCTTTAGCTCTAATGAACAATCAGTGCAGGTCACAATAAGGCAGATATGAGATTAATTTAGTCCCTGCAGTACAAAGAGTGATGTTATTACAGGAAAATCAATGTCCCTCTTGTTGTTCTCAGGGGCTGGACAGGGTGTACGCACATCTGCTCTCATAATACAACTGCTGACCTTGCTGTCAGAGAGCGAGCGAGCGAGAGGGAGAGAGAGAGGCTGCAGAGAAACGACCGGCTGTGTTGTTTATCAAAGCTTTATCAAGCCGGTGTGCTCCCACAGACGTGCGACATCAGACTGTGGGTCAGTCAGCCAGAGTGCAGACTCCAGCTGAGGAATAAGACGCACCGCATATGTAGACAGGGCGTGATAACCTTTACAGATCAGGATTCAGCAAAGAAAATAAATTATCTCAGAGTCAGACCCAGGAAGGAGATGTTACAGAAAGAATAAACCTCCTGGAGATGAACATGTATGATCTATAATTCATAAAATCTCATTATTGACCTGCTCGGATTTTATGAACTCTCACCATCACTGACAGCACAATGGGCGGCTGAATGACCCCGTGACCTTTTCTTTTTCCAGAGTAGGTCCATAAAAAGAGGGAGGGGGATGGGGAGGGGAGGTGGGAGAAGGCAAGCCTCCCTTTTGCTCTGCCTGAGTCAGTTCTCATGACAGAAAAGTTAATGGAAAGAAATTACAATAATCTAGTCTTCACTGTGTTATTCATTCAGCGTAATGTGAGCATAAGTGAACACACATTTACACACAAACTGTTATCCACATCTCTACACATCCATTATGTATTGTTATCAGACAGAAAAATAAAATAAAATGATCAACAGACCCCATGTTTTAGCCGCACAAACCACATTCTGACCATAGTACAACACCATGGCTCTGTAGTAGAAGGGTCCAGCTGCTGGAATACACTGTGTGCTTGTCCCTTGAAAACAATAGAGTGAAATCAATTTATTAGGAATAGGAAACCTTAGCAGATGAGCAGCTTAAATTCCATATCAGACAAAAATAGGACAACATTTCACCTCCTTCACTCTGGAAACTCAGTTACTGGATGTTTGCAGTTTTATTCAAAGATATGATGCAACAAAGGGGTGAACATCATATTCCAACTGCTGTGAAATCAAATTTGAAATGTGGAAATATTTAAATAAAATATTATTTGCAAGACAGTGAAATTTTTCATTTTGAATTATATTTTTGTATCAGATATAGACATTGGATAATAATATCATCAAGAAGTGATATAAATATAAAAAGATAACTCATTATTATTTAAGTGATGAGACCATAACTAGTTATACATTTTTACTTCAAGCAATGTTTGGAATGAATTTTTATACCTACTGTCACCCATTAAGTTGTGAAAAAACCTTTCTACAGCTCCTCAGTGATTATGACTTGCAAAGGTTTAATTTTCCAGTGATGTGCTTGTGATTTTAGAGCCCCCTAAGGGTCACGGCGAGAATTTTTTCATCGCAGACTTTCATTCCCACATTATACTTTTGTGTTTCCTTGCAATGTATTTTCCCCTTCCATTCATTCTGCTGTGTTAGGAGAGGCTGCAGAAGGACTGGAAACAAAAAAGTATAAAATGTTACACCTTGTCCTATATAAGAAGCAAGAACGGATGGTGAAAAGTAAATCTGATGCCAATACAAGGATTAAACAGGTTGTAGAGCATAAAACATCTACTGCAAAAATTGTATCTATTCTGACACATTTGAGGGTAAAGAAATATAATTTTTTGAAGATAAGATTTGATCTAATTTGCAATGAATTGCTCAGCCCTACAATTTTGTCTGATTTTATTATTATTATTAAGATTACAGCAATGACTGGAGTCATGCTCTGTAATCCCACCATCACAAACTAACCTGCACTATGAACACTTAATCTATACATGCGCCTATCATAACAATTTTGCAATCTTTTCATTCTCACAAGAGCAATATCATGGTCTACCTGCTGTTTACACAGGAATTTAGTGTTAACCCTTTAACTACAACCTCGAACAAATGGTTTAGACCATTTTGAGTTACAATATTTCAATAAGAAGAGTCTGTAACTTGAGGTTTGCAATTGATCTTGTGCCTCCAAAACGTTTTATTTGGTTGCACTACCACAGTCAAGTTGTGGAGATGACATACTGAAGGCATATAAATGTGTCTTTGTTTTGCACTTCGTTATTATAGTTTTTCAAGCTAATTGAATGTTTTACACAGTAGCATTCAGTCACAAGTAAATATGAATGTGAGTATTTTCAGTTATTGCACTTCAGTCAAGATGAAAAATTTGCAAATGCAGTTTTTCCTTGTTTCATGCAATCAAACTGTTCAATGCCTTTGACTTTTTCTACTACTTTTTGTATTCCTATGAAATGTTATAACCACTAAGTAACACTTCAGCCATTGGGTTTGAGGTCAATATTGACAATGAAATTTGATTGACTTCGATTTTTCAGTTTAAGCCTTCATGTGTTTTGAATTAATGTACTATGGACTGATGTTTATTGCCAATTTTTTAGTTAATCCTATGATGGTAGTACAGAGTAGGCTAAAATAAGCCTTGGGGCTTCAGCCTATTCCTTTTTCGGCTGCTGTCTGTTTTCTTTTTTTGTATAAACATGATTTTATTTTTTATTTTTTAACAGAAAAAAAGCATTCATTCATTCATATTAAAGAAAAAACCTTAATTGTTTGTTAAAAAAGGAAAAGATTGTGGTTGTTGCTCACCTATTGCAAGAAGAAATAAAATAAATAAATAAATAAAAAATGAATAAACAAAAGATTCTATATTCCTTTTTTCTTGATGTGGTAGTTAAAGGGTTAAAAACTAACTAATTTTGGCTCTTTTAATTTCACTTTTTTTAATGTTTATATTTTACCCAATGTTATAAGTGACACTTCAGCCATTGGGTTTGAGGTCAATATTTAAAAAATTAAAAGGTTTGTTTAAAAGAAATGAAAAGATTTTGGTTATCACTCACCTATTGCAACAAGAAATGCAAAAAAAAATAAAAAAATAAAAAAATAAAAAAAACCTGTGAGACCCCTATTTTCTTGATGGGGTAGTAAAAGGGTTAAAAAATTAACTAATTTTGGCTCTTTTAATTTCACTTTTTTTATGTTTATATTTTACTCAATGTTATAAGTGACACTTCAGCCATTGGGTTTGAGGTCAATATTTAAAAAATTAAAAGGTTTGTTTAAAAGAAATGAAAAGATTTTGGTTATCACTCACCTATTGCAACAAGAAATGCCAAAAAAAAAAAANAGAGTGATGTTATTACAGGAAAATCAATGTCCCTCTTGTTGTTCTCAGGGGCTGGACAGGGTGTACGCACATCTGCTCTCATAATACAACTGCTGACCTTGCTGTCAGAGAGCGAGCGAGCGAGAGGGAGAGAGAGAGGCTGCAGAGAAACGACCGGCTGTGTTGTTTATCAAAGCTTTATCAAGCCGGTGTGCTCCCACAGACGTGCGACATCAGACTGTGGGTCAGTCAGCCAGAGTGCAGACTCCAGCTGAGGAATAAGACGCACCGCATATGTAGACAGGGCGTGATAACCTTTACAGATCAGGATTCAGCAAAGAAAATAAATTATCTCAGAGTCAGACCCAGGAAGGAGATGTTACCGAAAGAATAAACCTCCTGGAGATGAACATGTATGATCTATAATTCATAAAATCTCATTATTGACCTGCTCGGATTTTATGAACTCTCACCATCACTGACAGCACAATGGGCGGCTGAATGACCCCGTGACCTTTTCTTTTTCCAGAGTAGGTCCATAAAAAGAGGGAGGGGGATGGGGAGGGGAGGTGGGAGAAGGCAAGCCTCCCTTTTGCTCTGCCTGAGTCAGTTCTCATGACAGAAAAGTTAATGGAAAGAAATTACAATAATCTAGTCTTCACTGTGTTATTCATTCAGCGTAATGTGAGCCTAAGTGAACACACATTTACACACAAACTGTTATCCACATCTCTACACATCCATTATGTATTGTTATCGGACAGAAAAATAAAATAAAATCATCAACAGACCCCATGTTTCAGCTACACCAACCTCATTCTGACCGTAGTACAACACCATGGCTCTGTAGTAGAAGGGTCCAGGTGCTGGAATACACTGTGTGCTTGTCCCTTGAAAACAATAGAGTGAAATCAATTTATTAGAAATAGGAAACCTTAGCTGATGAGCAGCTTAAATTCCATATCAGACAAAAATAGGACAACATTTCACTTCCTTCACTCTGGAAACTCAGTTACTGGATGTTTGCAGTTTTATTCAAGGATGTGATGCAACAAAGGGGTGAACATCATATTCCAACTGCTGTGAAATCAAATTTGAAATATGGAAATATTTAAATAAAATATTATTTGCAAGACAGTGAAATTTTTCATTTTGAATTATGTTTTTGTATCAGATATAGACATAGGATAACAATATCATCAAGAAGTGATATAAATATAAAAAGATAACCCATTATTATTTAAGTAATGAGACCATAACTAGTTATACATTTTTACTTCAAGCAATGTTTGGAATGAATTTTTATATCTACTGTCACCCATTAAGCTGTGACAAAACCTTTCTACAGCTCCTCAGTGATTATGACTTGCAAAGGTTTAATTTTCCAGTGATGTGCTTGTGATTATAGAGCCCCCTAAGGGTCACGGCGAGAATTTTTTCATCGAACACTTTCATTCCCACATAATACTTTTGCGCTTCCATGCAATGTATTTTCCCCTTCCATTCATTCTGCTGTGTTAGGAGAGGCTGAACGGCACAACAAAGCCCAGAAGGACTGGAAACAAAAAAGTGTAAAATGTTACACCTTGTCCTGTATAGGAAGCCAGAACAGATGATGTAAAGTAAATCTGATGCCAATACAAGGATTAAACAGGTTGTAGAGCATAAAACGTCTACTGCAAAAATTGTATCTATTCTGACACATTTGAGGGTAAAGATATATATATTTTTGAAGATAAGATTTGATCTAATTTGCAATTAATTGCTCAGCCCTACAGTTTTGTCTGATTTTATTATTATTATTAAGATTACAGCAATGACTGGAGTCATGCTCTGTATTCCCACCATCACAAACTAACCTGCACTATGAACACTTAATCTACACATGCGCCTATCATAACAATTTTGCAATATTTTCATTCTCACAAGTGCAATATCATGGTCACCTGCTGTTTACACAGGAATTTAGCGTTAACCCTTTAACTACAACCTTGAACAAATGGTTTAGACCATTTTGAGTTACAATATTTCAATAAGAAGAGTCTGTAACTTGAGGTTAGCAATTGATCTTGTGCCTCCAAAACGTTTTATTTGGTTGCACTACCACAGTCAAGTTGTGGAGATGACATACTGAAGGCAAATAAATGTGTCTTTGTTTTGCACTTTGTTATTATAGTTTTTCAAGCTAAATGAATGTTTTGCACAGTAGCATTCAGTCACAAGTAAATATGAATGTGAGTATTTTCAGTTCTTGCACTTCAGTCAAGATGAAAAATTTGCAAATGCAGTTTTTCCTTGTTTCATGCAGTCAAACTGTTCAGTGCCCTGGATATTTATGAAAAGCATTTGTTTGACATTTTCTACTACTTTTTGTATTCGTATGAAATGTTATAACCATTAAGTGACACTTCAGCCATTGGGTTTGAGGTCAATATTGACAATGAAATTTGATTGACTTCGATTTTTCAGTTTAAGCCTTCATGTGTTTTGAAATAATGTACTATGGACTGATGTTTATTGCCAGTTTTTTTAGTTAATCCTATGATGGTAGTACAGGGTAGGCTAAAATAAGCCTTGGGGCTTCAGTCTATTCCTTTTTCGGCTGCTGTCTGTTTTCTTTTTTGTATACACATGATTTTATTTTTTATTTTTTTTTACCAGAAATAAAGCATTCATTCATTCATGTTAAAGAAAAAACCTTAATTGTTTGTTTAAAAAAGGAAAAGATTGTGGTTGTTACCCACCTATTGCAACAAGAAATGCAAAAAAAAAAAAAAAAAAAAAAGATTCTATATTCCTTTTTTCTTGATGGGGTAGTTAAAGGGTTAAAAAATGACTAATTTTCGCTCTTTTAATTTCACTTTTTTTAATGTTTATATTTTACTCAATGTAATAAGTGACACTTCAGCCATTGGGTTTGAGGTCAATATTTAAAAAATTAAAAGGTTTGTTTAAAAGAAATGAAAAGATTTTGGTTATCACTCACCTATTGCAACAAGAAATGCAAAAAAAGAAAAAAAAGAAAAAAAGAAACAAAAACCTTTGAGACCCCTTTTTTTCTTTATGGGGTAGTTAAAGGGTTAAAAAATTAACTAATTTTGGCTTTTCCAATTCCACTTTGTTTTAATGTTTATATTTTACTCAATATTATACTGATATTGCTTATATTCTTACTTACATTTTGCTCTTGCTCTTGTGTGTACTTATCTTATTTTTTTCTTGTGTGATTCTAATATATAGGGTCTTGTCGAGAAAAAAATAAAAATAAAAAAAAACAACAGGACCTGAGTGCTAATTTCATAGCACTGACATGTAAATGTGAGCAGGTTTGACATTAAAGTTCCTTAAATCGACCTCCAGAAAGTCCCAGGACTCAGTGTATAGCTTCCTCACTCAGCCTGCAGTTGACATATATTTCCACTTCTCTCCGCTTCGAGCTTTAACTACCGCTGGAGGAAATAAATCCCTCTCGGTCAGTGTGAGACAGACGCTCTAACCGACAGACCGACAGACAGACAGACAGGGAGGCAGGCAGACAGACGAGAGACACCCCCGCATAGTTTCCGTCAGCCGGGTGACGTCTCCGCCTCTCAGCCCGTGTGCAGTGTGACGTTGCGGGGCTGTAGTGGAACCTCTAGCTGCATCTTGTTGACGGTCCGCCAGGCTTTTCCAGTACGGAGAGGACCACAGGCGAGTGAGGACCGAGAGACACCGCGGCGTTCACAGGCAAGTGTTTCATTCTGCCTTTTAGAAATTATAAATGGTACAACAGAGAGGAGAGGGGCTTGTTTCGGAAAACGTTAGGTTTGTATTCGGCAGTTTAATCCTTCGCTTGACGATTAACGGTTGAATTCCTGTGTTGAGCCGGAGCCGACGGAGAGGAGGAGGAGGAGGGGTTGAAGCTAACACTGTTTAGCCTGCTGTATCGCTCTCTATCGGGGCTGTAAATGTAAGCGTTCTCAGCCTTTGCGGTTCGCCTGCTTTAAACCCTGAATATGAAAAGACAGCATCCCTTAGCTTGTGTCATTTCAGGTGTGTTGTCACTGTACGTGTCGCTTGAACCGTTGAATGCTTGGTGTATTTATTACAGGGTTAAGTTAGCCTACGGACCTATTGTACGCGACCAATTCGCTTCGGTGTGCGTTGCTTGTCACATTCGTGTAAATTTGAGAGCTTTCCATTTTAAGAAAAAACCCTCACACGAGGCTGTGTGGCTGTAAATCGTCAACCGTTTTCTCATAAAGCGATGATTGCGACATAGTGAAGGAGTAAAAGGAGACGCCGCTTGCTGGTCGCATCGCTCCGTTATCTCAGCACGCTCTCGTGAGCGAAGTGTTCGCTTGTAATACACAATGAATGGAAGCGAACTCAGCCGCGCATCTGTTCGCTTTGAGTTTGACGCAGCTAAGCTAGTTAGCGCAATTAGTATCAGGCTTTTCAAAGGCATAACGGCTATTTTTGAGTTAATCCCTTCAGGAATGGTAATGTATTATGAGTTTGCTTTATGTTTAATTCGATTTTTCATGGTTATTAATCATGTTCATCTCAAATTCATTAATGTTTCAGCCGTATTCGTAATATTTTAATGCCATTTGGGGGGCAGTTTGACCGTTGAGTCGACCATATTCTCGGGTGTTTGACATCCAGACTCGCCGCTGCTGCCGCTGCCTTTGCTGGAGTGAAACCCCCACCGTGTCCGCACCATGTCGGTGTGTGCGTTACGCTCGACCGCGGTGCCTTCCCAGACCAGACTGTAGTGTAGACAGTGAATGTCATTATCAGCGCTGTCTGCATACCAGTGCAGCAGAGGAGGCGAGGTACAGTTTGCAGACTGGAGAGGAGGAGGAGGAGAAGGAAAAGGAGGAGGAGGAGGGGTTGGAGCTGTGTGTGAGGATGGAGCAGAGCGGCAGCAGCGTTAGACACGGTGCGGTGTCCTTGTAGCAGCAGAAAAAGAAGGATACTAGACGTGAGAAATATGTTGCGCATACTATGAATGGTTATGAAGTGGTATTGAAAAAAATAGTGCTTCGCTGGAGTGCATGTCTGGGTTTTTTTTTCTCACCAAATCAAAGCGCGTCTCTGCAAACACAGCAGGTGAAGTGTTAGGAAAGATCTGCCCCCACCTCCAGCCACAGTATCGACTCTCTATGATGTGATTTTTCATTGTTTGTTTCTCTCCTGAATCAACCCACGTATATGTTTCCAATTAGTCAAACCACGTCTGAATAAGTGGTGGTTTGCTTTGCAGCAGGTGTTTTAGTTGGTTGGAAAAAAGATTGGATGCTGGAATAAGAGAGAGTGTGTAAATCATGACTGTTTACTGCTCTGTGGTGGCCAAAACTAATAGCAGATCTGAAAATATTACCTTTTTTTGCCTCTAAATATTATCATGAAACATATGGAAGGTTTTTTCATGCATAGCAGAATTTAAAAAATGAAACCAAAGTCTTATTTATACTGAAATATATATATTTTTTGCTATGATATGAGCCACACATACCAGACCAGTCCATAGAATTGTCTCATTTCAAGTTATTGAAGACTAAAACGATGTCAGTTTGGCTTGTGACGAGAAAAATAAATCTGCGTATGGGGTGAGAAAAAAGTTTCTTGTACTGTCTTGCCCCAATGGCGGATTTTTTTGATGTATTACAAACAACTCAAGCATCATTTTTGTCTTTTGCCATCTTGAAATAAGACATCCCTCTGGACCCCGCAGTTGAATGAGGCTCATATCAAGTGTAATCAGACATTTTTTACTAAAAAATAAGACAAAAACGCTTGCTTGGATTTTAGTTTTTGCAGTGCAAATGTGAGATGGAGTCAGTTCTTCTGTTTTTCTCTACTTTTTATTTTCGCTGCACCTTCAACTCGCCTCTTATTTCCTCAATGGTGTTGCTATCTGGACTTGAATGGGCCATTCCATCATTTTCAATGCTCCTCATTATCAGGAAAATGACCTAAATCTCCTTATGGCGGCTCTATTCTATAGTATATAAAGCATAATGATGACTTTGTAGAAATTCCATTTGTTTTAATGGGTATTGTAATAGCCAATTCAACAACAAACAGCTCAAACCTCTTGAAAATGCTCAGTGTTGTGACAAAGTCTTATGTGATGTTTTAAGAACACATTTGTGAAAACGAACATCAGTTACAGAATGACATCATCCCATGACATTTTTTCATTGCTATTTATGACTACTTTTTGCCCATTTTATTCACTTATGCTCCTTTTTTGACACTTTTGGACCATTCTTGCAACGTCCTAACTATTTTCAGAGTTTCCACCTAATTTTCTCGCCATTTTTGCTGCTGTCTGACCATCCATGCCACCTCAGACTTAGTTTTATGGCTACTCCTTTGTGTTTTTACTACTGTTTGACTACTTACATTGTTTCTCTTGCAAAGGTAGTTTTCAACAATTTGGCTCATTGGCTGAGCAGGGCTGAGTGACACTGTTGTAGAGCATGAAACATCCACTCCAAAATTTTGTATTCTGACACATTTGAGGTAAAATATTGCACTGTTTGAATGAGAATATTACAGCAGGCCATATTGCATGTTGAAATTTAATGTCTAAATAAATCAGCAACACGTGTCGACTTTACAACAAGCTCCTCCTGGCTGTTTAGTAAAGCTACAGCTTTCAGGTTATACCCATAATGCCTAAAGAAGTTCAGTTCCATAACAAATACAGTGTATACAAATGAAAACAAAAGGTTAATGCTACTGAAAAGTTTAATTGAGTCATAATAGATTCATTTCAAACAAGTGCCTGGAGATTTTAAGCTAACTAACAAGTCTAAATCAACCAAACTAAGACAAGGGTTGAAACAAGACATCTTATTAAATTAAAATAAAATAAAAAGTTTCATTTGAAAGTGCGAGTATTGCATTTTAAGTCTCCTTTTTGCGTCATATTGCAGCAGTAGTTGTTGTTATTATCCAAATTGCGTTTTACATTGGTGTTGTTTACCTTATACAGTGGATTTGGTAATGTGAGCAGAAAAGGGGGGGGGCACCTCTTTCCACATCCCTGCATGTCAAGCTGTGAGAGTGCTAAGGGAGGGGGCTGACTGCTGTTAAAGCTTTTATCAATTGTTTTTCATGGAGCTGATGGGGTCAGCGTGGGGTAAGCAGACCTGAGAGAAGGCACAGTGTGGTTTGGAAGGGCACTTTCATTTGCAAAGTGCAATGTTTTCAGACTATTGTATCAGCCTTTGCATTAACAATGTAATGAGAGAGGGGGGTAAGGCTGAAGGGTGGTGGGTGGTGGGGAATTTCGCTTGGCTTGTCATGTCTGGTCAACTGGTTTCGCTTGTTGAATTTCTCACTTTGTAGTAGAGTTTGTCTCTAAAACCTGAATGCGAATTTCCTCTGGGGTTCAATTGCAAGGGCTGCAAAAGCCTTGTGTTTGTGTGAAGTATGGTAATGGCCATTTGGTTTAGTGGTCCATGCAAACAGCCATTGACCTCTTCAGCCCCAGGCTGGGACAGCTGCCGTAAACCATTTAAACTCCTTATGGATATTTTCCTCTCAACCACATTTTTATGGCATAATTTCACTTTGTTTATTCCACAACAGGAACAGAATTGATTAGCTGTACTTGAGATGTCATTGAATCACTTTTCTGTTTTTTAATTGATTGTTTTTCATGTGCAGGTTGTGGATCGGAACAAACAACGGATCAAAACATCAATCATCATCATGCATGTGTCTAATTACCAGAAGATTTGTGTTATTTGAGAAGACTTGAGGGGAAAAAAAGGACTTAGAGGAATACAAGAACTCCTTCAGCAGAGAAAAACCACAGAAACCCAGAGCTCAGACATGGCCAGCACCCAGACCAGTTTGAAAACTCCTTTCAAAGACTTGACCTCATTCAAGGGCAACATGAAACGGCTTTACAGAGAGCGGCTAGAGGACGCGCCGATCAAGAAGCGAGTGATGGCGGAGATCAACCTGAAGCGTCGCAGCTTGGACTCCCTTCCTAAAACTCCAAAGGTGAAGAGGGAGCATATGGAGGATCTGCATCATGACTCCGACATGGATGTGGAAGGCCGGGCTGAGCTGCACGTGGTGGGCTCTGCTAAAGCCCTGGACCTGAGCCCTGGGCTCAAACACACACTGGCTCAGTTCACCCTCAGCAGCCAGAGCTCCCTCGGGGGCCCAGCTGCCTTCTCAGCCCGCACCGGCCACGAGCACTCCCCAGCCGGCATGCCCCCCCTGCCCTCTCCTCCTGTCCTGGGAGGGGGCCCTCTGCTGGTTCCTTGTGACAGCTCCACTGAACTCACCCACTCGCTGCTGGAAGGAGAGTCCATCTCCTGCTTCGTGGTTGGAGGAGAGAAGCGGCTCTGCTTGCCCCAGGTGCTCAACTCTGTGCTCCGCGACTTCTCGCTGCAGCAGATCAACACGGTGTGCGACGAGCTCTACGTCTACTGCTCGCGCTGCGACGCCGAGCAGCTGCACATCCTGAAGGTGCTGGGCATTCTGCCGTTCAACGCACCTTCCTGTGGCCTCATTACACTGACAGATGCACAGCGGTTGTGCAACGCCCTTCTGCGTCCCGGGGCGGCGTTGCCTGCTGACCCCAGCGGTAAGCTGTCGACCCAGGGCCTGTTGAAGGAGAGTGAAGCCAGCTTCCAGGTGGAGCACCAGTGTCTGGGGAAGTGTCAGGGTCTCTTCGTTCCCCAGTTCTACACCCAGCCCGAGGCGCCCTGCATCCAGTGCGTCGAGTGCCAGTTGCTCTTTTCGCCACAGAAGTTCGTCATGCATTCACACAAGTCACCCGATAAGCGGACCTGCCACTGGGGCTTTGACTCGGCCAAGTGGCCCTGCTACCTGCAGCTCGCCAGGAAGTACCAAGGCACATCCGAGGAGCCGAGGCTGAAGCAGCTGCTGGACGAGGTCAAAGAGAAGTTTCACTACAAGCTCAAGAGGTCGCTCGACAAGGTAAGAGCTTTTATTTCAAATATTCCACTGAAGGCTGAAAAAATGATGTTGTACAATGCATTGCGATGTTGTTTTAAGTTTATTTCTCCACCCTGTTCAGCTGAATTCTGCCTTACTCTCCCTGAAATTATGATAACAGACTTTCAGGCCTTGTACACACGCAGTCGGTAGTTTTCAAAAACAAATATTCCCCCTTGTTCCTTTTCCTACACTACATGTAGACATGGCCTTAGTGACTAAACACTCATACTGCACGTCACTCTGCCTGACCCTGATAACTGCAGGTGAGCTGACAGAGCATTGAGGAGGTGCTCTAACTGTGCCAGTTATGCATATGATATGGTAAAATATATAAGTGGATGCTCAGTTAGATCTATTAGTAATGTGACTGGGCTTAGACTGGATACAGACACTTAATTGAAAGGCTGAAATATGTTCGACACATTATTTACCTTAAAGTATGAATATTGCACACCCACATAAAGTGATACTGAATCGATATTTTGCGCAGCCTTAATTCCACCTGTGCTTGTCCTTGAGATGATTTATTTTTATGATTTTTCATTCAGCCGCCTTGTTTGCTCTTCTTCTCTACGATCGTCCTCTTCCACTTTCTGTGTATTCAGCAGCTTTGACCTGGCTGCCTTACGGCTGGTGTTTTCTTAAACCAGCGTTGACCTAGTATGTGTGAAAGAGGCCTGGGACAGGTGGTGACATCTGCCCGGCCAGGTCTGATCAGACGAGGTTCGGCCAGCTGGCCACAGCTGAAGGGGAAGTGCATCATTTGTCCCACAGGTCAGCTGGAGGTCACTGGGCATGTCACAGAACAAAAGGCCAATAAAGAGACTCAGGAGCTGCCTCTTTAACGTCTGTATTTAAACTACACGTCAGGAGTTCATTGCTGGTCATTTGTTTTTCTAGAAAACTCACGTTACTCAAGATGACACTTATTAAAGAGTATTTATGGTCTGCTTTGGAAGTAACTGTAACTCATGTATCAAGTTTCTCAGCAGCTGGGAGAAAATATATTTCTGTATAATCAAGTGTCCGAGACAGTTTCAGTGTTGGCTCATTAACAGAATTTACGACTCTTCCACCTCCAGGACAAACCTGAGAGTTGAAATGGCTTCATCGCTTCACCAGCAGTTATCACCGAGTCTTTTCATTGATTTATGGCAGATGATTAATGATTCTTTTTGTTCTTGTTGTGTAAAAAAATGTCAGTGCACTATCCAAGCCACAAGGGCAGCAGGGCTATTGAACAGTCAGCATTCAGCGGGAGGAAAAGCTCTAGATTGTTTCCCTGCCATTGACTGGTTTTTGTGTCTCATGACCTCCCTCTGACCACAGCGGGTTGTGCTTGTTGTATTGTTTTGTGGGTAAAGGTCGGTGCGTGCTTTCTGTCAGCGCGGCGATTTTTGGCGAAGTAGAACTAAACATGTTTCCGAGCAGAAATGGGTCGAGAAACGGAAACACAAAGTACAAATTCTGTATTGTTCATGCGTACCTGAGTTTGAGGATGCTTTTTCTACTCGACTTAGCCAGTGAATGTTCCGGAAATACCGTCTGCGTTCTGCTCCAGCGTCTCGACCGCATTCCTGTCTCGCCTCTTCCCATCTGTCCTCCTCCTCTTCCCCTGTCTCGGCTTTGAGGTATGCATCTTGGCAGACGCTGACATTTTTTTTCTAAATTTCTCTCAAAGGCTGGGACATTTTAATAGCACGGAGGAAAAACAGCAGCGTCAAAAACTCACAAACAACAAACCAGACACTCAAAAAATAAGCAAAAGGTGGATGATGAGTCTTATACTGGGTGTGTGTGTGTGTGTCTGTGTCTGTGTGTTCATATGTGAGACATTGCCAGCCTCCGTGTGTGTGTGTAATAAGGTGGTAACTGGCGGCTGGTATGACACATCTTTGTCTCACACTTTGCCAGTCTCTCTGGAGCCGCTGTCTCACCACAGTTTCAGGTGCTGTCTCCACTCACTGGGGGATTCAGAAGTCGAAGTTTTTGTTTCTCTTTTCCTTTTGTGTCTTGCAGAAACTTATCTAACCTCTATGATAATTTTTGACCTTGTTTGGTATTTGAGTTGAGCTTGAGTTGTTGTTAAGAATCGATAAAGAACGGTTCACACCATCCCCATCATCAGCTTTAACGACTCCTTTATCCATTCTTGACATTTCCCCAGCTAGCTTATGAGTTTTACCAATGTTATACATCAGCTAATATCCCGAAAACAATATATAAACATTGCGTAAGCTTGATACTAACATATATGGGGAATTGCATTGATATAAGTTTGGTTTTAAAACAGAATTTCAACTTACATCACAGAGACATCACAACTACTCTTCGTAAACAAGTAAAACTCAAAAATGTCAAAATACTAACAGGTAAATGCTTTCTACACTGGAAGTGCAGACTTATGGCTGACTTCAGCATAACTACGGCAAGCTCAAGGTTCCAAACAACTCAAATTCATTGCTAGGTGGCCTACTTCAGGGAATAACATACCACAAAACAATATTTCAACGTCACCTGATTTGCGATTTTTACTTTTTTTAACTTATTTATTAGACCAATTTCATATTAAAGCTACTTTTTTACACAGAAAATTTGCATTGATAAGGGAATTGATAAAAGATTGGTTACGTAATCAGAATCGATAGGGGCATTAGTATCAGTAAAACATTAACAATACCCATCCCTAGTCCTCTGTGACATTTTTTGACCTTGTTTGCTAATCAGTTCAGCTTGATGGGAAATGTTGTTAGAAGTTGTTGTAGACAGAGGCAGACATTCCTGGAAACACGGTTGCCTAAAAGTCTACAGGAAGCAGGTGATTAGTGCATGAAAAGAGGAGTGTATCCCCCAACCGCCTGAACAGATGTAAAGTTTTTTCAAGGTCACCTCAGTGTCCCTCCGCACCCTGTCAGAGCATGGGATACTTTTTGATTGAACACTCCCTCTGTTTGTGTGTGTGTGTGTGTGTGAAAGTGTGTTTGACTGAACAGGAAGTGAGGCAGACGGACATGTCTCTCACCCTGAACATCCTCCAGACTCTCGGTGTCCAGCCGCCTCCACTGCACTGGCTGTGTGACTCATACTTTCCACATCCCAGTGGAAGTTACTGGGAGGCCGGCCAGGCAGCTTGTAGTCACACAGGCGTTTTAGAGAGACGGCTCGCCCCTGCGTGTTGCTCTAACCCCGACTGCAGACCCCTTTTCCCTGTGGTCCTTATTTACACACAGTGTCAATGCGCACGTTTACAAGCAGCTCATAGTTTCACCCGAGAGCCCGGGGTCCTCGAAAAGAGAAGAGACACAAACAAGGGAGCCTTCTGGAAGTTTTTTTTCCCCACCTTCTNTCCCAGAGGGAGCATGTACAAATTAAAAAGTAAGGGGCCTAAAATTGAGCCTTGGGGTACACCACATTTAATACCATGGATTCCTGAGGAGCACGTGTCCAGACTTACCAAAAATTTCCGATCTGAGAGATAGGAACTGAACCATTGAAGGGCAGTACCAGAGAGGCCCACCAGGTGTCTCAGTCTCTGTAAAAGGATCCTGTGATCTACTGTGTCAAAAGCTGCGCTAAGATCCAGTAGCACGAGGACTGTAAGTTTGTGTGAGTCCAAGTTACACCTGAGATCATTAACGATCTTCAGTAAGGCAGTCTCTGTACTGTGGTTCGTCCTAAATCCAGATTGGAGTCTCTCAAAAACTGAGTGGTTGTTTAAAAATTCATTAAACTGAATAAAAACAAGTTTTTCTAAAATTTTGCTTAAAAATGGTAAGTTGGACACTGGTCTGTAGTTATTAAAAACTTCGGGATCCGAATTGTTCTTCTTCAGNAGACTTACCAAAAATTTCCGATCTGAGAGATAGGAACTGAACCATTGAAGGGCAGTACCAGAGAGGCCCACCAGGTGTCTCAGTCTCTGTAAAAGGATCCTGTGATCTACTGTGTCAAAAGCTGCGCTAAGATCCAGTAGCACGAGGACTGTAAGCTTGTGTGAGTCCAAGTTACACCTGAGATCATTAACGATCTTCAGTAAGGCAGTCTCTGTACTGTGGTTCGTCCTAAATCCAGATTGGAGTCTCTCAAAAACTGAGTGGTTGTTTAAAAATTCATTAAACTGAATAAAAACAAGTTTTTCTAAAATTTTGCTTAAAAATGGTAAGTTGGACACTGGTCTGTAGTTATTAAAAACTTCGGGATCCGAATTGTTCTTCTTCAGAAGGGGTCTCACTACTGCCGTTTTAAGGGCAGCAGGGAAAGTCCCAGTCTGAAGAGAACAATTCACCATATTTAAGAGCTCAACTTCAAAAAATCCATAAAAGGTTTTAAAAAGTGATGTGGGAATTGGGTCTAAAAGGCAGGTAGTTGGTTTTACTTGGGAGAAAACTCTACCAAGCATTTCAGCATCAACCAGGACAAAACTGTCCAGTGTTTCCTCAGGTAAAACCATGCTNGTCCTAAATCCAGATTGGAGTCTCTCAAAAACTGAGTGGTTGTTTAAAAATTCATTAAACTGAATAAAAACAAGTTTTTCTAAAATTTTGCTTAAAAATGGTAAGTTGGACACTGGTCTGTAGTTATTAAAAACTTCGGGATCCGAATTGTTCTTCTTCAGAAGGGGTCTCACTACTGCCGTTTTAAGGGCAGCAGGGAAAGTCCCAGTCTGAAGAGAACAATTCACCATATTTAAGAGCTCAACTTCAAAAAATCCATAAAAGGTTTTAAAAAGTGATGTGGGAATTGGGTCTAAATTAGCTCTATTAGTAATGTGACTGGGCTTAGACTGGATACAGACACTTCATTGAAAGGCTGAAATATGTTCAACACATTATTTACCTTAAAGTATGAATATTGCACACCCACATAAAGTGATACTGAATCGATATTTTGCGCAGCCTTAATTCCACCTGTGCTTGTCCTTGAGATGATTTATTTTTATGATTTTTCATTCAGCCGCCTTGTTTGCTCTTCTTCTCTACCATCGTCCTCTTCCACTTTCTGTGTATTCAGCAGCTTTGACCTGGCTGCCTTACGGCTGGTGTTTTCTTAAACCAGCGTTGACCTAGTATGTGTGAAAGAGGCCTGGGACAGGTGGTGACATCTGCCCGGCCAGGTCTGATCAGACGAGGTTCGGCCAGCTGGCCACAGCTGAAGGGGAAGTGCATCATTTGTCCCACAGGTCAGCTGGAGGTCACTGGGCATGTCACAGAACAAAAGGCCAATAAAGAGACTCAGGAGCTGCCTCTTTAACGTCTGTATTTAAACTACACGTCAGGAGTTCATTGCTGGTCATTTGTTTTTCTAGAAAACTCATGTTACTCAAGATAACACTCATTAAAGAGTATTTATCGTCTGCTTTGGAAGTAACTGTAACTCATGTATCAAGTTTCTCAGCAGCTGGGAGAAAATATATTTCTGTATAATCAAGTGTCCGAGACAGTTTCAGTGTTGGCTCATTAACAGAATTTACGACTCTTCCACCTCCAAGACAAACCTGAGAGTTGAAATGGCTTCATCGCTTCACCAGCAGTTATCACCGAGTCTTTTCATTGATTTATGGCAGATGATTAATGATTCTTTTTGTTCTTGTTGTGTAAAAAAATGTCAGTGCACTATCCAAGCCACAAGGGCAGCAGGGCTATTGAACAGTCAGCATTCAGCGGGAGGAAAAGCTCTAGATTGTTTCCCTGCCATTGACTGGTTTTTATGTCTCATGACCTCCCTCTGACCACAGCGGGTTGTGCTTGTTGTATTGTTTTGTGGGTAAAGGTCGGTGCGTGCTTTCTGTCAGCGCGGCAAATTTTGGCGAAGTAGAACTAAACATGTTTCCGAGCAGAAATGGGTCGAGAAACGGAAACACAAAGTACAAATTCTGTATTGTTCATGCGTACCTGAGTTTGAGGATGCTTTTTCTACTTGACTTAGCCAGTGAATGTTCCGGAAATACCGTCTGCGTTCTGCTCCAGCGTCTCGACCGCATTCCTGTCTCGCCTCTTCCCATCTGTCCTCCTCCTCTTCCCCTGTCTCGGCTTTGAGGTATGCATCTTGGCAGACGCTGACATTTTTTTTCTAAATTTTTCTCAAAGGCTGGGACATTTTAATAGCACGGAAGAAAAACAGCAGCGTCAAAAACTCACAAACAACAAACCAGACACTCAAAAAATAAGCAAAAGGTGGATGATGAGTCTTATACTGGGTGTGTGTGTGTGTGTCTGTGTGTGTGTGTTCATATGTGAGACATTGCCAGCCTCCGTGTGTGTGTGTAATAAGGTGGTAACTGGCGGCTGGTATGACACATCTTTGTCTCACACTTTGCCAGTCTCTCTGGAGCCGCTGTCTCACCACAGTTTCAGGTGCTGTCTCCTCTCACTGGGGGATTCAGGAGTCGAAGTTTTTGTTTCTCTTTTCCTTGTGTCTTGCAGAAACTTATCTAACCTCTATGATAATTTTTGACCTTGTTTGGTATTTGAGTTGAGCTTGAGTTGTTGTTAAGAATCGATAAAGAACGGTTCACACCATCCCCATCATCAGCTTTAACGACTCCTTTATCCATTCTTGACATTTCGCCAGCTAGCTTAGCTTAGCAGATAAACAACAGTTTCCCAAGAAAACTCTGAGTTTTACCAATGTTATACATCAGCTAATATCCCGAAAACAATATATAAACATTGCGCAAGCTTGATACTAACATATATGGGGAATTGCATTGATATAAGTTTGGTTTTAAAACAGAATTTCAACTTACATCACAGAGACATCACAACTACTCTTCGTAAACAAGTAAAACTCAAAAATGTCAAAATACTAACAGGTAAATGCTTTCTACACTGGAAGTGCAGACTTATGGCTGACTTCAGCATAACTACGGCAAGCTCAAGGTTCCAAACAACTCAAACTCATTGCTAGGTGGCCTACTTCAGGGAATAACATACCACAAAACAATATTTCAACGTCACCTGATTTGTGATTTTTACTTTTTTAACTTATTTATTAGACCAATTTCATATTAAAGCTACTTTTTTTACTCAGAAAATTTGCATTGATAAGGGAATTGATAAAAGATTGGTTACGTAATCAGAATCGATAGGGGCATTAGTATCAGTAAAACATTAACAATACCCATCCCTAGTCCTCTGTGACATTTTTTGACCTTGTTTGCTAATTTCTTTGAGTTCAGCTTGATGGGAAATGTTGTTAGAAGTTGTTGTAGACAGAGGCAGACATTCCTGGAAACACGGTTGCCTAAAAGTCTACAGGAAGCAGGTGATTAGTGCATGAAAAGAGGAGTGTATCCCCCAACCGCCTGAACAGATGTAAAGTTTTTTCAAGGTCACCTCAGTGTCCCTCTGCACCCTGTCAGAGCATGGGATACTTTTTGATTGAACACTCCCTCTGTTTGTGTGTGTGTGTGTGTGAAAGTGTGTTTGACTGAACAGGAAGTGAGGCAGACGGACATGTCTCTCACCCTGAACATCCTCCAGACTCTCGGTGTCCAGCCGCCTCCACTGCACTGGCTGTGTGACTCATACTTTCCACATCCCAGTGGAAGTTACTGGGAGGCCGGCCAGGCAGCTTGTAGTCACACAGGCGTTTTAGAGAGACGGCTCGCCCCTGCGTGTTGCTCTAACCCCGACTGCAGACCCCTTTTCCCTGTGGTCCTTATTTACACACAGTGTCAATGCGCACGTTTACAAGCAGCTCATAGTTTCACCCGAGAGCCCGGGGTCCTCGAAAAGAGAAGAGACACAAACAAGGGAGCCTTCTGGAAGTTTTTTTTCCCCACCTTCTCCAAATGGCTACTTCTTCCATATCCTGCTTGAAGTGTTTGGTTTGTGAAGGTGCAGTTAAAAACTCCAGGACTTGCTCTCTATAAACGTTGCTTTGTGCCTCAAGGCCCTGCTACCCTGTCTACTGATCCCTGCTGTGTAAATAGACGTCGCTAGACAGACGCCACCAACAGACAGTAACAAGCTGCAGCCTTATCTCAAGAGTTACTCGAGTATCTGACAGACAATGACTTCATTTTGTCCTCGGGGCTGATGACAGGCACTTGTACTTTCCGTCGAGACAAAATCAGATGTCGTCATTTTAATAGGGTAATTTTTTTTATTTCCCCAACCAAGTGGAAAATAACAAACACTCATTCAGTTCAACATGGTTTTTCTTTTTCATTCGTGCTCTGTGTTTGTGTCATTTCATGAAGCAAGCGCTCGCAACTCAGCGCGTTACAAAACACCTTAACCTCGAGAACTTTCTGAGGTGTTATTGGTTTGATTCACTCTCCTGAAAGTGTAATGGTACCTGTTTTGAGAAGAAAAAAAAAAAAAAGAACATCCTGACCTACTATAACAGACTTATTTCCCGTCTCCAGCAAACACAACAACATAGTGAACATAGCTGCGTGTTCCTGATTTGCCTCAGCCTTGTTTGTTGCGTGGCTTTGGCCCCGAGTCAGAAGTGTCAGACGGAGAGAACAGCCTTCCTCTGTCTGTCTCCCTGGCTGGGCTGACACAGTGGCTGCGGCACAGACGGCAGACAGCTGCATCTCTCTGGCTTCCTCTATTTGCTATTTGGAAACCAGTGACTTCATTACCGCAGACCAGTGCAGCTGCACTCCCTGGCTGTCTCCTGGGCTGTCTGCTCTGTCTGTCAGTCTGCGTTCTTGTCAGTCATTCTCTTGGGCTGTGTCTAATTGGATTTTGGCAGGCTTGCTAATCGTTCACTGTGCTTCTTTTTCGCTTCCTCTGCCTCCATCTTAACATCAGTCTTCCATCTGCCTTTTCCTCTCAGGTACATGTCCTCAACCTTGAGTCTCCTCTTTCCTCCACCTTCCTACCTCACCATCATCTCTCTTCTCTTTACCTAAACAGTTCTACTATTACCAACACGAGTCTGTAAACAGTCAATACCCTCAGGGCTCCAATCAGTGGACAGTAACAAAATAAGCAGCCAAATGACCCGATAAGTCGATCGTTACATAAGCAATAAGACCACTTGTGTGCGTCTGTGAGCCGGATGAGAGGGAAGCCAGTGGCTATTGATCGGGTCTCTGACCTTGATGGATGTGGTGAGTTGTAGGGTGACACGGACGCTGAACAGCGGAGGCCTGAAAAGAAAGAGAAGCAGCAGAATGAGGAGAAGAAGAAGAAGAAGAGAGAAACAGTCTGACCGAGTTAGCGGGACCACAGCTGCTGTTGCATAAGTTCCTGTCTGTGTTCTGACATGAGCACCATTCTCCCAAGTTAACCTCATCTCTGCTTCTGCTCTTCATTTTTGTAACTCAGACAGAAGTCGTGTCAGACAGACGGAAAACACTGTGGTCAGAAAACACAGCAGTCCCCTGGGGGAGTCACTTGAGCAAATGAGGTTAGGAAAGACAGGTAGGTGTTGTCGTCTCAGGTCGTCTCAAACTGCTCCTCGCTGTAGCTGTCTCTCTTAAAACAGAGCGCAGGTTGTTACAGAAAGCTGGGCCCCAACTCTTCTTTCCCCCCAGTTAAAAATTAACCTCCGCAAGACCTGAGCTGAACCACAAATCTGGCCTGGAACAGCCCCTCTGGATCGTCCAATCACATACCGGCTGGCTCACATTTCCCTGGCTCACCGTCACTCTTCCACCTCCCACCCAGACACATATTTCTACGTCTGTCTGTCTGTCTTAGCGAAGAACAATTACCCACTTATGCTAAATACACAGCTGCTTATTTGAAGGCTGGCCTGGTGTAACCTACAGTCTATATGCATGTGTACAGTTTGGATGTGGGCTCTTGTTCCCTGAGCACAACAGGCTGCGGCTTGGCCAGTGTTTGCTGCCTGTTGTAAAGGGCTAAAAAGGGGCCCCACAAGGTAGGAGGAGCCGAGCCGAGGGGCCTCTGGTATGTCACCATCAGGTCAGTGCCAGTATCACGGCTGTATAACAGGAGGAGTCGTTACTGAAAGAAATCTGAAAGTGTTCAGAGGCTTCAACAACAGTTTGATTTACAGCTTCGACTTGTAGCATCAGACCACAGCTCTCCCTGTGAACTACAACCCCTCATTAAAATATCAACCACCGCTCTGCTGCTTATCATCTCCCACCACAGCAGCAACCTGCTATTTCTTTCCCTTCCCTCCTCACCACCAGAAGAAAGAGGAGATAGCTCTGCCTGAGAAGCTGCAGCAGAGATAGGTCAGCACAGATACAGTGGAGCCTCTGCCACGTCTGCCAACAGCTTCATAGACTAAACAAACTGGCTAAGCTCCGCCCACCCGGGACGTCCTGCAGGCTTTTAAAGAGTCCTGGATTGACAGCCTGTTTGCATGTTCGCTGAGCTCTGGCCCTCTCCCCTCAGGGCGTCGGACCAGTTTGTTGTAGGAAAATGAGTAGAGAGGAGAAGTGAAAGAGAGGGGGGATATAATGGGCTGCGAGTTCAAACAGGAATGAAAGAGGAGAAAGCGGCTCGGACCGTAACACAGCTGAGGAGCTCGCCTGGCTTGTTGCATGAGAGCGGGATAATGAGGAGTCTTGGTATTAATTAATCGATGTGTTGATGAGAAGATTAAGTGTCCACTGTCTGGTTTCCCTGGGAGACGGTCAGACAAACAGGTTGTGTGTGTGTGTGTGTGTGTGTGTGTGTGTGTTGGGGGCAGGGAGGAGGTGTACTGTAAAGAGGCTGTGGGAGACTGCCAGCCTCTGCGTGTTGTGTGTAAGCAGAGAGCGCGGCACGTTTGCATTTGAAAGACTCCTCTGTGCTGCTTTCCCGGTGGGAACGGTGATTAATGAAGATATAAATGGAGCGACCCAGAGACAGCGCTTTCCATAGGAGCAGCGCACACAGCAGACAAACACACATTACACGCCATACAGGCACTTAGACTCCCCCTCTGTCATATTTTCTCCCACAAACCACCACAGTCTTCCAGACAGGGAGATAAACACAGGATATCAAAGGCGTGTCATGAGTCCCACTGGGCTGCATCCACAACACATTAAGCCCAGCCACTACACTGATCAATTATTCATGATGCAAACACAGAAATCATGGTGAAATAGTCAGGAATCCCCAACTCTCCACTTTGCCAGCCATTTATTTACGTGTTTGGTAATCGCTCGTCATTTCCATATGGAAGCCGCTCTATTTCTGCTGCTTTACATGTTCAAAAAAAACCAAAACAGCCTGTGTGGGATTAACTCGAGGGCTTGGCGATTAATCACAAACTAGATAAAATCGCAATGTAGCCTGCTTCAATACCCTAGTTGCAGATAAGATATTTCTCAAACCTCAAATCGGTCAAACTATTGCATTAATATTTTGCTGTAGATGTTTTATGCTCTACACTAGTTTTACTCAACCAAAGAGCCAAATAGTTGAAAACTACCTTTGCGAGAGAAACAATCTAAACGGTCAAAAGGGGCATCAACACTAAGTTTATGGTGGCAAAAATGGCCAAAAAGCAAGAAAAATTGGCAAGATAATTGGAAGAAATTGGGTTGTTGTCATGATGTAAGTGATGTCATTGTTCATTTCCAGAAATGTGTTTGTTTAACACATAAGTTGTAGAACAGAAATATAATCGCACCATAAATCACAGAGAAAAATAATCGCAAATAGAGTATTTTTGCAAATCGTTGAGCCCTTGTTAACTCCGGTGTGTGTTTCATGGGCCGTGTCAGTTCTGACCTCCAGCTCACACCAGATGAAAGTAAAAAGCAGAGAAACCTCTGTGAGAAGTTAACTTGCCAAGCTCTGAGGTGATTACTCGCCTGCCCTGGAAGTCCTTTATTTGCAGCCTCACCTTTGCTCCACTAACATCAAACACCCTGCAACTGCTTCTTTCTCGTCCGCTGCTGGCGGCTTCTCTACCCTGTAAATCCTTATCACTCCGGGGGCCTCACTGATGCTGCTCGGGGCGAGGCTGTAAAGTTTGCAACTTGGAAACGCACCATATGAGTGAAGGTGAAAGAAGTCACTTTATGTGGTTTACTCGCTCTTCCAAATATGTTTACCTCCCTCCTTATTCCCACCTGCAGTGCTGCTCCTCGTGGGAATCAACCGTGTCCCTCATTTTTCTTCAGGCAGACTCACTCACACACGTGCAAACATTCGCTCTTCTTTGCCTCATGCCCCTCAGGGGTCCAAACCAGCTCATCAAGATCCTGTAAATAGGTGACAGTGTCCCTCTGGACCCTCAACAGCCCCTCTGCTCCTCTTCACATCATCAACTAAGTAGTAGCAACCCTTCAGGTCGTTGACCTTCAGGTGCTATTAATTATCTGATGGCTTTCATGAAAGGAATATGAGATGTGTTAATTTTTGACGCAGTGTACTTCAGCTGCAGGGGCCTCATTAAGTGTTACATGTTTAGAGACTGTGAGGGCTCTTCAGCATCCTTACACACAGGCTAATAGAAGAGTCCTGTTTACCTCTGGCTTTGTGTTATTCCCACATTAAACCGCCGTGCAGCTGGAGCCTCTTCAGCCTTGACTTTTTCCTTTAGTAAAACTTTGCCTTGTGGTTTACGGTCTGGCTACATTTTAACCAGTTCCTATGACAAGCAGCTTTGTTATGCCAGACATTTTCTGTGTCATCACTCTCAGAATTGGGCGGCTGAGACACATCCTGATCCCAGATGAGGCCATATGTACAGTAGAGCTTCAAAAGTCTGACTCATGGCGAGGGAATAACTGTAGCCTCCAGCAGAATGATGGTAAGACTTTGGCAGCGTGGTATTAGCTGTCAGCTGGTTTGGCCAAACTATCAGGAATTAAAAAAAAGCAATTTGAAAGAAGTTGTGGTTGAAACTGAAATCCTAAAGTTTTGCCCTTGTGTCATCAGAAGTGACAACAAAGAGCCAGACTGTGGCGTGAGCTTCATGATGTCAACTCTTATTAGAAAGATGACACACACTCATTCACTCAGTAGCACGGGATGCTGTGCTGATGACACAGTCCACAGTTCCGAGTTAAAAGGAAGTCAAACGGGTCAAACACAGCCGAAAACACAGCCAGACACAAGAGACACAATCACTACCACCGTCAGCCACTTCCTCCCGTCACCACGCCAACCCTATCCTGCAGCGTGAGTCACGGTGCTCCATCAGCGCTGCAGTCTGCTCTCAACTCATCAGCGTCACTGTGGAGCCAGGACAAAGATTTATCACCGTCCCGCTCTGTTTGATCTACACCCAGGTGTGTTCACTTAGAGCTCTGACTCAAACATAATGACATTTACCAAAGCCGGCCACGCTTAGCTGGGGCTGCTGTCGAACGTGCCTCAAACAGCGACCGTTTTAATCAAAAGACTCTGGTGATCGAGTGTGGGATCACCTGCCTTACTTTCTGGTTTGTTCCTATCAGTGCAGGCGGGATGGGTAATGAATAGCCGCCCCCGAACACATGCTGTCGGATTTCTGTGTGCGTAGGTTTTGAAGTTAAAGTTCTTCCCTTAATTATTCAGATTTTACCGTTTAAAGTACATGTATCTCGTGAATCCGACAACCCATAGGCTTTTGTAAAAGTAGTGAGAGATGGTCTTCATACACTTGTTTCAAAAACCAGGGCTTGTCACAGAGAGAAGGAGGGAGTAGAGTCATGGTAGCTGATGGATTTGCATTACTGGAGTTTGTGTGTGTGTGCTGTGTGTGTGCTGTGTGTGTGCTGTGTGTGTGTGCTGTGTGTGTGTGGGAGAGACAGGCGAGCCCGAGGGGCCTGGACAGCAAAGCCAAGCTGCCCATGCAAAGACGAGCAGTCGAGGCTTCAAACAAGCTCTTGCATGTAATATGGATGAGAGCAGAGCTCCCTGCAGAACAGTCAGTGGACCCAGGGCTGGATTTAACCGTCTCTCTCCCTCTCTCTCTCTCTCTCTCTCTCTCTCTCTCTCTCTCTCTCCCTCCGTGTGTCTGTAATAGATTGAACCCTGCGGGGTGTTTCAGCCAGGTGGAGCTCTCTCTTTGGAGCCCACAGGTCAGACCCTGGCTTCACCCTTCAGTTTGTCTTGCTCCGTCTTATTTCCCTCCTCCTCTGGCCGTGTTGCAGACAGCGAGGAAGCAGGGGAGCGTTGACATTTACTGCAGTATTCCACGTTACAGCAGAGCGGAGCAGTCTCCCGTGCTGAGGAAGAAGTAAACAAACCATGGATCGATAAATGACTGCATGCGAGAGCTTGTAAAGCAGGGTTTAAGTCGAGGCCAACTCCAGCTCCTGCATTAAAACTGCATCATTTAAACACTGTGAAACCTTTTCCCTGTCAGACTTACACTAAAGACTTCATTTTTTCCTGCTTTTGATATAAATGAGCTCTTTTAGCATGTGAAATCAGGGTCTCTCCTCACATATTTGATGCACTGGGAGGATGCTGTGTAAGTCATTGCAATCACACAGAGCTGGGCAGTGTCTCCATTTTGTGTTTTCTCTCTGTAGAGATAGCACAGCATTGCTGGCTTGCTGACAGCCTCTCTCGGCTTTCAGTCTGCTTAGCAACGCTCGTCCTCTCTCTGCAGCTCTCTCACTTCCCCCTGTCTCCAAGCACTCTGAGTTGTTTCCAGCATCCGAATAGTGAAGCCGAGTTCCCTTATATAGAAATCCAGGCGGCAGAGTTGGGTTTCGGCGCAGAGAGCACAAGCGTTTCTCTTCTTAACTGCGAATTAGAACGAGTAACCCACCTCTGGAGACTTTCTCTTTCTTTTTCTTTTTTTTTTTTTTTTTTTCTAAGATGGTGTAACACACACGCACACTGGCACAGAGATGAGGCTGGAGTGATGATGCATGCAGTCATCCTCAGACAAGACAAGAGCCCACTGGCCTCATTTTCTGTCCATGTTTCCTCCGGGGAGAGTAAAGTGTGTCTGCTGATGTCTGTGTGCACGACAGTTTGCTTGCGGTAAAAACTATGTCACCCTCTCCGTCCTCCAACTCCTTTTCTGTTTGATGGAGCAGTTAGTCTGTTTATTTTCCTGCGTGTAAGAGTGTGTCTGAATCCCGGCCTGGTTGACTTACATAGGTGAGCCCGACAGCTTTGGTAATTAACGCTCTTGGGGGCACTGGGGAGAGAAAGTAGAGCACCCACACACACACACACACACACACACACTCACACACACTGTGCTGTGTCGGAGATGGTAAGCTGCACATGTATATGCAGCTAGTATGCTCTCTTGTGCATGGATGATTTTTAAATGCCCTTCACCGACTCAAATACGCTGCCTTTTGCTTCTGCATACGCGTGCAGATGAACATCAGCAGCCGCGTTTTAAAGGCTTTACATCAGGTCTGATGACAGGTAAAGGGGAAGAGAGGGACTAGGATTCATCATGATCTTGCTTTGGAGGTGAAAAAATGATGTGATGACATAAATACACACGTTTTTCTACCGAATCCCTCAGCCTTTCATTAAACAGCTCGATTAAAGCTAAAATGATCTCATGTTGCAATATTCCCCGTCTGGTCGTGATCATTAATCACTGAACTCAACATTCATGATCTGATTAGTGTGCTTCAACCCTCTGATGCAACAATTGAATAGTTCTAGCATGCATGTGAGTAATGTTTCATTAAGTTCACATTATGCTCGGCAGTATTGATCTATAAATCACAAAGTATGCGACACGTTTCTTTCTGAAGTTATCAGATTGCTCTTTTTTCCCGTGCCTAACTCTTGGAATCTGGATCCTGAGAGTGCGCTTTTGATGTCTCAACTTGATAAACGACTTCACTGATTAACGATGAGAGTCATTTTCAGGCTTATCGATCAGCACTAATCATCTCTGTTATAATCACTGCAACTTTTAGTGTAACAGCACTCAATCATTTCGCAAAAGTAGCATTTTGAAATGACAGGACACTGAAGATGAAACATGATTGATTGACAGAGACTTTGAGGGTTATTGACTCGTTTCATTAATTCGTTGACAAATCATCTGTTTGCAATTAATCAGATTTGAATGTTAATGATTTTCCAAGTCATCTGTGACGAGAGAGGTGGGTTCTTTCAGTCTGTCACACAAAATAAGAAATCATGAGATCTTCCTGGAAACTAGTGATGCACCAATCTGACCTTTAAAGCCTCGATACCAAAACCAGGGATTGAATCGGTGCATCCCTACTTGAAATTTGTTGAATTAGATTGTTATATCTGAGCCGTGTGAGCATGTATGTGACGTGGGAATGCGGGTTACCTCAACCTGCTTTCTGTATTCCAGTCAGACAGTTTGTCCATTCATGAGGTAACATTATTACAACCCTGCTTATGCACTGCTGTGAATATAGACTGAAGGCTGACGCCGCCTGGGACTTGAATGTGAAACATGAGAAACGAAGGAGGAGGGGAGGAAAGGAGATGAATAGAAAAATTGATCCGGAGTCTGAAGAGACGTCATTTCATGTGAAGAGCTGCATACAAGTCGAGCTGAAGAAAGTGGATCATTCCTTACATTCACTGTTATATTCCGCTTCATTTTCCCACTTTCTCTCCTCTGTGGGGTTTGATTGACCGTGACCATCAAGGCTCTGGTGTGTGATTGTAAAATGGCTGACGGTAACAGTGAAGGAAGAAGCTCAACAACATGTTGCAAGGGGTGTGTTAGTGTGACGTGAGTGTGATAACTGTCTAGACAGCGTGCCCATGTGGTGCAAAAAATGTGCCCGGGGCTTAAAGCCAAAGCAACCGGGGAGTGAACCTGTCCTTATCTGTGTGTGTGTGTGTGTGTGTGAGTGTGTGTGTTTGAGTCTGCCATGACTAGTCTGGCTGATGCTTATCAGTGTGCTTGTCTGGTTCTGTTCTTTCTGTTTTGTGTTTGGAAAGAGGGAGGAACAGGTGTGTGTTTGTGTGTGTGTGTGTGTGAACTCTGTGTGTGTCAGGGATAAAGGCACAAACACACAGACAGTCACATGCTGTCTGTTTGTCTCCTCTGTTGTCTTGGCTGTCTGCCTGTCTTCTCTTTTTTCCTGTTTGCCTCTGTCACCTGTTTGTCCAAGTGTCCACCTGTCAGACCTGACTTCACCTGCTCCCCGCTCGCTTTTATAACCCGCTATCTCTCTGACACAGTCTGACGTAGAGTTTAATCTTTTCAACCAAAGCTCAAAAGTACTCATCTTTTTTAAAAGAGAAGTGAACGCACGCTAAACCTAAAATTGGACTTGATGACATCACGTTACTTTTGGCCGACTTAGTCTGAGTCACAGAACTTCAATGAAATCATTGTCATGACACCAGTGCACCTACCTGCACTTATACAGGATGAGTCATACATACTTGCTACATTTTCCTGAAAATAAAACCCAGAATCTCTTGTTGTCATCATTTCTTGTTCAGCTACCAATGTAGTGTTTTTATCAATGTCAGATTTATGACACCTTCAGTGACCAGAGACAGACAAAACAAATAACCAATGAGGAGCTAAATCTTC
This sequence comes from Thalassoma bifasciatum, assembly GCA_008086565.1. NCBI lineage: Eukaryota > Metazoa > Chordata > Actinopteri > Labriformes > Labridae > Thalassoma > Thalassoma bifasciatum. The sequence goes on from RPOG01000526.1 coordinate 254,304, forward strand.
AGTCCCAGTCTTCCCATTCCACAGAGCTGACTTAATTACCAAAAGAAAAGTGTATTCCTTTAAATGCCCCACTTTGCTGCCTGCTTCCCTTGTGGGCTGTTATTGATTTGGCTGCTGAAACAAAGTGCGGCTCCTGCTCCATGGATAAATGGCTTATTGGATTAAGACCTCTGTATAAAGGCCTCTGGTGCGTGTATGCTCAGGTGGGACCACCAGAGCGACAGTTAAACACAGGAACTGGATTCCACAGAGGGGTCACATAAAAATGATTTCTGTGACTCTTTGATATCAAGTTGTGTCCGATAGTTTCTCCCCAGGAAGTCTGAACGTCTGCGTATCTGCTGCCTGATCTTTGACACAGTTGACGACTGCAGCAGAACAGGATGTGGTCTAGAAACAGACAGGGCGTGACTGACTGACTGTCTCTGAGTCTGTGTGTGTGTGTGTGTGTGTGTGTGTGTGTTCCTCCTTTCCTCCCTCGCTGTCTGAGGCAGAATGAAAAGGCACCCAAATAAAAGCTGTTTACTTCCTCCTGAGAGAGGAAGAATGAGATGCATTACTGCGTCCTCCTCTGCTGCCCACCACCAACCCCCCCAACGCTCCTCCCCCTCCTCCCCTCTCAGTCCTGCATGCCAGCCTCATGAATGGCTCAGAGGAGGGGGAGGAAGGAGGGAGGAAGAAGAGGAGGAGGAGGAGGAGGAGGATGGGTGGCACAGTTTTGTTTGGGGAACCTCTCTGTTCTGAGACTGTGGCGCTCGCCTGGGGTTTGTTTCCATACACGACCAGCGATGCCGGCGTTTCAGCAGATGTGAAGACAATCGGGCCCAACAGTGCTTATGTTCCAGGGCACAGGAGGGATTTTTAAATAGATTTCAATAACGCACACAAACACAGACACTCACACACAAACACACAAACACACACGACCTGCCGCTCAGGGATTAAAGGTCAGAACCGAGGCTCGTGCACTCTTTATTGCGCCCTAGATAAGATACGCCATCGGCTTTGTCGAGGCTTGTTGCGTTGGTGTGAGTATGTTACATCCAGGGCAGGGTTTTACTGTGAGGCCGTTTTGATTGCTAATTCTTAGAAGGGTCAAGTCATGCTGAGAAGAGCGCTCGTGGCGTTGAGCTGGCGTGGAAAGCTCCAAATAAAGATTTCTATATGATAATTTGGGATCCAATTTTTCTTGTCCCTGTCTTCAATATTCGTACAATCATAAAAATCTTCATTCGCTTGAAAGAAGTTGTTCAGTTCACCCAATTTCTAAATATTCCTCTTACATTAGTGTGGAGAAAGCTTAGGGTTTGTTTGGATTTCGTTCCTTCTCTCCTGAATGTTTCATACCATCGGCCGATTTCCTCCACGGAAAGTACAACACTTGAGTGTGTACATGTGTAAGGGGGGCTGGGAAGCAGCGTGTGTGTGTTTTATTATACATGTATGGATACAACGTATGTATTTATAGCATGCCGCTCTTACAGTGTGTGTGTGTGTGTGTGTGTGTGTGTGTGTGTGTGCTTATCTACTCTGAGACGACAGTCATCTGGAGTGTCCATGTGACTCGAGCGGAGGAGGAGGAAGAGCTTGACCTCGGACTTGTTTGCACTTTGCGTGGCAGTGTGTCAGACTGCGTGTGTGTGTGTGTGTGTGCGCGTCTACCTTTAGTTCAGAACAGATAAATTACTACATGAGTAGAAAGGAAGCCGGGCATGTCCAGTTTTCTGTTGGTTTGAACAAAGACGAGCTGAGAGAAGCTTCCTTAGGTCCTGTGCTCCATTTTTGACAAAGTTAAATTTCCAATGAGGACTTTACGTGATCTTGAAATAGCTTCACTTTAAATATTTGCCTGTTCACAAATCATGATCTAAAAGATTTTCTTGCAGTGGATGTTTTATGCTGTATACTAGCGTCACTCAACCCTGCTCAACCAAAGAGATTAAATGTTGAAAACTACCTTTGAGAGATCAACGATCTAAGTAGTGAGAAGTGGCGAAAAAGGCAAGAAGTAGCAATAAATTCAAGGTGGCAGAAAAAAGCAAAAAGCTGAGTTTTAGGTGGCAAATGAGGTCAAAAAGTTGCAAAAACTTGGAAATTGGTCATAAAGTAGCAGAACTTTTTAGAGCCAGACATTTCTGTTTGAAATTTCTCTTTTTTTCTTGATCTTTCTTGATCTTCTTATTTTCTGAGACAGTGAATTTTGGCTTTTCATTTTCTGTAAGCCATAATCATCTACAATGAAGGCCTGAAGTAATTCACTCTTATGAGTCTATGTAATATTTGGGTTTCACTTTCCGAAATGAGTGACTAAAAGTATTGAACTTTTTCTAAAGACCCTACTTTTCCCCCTTATGCATGTTTTTCTTATTTAAAACGAGAATAATACAATTTAAAAAAATATCTCCTTCAATATAGTAATTGATATTAAAAACACGTCGGGTGAAGAAACGTAAAATAATAGCACAATAATTCATTTTTGTGTGACAATCAAGTTCCCCTTGATGACCAAAGTTTAGCAATAAGAAGCAAGAGTCACGTATTTAAAACTGTGGGTGATGGTGCTCATGGGAAATGGAGTCTTACCAATCTCAACCAAAGGTGTCACTGCAATCAACTCCAATTGAATAACCTTCACAGCATCCTTTAAAAGTCTATTAATGAAACACCTGAATTGCCTTTTTTAGAATCACTGTTCACAGAAGTGTCCCTAAAGAAGTCCACCCATTTCAACCCCCCCCCAGCTTCAAAGTAAAACGTGACCACATGCAACAAGTGTTTTGGAGTTAAAGGCCTGTTGGTGCTCTGCAGTGGTGAGCACAGATGGAGTGAACCCACACACAGCTGCAGCTCAAGTGCTTTTACTCTCCTCCGCCCGCGTTAGCCAGTCTGTGTATGGTAATGTACGGTCATGGATGTCTGTGTAGTAGAGTGGTGCTTGTTATTGTCGGATTTAACAGCACTCAGGCCGCACACACACACACATATACACACACAGAAAAACACTTTGTGCTCCATTAATGCGTCTGCTTTAGAAATGTCACGTGTGCTAATGGTCTGGGGACCAAACTGAGGCTCTGGAAATGGGTCATTAAAAAAGTTCACATGCCTCTGCGTGTGTGTGTGCGTGTGTGTGTGTGTCTAGAGGAGTATGTTTCATCTGGCTGTGTAGTGCACGGACGTACTATATGTGTGCGTGTGCATGTGTGTGTGTGTGTGTAGCTATAGCGGCAGGCAGACTGCTGGTGATTAGGAACAACAGGGCAGAGTTCAGCTGAGCGAGTGTGTGGAATGCTAATCCACATTGTCATACTGCGAGCTTCAGCCTGACAAAGGGTCCAAGACATGAGGGGGTTTGGGGCTATTTGTGCAAGTGTGTGCTACATGTGTGTGTGTGTGTGTGTTTGTGTGCAGCTAAGACCCAGATAAGAGAGGTGCTTCATTATTGTAGATCAGGGCCCAGCAGTAGCGTGGTGTGTGTTAATATATGGGGGAGACAGNTGTATAAAGGCCTCTGGTGCGTGTATGCTCAGGTGGGACCACCAGAGCGACAGTTAAACACAGGAACTGGATTCCACAGAGGGGTCACATAAAAATGATTTCTGTGACTCTTTGATATCAAGTTGTGTCCGATAGTTTCTCCCCAGGAAGTCTGAACGTCTGCGTATCTGCTGCCTGATCTTTGACACAGTTGACGACTGCAGCAGAACAGGATGTGGTCTAGAAACAGACAGGGCGTGACTGACTGACTGTCTCTGAGTCTGTGTGTGTGTGTGTGTGTGTGTGTGTGTGTGTGTGTGTGTGTGTGTGTGTGTGTGTGTTCCTCCTTTCCTCCCTCGCTGTCTGAGGCAGAATGAAAAGGCACCCAAATAAAAGCTGTTTACTTCCTCCTGAGAGAGGAAGAATGAGATGCATTACTGCGTCCTCCTCTGCTGCCCACCACCAACCCCCCCAACACTCCTCCCCCTCCTCCCCCTCCTCCCCTCTCAGTCCTGCATGCCAGCCTCATGAATGGCTCAGAGGAGGGGGAGGAAGGAGGGAGGAAGAAGAAGAAGAGGAGGAGGAGGATGGGTGGCACAGTTTTGTTTGGGGAACCTCTCTGTTCTGAGACTGTGGCGCTCGCCTGGGGTTTGTTTCCATACACGACCAGCGATGCCCGCGTTTCAGCAGATGTGAAGACAATCGGGCCCAACAGTGCTTATGTTCCAGGGCACAGGAGGGATTTTTAAATAGATTTCAATAACGCACACAAACACAGACACTCACACACAAACACACAAACACACACGACCTGCCGCTCAGGGATTAAAGGTCAGAACCGAGGCTCGTGCACTCTTTATTGCGCCCTAGATAAGATACGCCATCGGCTTTGTCGAGGCTTGTTGCGTTGGTGTGAGTATGTTATATCCAGGGCAGGGTTTTACTGTGAGGCCGTTTTGATTGCTAATTCTTAGAAGGGTCAAGTCTTGCTGAGAAGAGCGCTCGTGGCGTTGAGCTGGCGTGGAAAGCTCCAAATAAAGATTTCTATATGATAATTTGGGATCCAATTTTTCTGGTCTCTGTCTTCAATATTCGCACAATCATAAAAATCTTCATTCGCTTGAAAGAAGTTGTTCAGTCCACCCATTTTCTAACTATTCCTCTTACATTAGTGTGGAGAAAGCTTAGGGTTTGTTTGGATTTCGTTCCTTCTCTCCTGAATGTTTCATACCATCGGCCGATTTCCTCCACGGAAAGTACAACACTTGAGTGTGTACATGTGTAAGGGGGGCTGGGAAGCAGCGTGTGTGTGTTTTATTATACATGTATGGATACAACGTATGTATTTATAGCATGCCGCTCTTACTGTGTGTGTGTGTGTGTGTGTGTGTGTGTGTGTGTGCTTATCTGCTTTGAGACGACAGTCATCTGGAGTGTCCATGTGACTCGAGTGGAGGAGGAGGAGGAGGAAGAGCTTGACCTCGGACTTGTTTGCACTTTGCGTGGCAGTGTGTCAGACTGCGTGTGTGTGTGTGTGTGTGCGTCTACCTTTAGTTCAGAACAGATAAATTACTACATGAGTAGAAAGGAAGCCGGGCATGTCCAGTTTTCTGTTGGTTTGAACAAAGACGAGCTGAGAGAAGCTTCCTTAGGTCCTGTGCTCCATTTTTGACAAAGTTAAATTTCCAATGAGGACTTTACGTGATCTTGAAATAGCTTCACTTTTAAATATTTGCCTGTTCACAAATCATGATCTAAAAGATTTTCTTGCAGTAGATGTTTTATACTGTATACCAGTGTCACCCAACCCTGCTCAACCAAAGAGATAAAATGTTGAAAACTACCTTTGAGAGAGCAACGATCTAAGTAGTGAGAAGTGGCGAAAAAAGGCAAGAAGTAGCAATAAATTCAAGGTGGCAGAAAGAAGCAAAAAGCTGAGTTTTAGGTGGCAAACAAGGTCAAAAAGTTGCAAAAACTTGGAAATTGGTCATTAAGTAGCAGAACTTTTTAGAGCCAGACATTTCTGTTTGAAATTTCTCTTTTTTTCTTGATCTTTCTTGATCTTCTTATTTTCTGAGACAGTGAATTTTGGCTTTTCATTTTCTGTAAGCCATAATCATCTACAATGAAGGCCTGAAGTAATTCACTCTTATGAGTCTATGTAATATTTGGGTTTCACTTTCCGAAATGAGTGACCAAAAGTATTGAACTTTTTCTAAAGACCCTACTTTTCCCCCTTATGCATGTTTTTCTTATTTAAAACGAGAATAATACAATTTAAAAAAATATCTCCTTCAATAAAGTAATTGATATCAAAAACACGTCGGGTGAAGAAACTATTAAAATAATAGCACAATAATTCATTTTTGTGTGACAATCAAGTTCCCCTTGATGACCAAAGTTTAGCAAAAAGAAGCAAGAGTCACGTATTTACAACTGCGGTGATGGTGCTCATGGGAAATGGAGTCTTACCAATCTCAACCAAAGGTGTAACTGCAATCAACGCCAATTGAATAACCTTCACAGCATCCTTTAAAAGTCTATTAATGAAACCCCTGAATTGCCTTTTTTAGAATCACTGTTCACAGAAGTGTCCCTAAAGAAGTCCACCCATTTCAACCCCCCCCCCAGCTTCAAAGTAAAACGTGACCACATGCAACAAGTGTTTTGGAGTTAAAGGCCCGTTGGTGCTCTGCAGTGGTGAGCACAGATGGAGTGAACCCACACACAGCTGCAGCTCAAGTGCTTTTACTCTCCTCCGCCCGCGTTAGCCAGTCTGTGTATGGTAATGTACGGTCATGGATGTCTGTGTAGTAGAGTGGTGCTTGTTATTGTCGGATTTAACAGCACTCAGGCCGCACACACACACACACATATACACACACAGAAAAACACTTTGTGCTCCATTAATGCGTCTGCTTTAGAAATGTCACGTGTGCTAATGGTCTGGGGACCAAACTGAGGCTCTGGAAATGGGTCATTAAAAAAGTTCACATGCCTCTGCGTGTGTGTGTGTGTCTAGAGGAGTATGTTTCATCTGGCTGTGTAGTGCACGGACGTACTATATGTGTGCGTGTGCATGTGCGTGTGCATGTGTGTGTGTGTAGCTATAGCGGCAGGCAGACTGCTGGTGATTAGGAACAACAGGGCAGAGTTCAGCTGAGCGAGTGTGTGGAATGCTAATCCACATTGTCATACTGCGAGCTTCAGCCTGACAAAGGGTCCAAGACATGAGGGGGTTTGGGGCTATTTGTGCAAGTGTGTGCTACATGTGTGTGTGTGTGTGTGTGTTTGTGTGCAGCTAAGACCCAGATAAGAGAGGTGCTTCATTATTGTAGATCAGGGCCCAGCAGTAGCGTGGTGTGTGTTAATATATGGGGGAGACAGGGAAAGGGAAGGGGGAGGTGGAATGAGAAAGAGAGAGAGAGAGAGGCAAACAGCTGTGTGTGGAAATGTGCAAACGTTTGCACCTGAACACATTCATTAAGGAATAAAGAGTGCAGAACGGCAGGAATAATGAGCAGGAGTGTGTGTGTGTGCACGTGCGTACGTGTGTGTGTGTGTGGGTGGTTGGTGTTAAGCTGTCAACTGTCAGAAATTACAGGCAGAGACACAGGCAGCCATTAGAGGAACATGTCTTACCTTTATATGTGGAAACACATTCGCCAGACGCTCATACACTCCAGTGTGTAAACATCAATTCACCAAAGAATTTCTCTCATGTGCACATACACACCGAAACACACACACACACACCTTTTAATGAGCTGTCAGTCGTCTCATCAGCGGCGTCTGCTGTCGTCAGGGTCACTAGATGAGAGACCCTCGGCTGACCTTTGGTTAATGTCAGTTTGGCCTCTGCGTATGTGTGTGTGTGTCCTAATCACACACAGTGGTGCAGAGGGAATCACAGGTTTCACACTGAGGGGAATGTAATAACCACCGTCACACACACTCACACTCACACACACACACATACTTTCAGACAACCTTGATTCAGGGAGTCCAGCCAGCAAAGACCCACTGCACCACTGCAGCGGCTTTATTGTTGTTTCTGTCAATTCAACCTTCTCTCTATCTCTGCCTCGTCCCATCACACACACACACACACATATATACACACACCCCCACCGTCTCCCTCCCACTTCCCCTGCCTCCCCTCCTCCCTCCTCCTTAGTGCTGCAGTGCTGCCTCCTGGAGAAGAGGGAAAAAAAAAGGAAAAGCTACCAACCACAAGCGCTCGTAAACGGACGAGCCCCCTTCTCTATAGACTCGCTGGAGAAAGACACACCTGGCAACGCATATGGCTCCAGCCTGTTAGATTTGCATTCACAGGCTCATGTAGCCGTGCTGTTGTAAATAGAGGACTCCCCCCCCCCACACCATACAGCACATATGAATTCACAGCCACACCAATGAAGAAGAGGAGGAGGAGGAGGAGGAGTCGTTGTCTCTTTAACGGGGACGTAACAGGGTTCAGTCACCATCAATGCAACACTCAAGGAAAATTTGCTCTGTACATTTAAAATAAGGTTTTTAAAACAGCCTCACTTTGGTGACATCTAAATTGAGATTATCAGCACCAAACTCTGTCATATTTAAATACCATTTCTCTGTATCCGTGGACGACCCAACCTATCTAAAGTGACAAAATTTAGCAAGACCTCTCTTATTTTTTTGAAAAAGGACACGACCTGAGAGTATGCCATCAAAACAAAGAGTGAGGTTACTTTTACTCTGAAATCTAAATGCAAATCGAAAAAACAAATTTTGTGCCACTGCATCGTGTGTCACAAATTTTAGTTTTGGGGAGAGGCCTAGTCAGAGTCAGGTTTAGAGCAAAAACCTGTTTTGTGTTTGAAAAAAAGTAATAAAACCCAAAGTAATGACTTTTTATAATGTAACGTTGCAACTTTTTGCCTGGTCAGTTTTATATTTTGGGATTTACTACATTTTTTGATTACACTTTGGGCCGTTGGGCTCTAACAAGACATACATTTCTGACTTTAACTCTCCAAAACAAACACACGTCGAGGAAAAAGTCACGTTTAATAAAACTCTTCACAGTCTCGTGCCTGTTGTAGTTACCCTCCTGTATTGCTGTTGTTGAGTCTGTTTAGCTGTGTTAATGAAAATGTATCAAGTGATACTGTGTGCAGCAGAAAATCCTTACATCCAGCTGATGAAAGGCTGTTTGTGAAATTCACCGTGTGTTTGTGTACATGTGTGTGTACATGTGTGTGCATTCGGAGGATAAACGTTTCTAGATGCCTTTAAAAGGCTTGTAAGTCAATTATTGATGCTTTCTACAACCTCTTTCTCTCTTTCTCTCTTCAGTTTTCCTGTTTCCTCCTCTCCTCCCACGTTATCTCTGTCCTCTCCTCCCTCCCTCCCCCTCTCGTCTCCGTCTTCTTCTCATCTGTTGCTGTGGGCTAGCTGGCGGTTTGTACGTTTGTAACGCCAGAAAGTCTCGTTCCTCTGGTGCCTGCGCTACCTGTCAGTACGGTTGAAAGGGCTCGTGTGTGTGTGTGTGAACTGTGTGTGTGTGGTGTCAGGCCTGTCTGCCGCAGATAAGCATCAACTCCATCAGCTTGTGGCCTCTTGCTGAGCGTGTCCTGGATTTGCTCAAAAAACACACACACACACACGCAGGCGTAGACAACTCGAGGCAGTGCCAGCAGTATTTACTGAACACACATGGCTCAGAGGATGCAAAGCTGACACAATGAATCATAAACATTCAACAGAAAATATGTCTTCATGTCGAGCGAGTGGCTGGCTCCTACCGCGTCGCATGTATAGCAGTGAGTCACACACACGGGAAGCACATAATGACAGGCCGTGTTGTAGCCGTGTTGTAGCCGTGTTGACGAGGACTCGGGCTTCTCTTCTGTTTTATTCATAGTTCTCCCTCAGCGGGCTCATTCAGCTTCTACTCTTAACTTATCCATTTTCTCGCTGCCGTCCTTTTCTCCCACACCACTTCCCAGGCCATAGCTCACTCCTCCTGCTCACTTTTAATACCATTTGTCTCCATTTTCTATCTCTCGGATGTCATTTATCTCTATTTCTTTTCGTTTCAATGCGATTCGTCTTTTCTCCTCTGTGACCACGGCTTTGTTTTTTTTTCCTCTCTGCTTTCTTCCCACGCTCCCTGACAGAGTGTGCATCATTTTAATTGTTAAGAGTATCCTATCAAATACACTGAACACTGCTCTCCATCTTGATTAGGCTCAGCTTTATGTGTTTTGTTTCCCTGGTTAACCACCCTCCCTCTCTCTCCGTCTTTCTCCGTGTGTTTCAGAAGGCAGTGGAGGAGGAGGAGAGCCAGGTGAGGAAATCCTCTGCAGGACTCTGCTCCCCCGGCAGCAAGTTACCGGACTCCGACCCTGCCAGAAAGGTCAGTCGTCTGTTTCCCTCCCAGTATCCGTCCACCCGTCCCTCCATCACCTCCTACTGCTCCAACATCCCCCCCCTCGTCTCTTTCCCCGTCTCCCCGTCTCCCCCTTCCTCCTCTACACATAGGTCACCTCTCAGGGTCACTACCCCCTACCCTGAGTGACAGACACACACCCCCTGTTCAGCCATTCATAGCGGCACGCTTCTCCTCTCTGACCTGTCAGGAAATATACTCACGCTGCTGCTGAAAAGCTCCTCTCTCCCCCCCCCCTGCTGCAGCCTGCTCATCAACTTTACCAGCACACACTTGGAAGAAGCTCTTTATCATGATTATCTTTTTTCTCCCAGCACGCACGCACACACACACACACACCATCTATCTGTGCTGATGTCTGATGGATGATCCCTCATCCACATGTACGCATGCATATATTAGCTTTATTAGATTATGGCTCTAGGAGCGCCATGTGCAGTACAGCACATTCCCTTCTCCTCCTGCTGCGTCTCTCCATGTCTTCATATATACTATTCAAATATACGTGTGTGTGTGTGTGTGTGTCTCATGATAATTCATCCAGTCAGATGCAAAATAACGTATGAGGGTCAATAAATGTGAGATATCACTACGTGTCATTTAGAAGAGAGGATATCACAGTGGTTTGTGGTTTTTATGTGTTTTTGCGTTTTTTATTTCACAGGGGAAAACATCTCCATCCACTCTGGTGTTCAACCGTCTTTTCTCAGACATCAAGGAGGAGCCAGGACACCCCAGCCTGGTCCATCCCAGGTACTACATCAGCTTCCACTCAGTAACACTGTCTACAGGCTCCAGCTGTCAGTGGGGGTGTAACGGTTCATTGATCAGAATCATTATATCTAGTGCTCAACCAATATGGGATTTTTGGGGCCAATGCTGACACAAATACTGGGGGCAAAAAGAAAGCCATTGTCTGATATATTTGCTGCTGATACATAAAATAAGAACATTGATATACACATGATATATACTGCACATGAACACAAATTGTTAAAATACCTGAAATATGATTTTGTGGATGACACAGCAACGTTAAAACACCGTGTTATAGTCTTTTATTAGAAAAGGGTGCATTGACAGGAGCATTTATCTCTGTTTATTTCGCAAAAAAGCATCTTACATGACGTTAGAACGCCACATTACAGTCTTATCGTAGGTAATGGTGGACATGTGAATTCACAGTAGCATTTATCATTGGCAGAGAGCAGATTGCAGCCTGACACAGACACACAGGAGCAGGAAAAAAAAGTTTATGCATCAGCTACATAATGGCCAATGTTGATTAATGGGTCAGGCTGTAGTTATATCTATTGTTTAAGCAATGATCCAACCAAATCGATTGAAAGTATAAACATGGATCTCCATCAACATTTCTACTGTTTACATCCATCTCTGCTCCTTTTGTTGAGTGGATGACGCTTAAAAAGTGAATTAATCTCAGAGTCTTCTCGTTTCTTCCTTGACTTCGGTTCGGTTAAAGAAATCCCCGTCTCTAATTCGCCGCTGCTGCCCTCCCTCTCCTGCTCCATTCGCTCTCCGTCCTCCAGCCTCCGTCACGTGTGCCGCTCCCCTCTCCCTCTGAGCGTACCAGCCCGTGTTTGGATATGGCGCTCTGATAGCTCGCGCTGTAATCTGACCCAGATTAAAAGCTGGATTTAGATGCTTTAATGGCGCCACTGCTTCATGTGACCGCCTCGACATACTGACTGTGCGGAGGCGTGCAGACGTCAGGCCAGACAAACTGGCAGGATTAAAGATCTGGTCACCTACCAGCATCACATGACTGCTGCTACACACTCAAACCAGTCAGAACTTGCCCAGACCAGTTTGGAGTAACGCTTTTACTGCAACACAGCAATAAAAGTCAGAAAATTCACCGCTGCTGCCGGTGGATGTCCGCGGCACTTAGCGCCGTATTTGGGTTACTACCGACATCCATTAGTGAAACACTTGTCAAATACAAGGCAGGCTTACATTATTCAATCACATCTAAGGCGTTTCATGTGAAGGAGTTTCAGATTCTCACTCAGGCGAACAGGCAGCTCTTCGTTTTACATCCAGAAGAGAGAGAGAGAGAGAGAGAGGAAGCATCGCTCGGCTGCTGTAGTTTTTCAGGCAGAGCCCCACTGAGCTGTCATGCTTAACCTAGTTCACAGCTCCAGCATCAGCTCTGTCTGGAGGGGACTGCTGATGGGGGAGGGGTTCAGAGCTCCTCTCCTCTTCTCCTCCTCTCCTCCATCTGCTTCTCTATCTCTCTGTCTCTCTTTCCTCCCTCCATTTCCCGCCATGCAGCCAGGAATAGACCGATAGTGTTGGCTCGGTGGCTTCAGAGCATCTCCAAGCTCTATCTCTCTCTGTTACTACCTGGACATTCGTGATAAGCCCGAGGTCTGTTTGGGCTGATATCCTGTAAACACATGATAAGAAATATCCATATTCAGTGTCTTCACCTCCTGTCGTCTGCTCCTGTCTTCACTTATTCCACAAAGAAGCTGGGAAATCACTCTTTTTCTATTGCAGAGATTCAGTCGTGTTTTATCGCAGTAGAAGAAGTAAAAGCTTTGTGTGAGTTATAGCAGACGTATACATTGTTGTTTATGTATATCCACAACAGCAAAGTCTATAACTCGTAACATTTTATTATCCCTCCTGCAAAGACGGGAGTATGTAAAAGCTAATGCTCCTCACGTCACATCTTGAATAACAAACAAACAAACGCAAAGCAGATGCTTCGTTCTTTATGGACTCAGCCCAACAGCAGGAAAACTAATCCCCTCACAGAGGTGTAACGTGAATGTTTATGTTGGCGTTCAAGATTTACCTTCGCTCTTTCTTTTACAGTTACTACCTGTACACGTACGATAAGATGGTGGCGCCCAACGTGTCTCTGAGGAGGGAGGCGGAGATGAGCCCTGAGATGTTCGGCGCTCTGCTCAAACACCACTACAGCCGCCGAGCGCTGGGCCATGACGAGCCGCCCATGGGTCAGTAAAGACAGAAACATTTACACACATAGATGCACTGAATTCACTCTGGACAGAGTGTGTGTTTCCACTTCATATTCTTATATTACATTGATGAATTTCCACTTGGAACCTTGGGTAAACATTTCCTTAAATGCGTCTTAATAAACATGTATCTGAGGAGTCTAAGTCACTACAGACTGAGAGAGAAGGCTTCCCTCTTAAAAGACAATGTTACGACAAAAAATGTGTTCATTTGATATTTTCTGACGAGATGTACATGGAGTTAGGACACCCTGACGAGAAAGCTCTTGTCTCTTTTGGGTCACTATTGCTGATAAAGGAGAAGTGTTGATATTTAGACGCTCAAAAACAACAAGACTCGACAGGGGAAAGTTCATTTGTAATTCTAAACCTGTTTACAGTGTTTTTAGTCACTTTTTTGGTTCTGTCGTGATGTTAATCCTATCCTACAGTGCCTATGAAAATGACATGCAAACAGTCAATTATGGAAATTAAGCAATGGCGTCATCTTGCAACGTCTTACTCACCCCATCGCTATTTTACTCTGAGGAGTTGGCAACAGCGGGGGGTTTGTGAAAGTGTCTGATCCTAGCGACAAACTTGAGATTAAAAACTCCCTTACAAAAAAAAAGTAAATTAACAAAATGGACTACACTGCAAAAAAAAGGGAGTCTGAATATAAGATAAAAATACTAAATTTGATAGAAAAATATCTTAAAACTAGTGAAATTATCTGTCCATGCAGCAAGAGAATTTCACTTGACTAGAAATCTTGAAATCAGACTGATAAATCTAACAACAAGATGGCTTTGATAAGTATTCTCAGATCTTAAAACACGAAGAAAATGCTCATTTTCAGATTAAAATGCTTGAAAACAAACTCTCTGAAGAAGAATTTTAGGTGAAATATACTGAATATGAGCAACAGAATCTAATTTCATGCATCTTATATTCTTGATTTTAGCAAATGGATTGAAAATATCACTTTTTTTTAAGTCAAAACTACTTAGATTTAGAGAAGAATGATAAAGATAATTCTTGATTGATTGAAGATGATTTTTTGTGTTATTCTTAAATCAAGCAACTTGAGGTCGAGCTAAATCTTGAAACAAGTTTTAATGTTATGAAATTACACGTGAGAAAACCAAAGTAACTTGTTTTAACAGTTATCCACTCATTTTAGGATTCTCACACTAATTAAGACAAAATTGAAACTTTCATGCTTTTTTTGAGATCTAACATAGTTTTAAATGCTAAAAATAAGTTTAAAAAAAACATTAAAACAAGAAATTTTATTAAGCATGTCTTCAAGTAAGATTTTAAATCTTGGCAAGTGCAAGATTATTTGCAGTGTGAAAGATTAAACTTCCTATAGGGTACTCACTGATAGAGTAACAATACTACGAGTGCTTTTTGATACATACATAAAATTTCAATCAACACAATGACAGTTAATTTTGAACAAAGACCTCTATTTCTAAATAAAAGGTAGCAAAGTTACTCTAGCATTAAGTCCAAAATAAAACAGAAATGACTCTCTGGGTTTACAATGTGTTTGTGATAAATTAACAAAAGTGCAAAATAAAACTAACAACTCTCTGAGTCTTAGTGTTTTTTAGATAAACTGAAGTGCAAATCAAGAAAACAGTTTAACTGCATATTATTCAGAGGTGCAAAATTGGAACAAAGCTTTAACTTTTCACCTGCTCAACTCGCTAATTGTAAGATTTTTTTTGTCTTGAATATCAGTGGCTCGTATCTACAGCCTTCACAAGTAATCGATACAGTGAAATAAGGACAGTATTGACCCGATACCAATACCTGGTATCAGTCCTCGCCCATTCCTACTTTCTGTGCCTTTAATGAGATAAGTGAAGACAGTGGATAGAGCAGGAAACAGGGTGAAAGTTGGGGGTGACATGCAGGAAAGAGGCTGCTCAGGGTTTAAGTTTGTTGAGTTTTGTCCTGGACAGAATCCATTATGACATTATTAACAATCTTTAGCCTGCAGAAACTAGAACGCTGACTGAAAAACAACGTTTCAGTCTCATTGTTCACCAATATGATGCTGACAGAAGCTAAAAGTTTTTCGTCACGTTTCGGTTTGTGGTGTCAACCATTGACTGTATATAGAATGGACAGCGTGCTTCCGCCTGTCACCGTTCTACGTTTTTGAAGCCAAAAAACTCTGTTTCTCTAGCCGCCATTGTGCAGCCAGAGTCTGCGCAGTAGAGAATTTCTGGTGGAGCCAAGTACAAAAGAGAAATAAAAATATTTATTTCTTCTTCTTCAGAAGGTTTAGTCTCCTTTTGGCTCTTTCCTGAAGTTTCTTATATCCCCGGTAAAAACTACTCACGAACAGCAGCTGTCAACTATCGTAAAACGAAACTTATATCACGGTTTTTAACGTCCAATAACTAATGAGAAACCAACTTCTCAAAAAAAAAACACCCGAACACCATGCAGCCAGATGACATTGTCACACTACCTTAGCGTAAAGATGAGAGAAACGTTTCTACGAGGTATCGTGATTTTTTAAAGTTTTCCCGGCTCATATCTGGAATACATGGGGAGGCGGGGCTTATGACCTATACTGCAGCCAGACACCAGGGGGCGGGGCTTATGACCTATACTGCAGCCAGACACCAGGGGGCGGGGCATCTGCTGGAGGCTTCAGTTTGAGCCGTCGTTACGTCCACTCATTATACAGTCTATGGTGTCATTAGGGGCGTCCTGATACAACTTTTTCACTTTCGAGACAGTATCCACGTTGCAGCCTGTAATAGTCAGTGCAGAATAACGATCTCAAAGCATGAATCATACAAACTTCAAGTATCAAGTAATATTACTCAAACAGAACGATTGTCAGCAACAGTGGGTTACATAAATTTTAACCTAAAATATGAGAATACAAAACAAATTGAATAAAATAGATAAAATTGAATTAAAAGAGCCTGAAAAACAACAACAGTAGTTTAAGAGTGCAAAATAACAATTCGAGTTCGCTTCATTTATTTTTTTGCTGTCAGTTTATGGAGGGAATAACTGAGGGCAGGGACAAAAAAAGACACAATATTGTCTATTTTCTGCTTAAAGTTAACAGTCCACAGCTTAGATTTCAAAATAAACATGTTACTTAAAGAGTTTAGATGCAGAATGATATCATCTGATACTCGGTTTTTAGCTGATATCAAACTAATATCTGACATCAGTATTGGAGCAGGACCCCCCCAGGTGTCAACAAGCAGAAGCTAAACTCTCTGAAGTTGTTTCCATGGATTCGTTTAATGTGATCGGTCTGAAACTATTTCTTGAAAAGGCTGTTTCTGATACGCAGTAATGTTCCCCACAGATAAAATTAGATCACTCCATAATGTGAATAATGATTTGATAAATCCCCTCAGCGTTCACTCCATGTAGAGGCGACACACAAACATGTCTGACACATGGCGTCTATAAATACATGACACACATACAGCAAGCGTGAGCGGTTAACAAACATCCACATAAGCAGAGGAGACATGCAGATCCTGTTAATGCAACACACTGAGTCACGTGCTTACTGTAAACATACGACTTACAGTCAGCTAACACACAACAGCACACACACATTAGTGCACACACACACACACACAGTGAACGCTGCAGCAGCCTGCAGCAATGCACATAATCATGCATTGACCTTCACATAAAGACTCTGGGGGCACCTCACTATTGATGAACAGGAGGGGTGGGAATGGCAGTGACCTCGCCTCTCTGCTCTGTGTTTTATGTACACTCGGTGTGTAGGAGACTGCATGTGTGAAATGTGTTTGTACAGGTAGAGTAGAAAAGAGAGAGAGGGGGGAAAACAGAGGAGTGTAGTTCGTCTGCCATTATTACGCCACGTCTGACTGCCAGCCTGTCTCTCTCTCATATCTCTCAGGCATTTTGCTCCAACCCCCCTTCTCTCTTTCTTTCCCCTCTCTAACCAATCTGTCTCTCTTGCCTCCATCCTCCCTCTCTCTCTCTCTCTCTCTTTTTCCCTGGCAGCTATCTCCACATCCTTTCCGTCCTCCGTCTGCTCCAGCACTTCCTCTTCCATCCATCCATTCATCCATCCTCGTCTCTTTCATCTCCGCCTCCCTCACAGTCTGCTGTCACTTTCTCTCCCCCCTCCTCCTCCTCCTTCTCTTCTCTCTTTTTACTCACTGAATGCTTTCCTCTCCCACTCTCTGTGAGCCTTTCACTCTCTCTCTTTTGGCTCTCTTTCTTCCTTTCAGTCCTTCCCCACATTATCCACTCTTTTTATGCCTGTGCCTCCTCTATCCGATCTGTGAGCATGCAGAGTTTGCTGTTTCCTCTCACGCACATACAGTATGAGTACATTAGGGAGGTAAACACTGTTCTCGTGCGCCCTCTGTCCTCCCCCCTGCGTCCGTCTGCGAGCTCCCGCTCTCACACACACGTCTTCATTACAAGCCCACACATGTTTCACTGCAGCATCTTTGCACATGTGAGAGTGTGACTCTGCCTGTTTGATCCCTTTTCTCCCCCTGATGTTCACCGTAAAGGCCACAGTGAGGGGACACGCCAGAGTTGGAGCGGAGGAGGAGCCCCCGCAGAGCACCACAGCTCCCACACACACACACACACACACACACACACACAGGGTGGTTTTTGGTTGAATGTTTGGATCCTCTGCTGTTGCCATGCTGTGCTTGTGTGCTCGCGCTGAGTCGAGGTGCGAGCTTCTATGAGGCTGTGCGAGGGTGTTACTAAGCGTAGGCGGGAGTGTGCACCAGCTCGGCTCGCACTTCCTGCTGTTCATCCACCTCTTCTTCTCTTTTAATAAAAGAAAAATCATTCCTCAAAAAAACTCATCCTCCTTTTTTCCTCTCTCTCTTTCTCCCTCTCCCCAGATCTCCACGCTTCCCCTCCCCTCGCTGCCGGCGCCGAGGAGGCCAAATCCCAACGTGCCACTCCTGCCTCGGCCACCGAGCGGGAATGCCAAACCCAGGCAGTTTCCATGGAGACAAGCAGCCCGAGCTGCAAGAAAGCCACCCGCAACCCCGCCCACACCCCTCCTCCTCCTCCTCCTCCTGCGTCGTTGTCGTCGCTGTCACCGTTAACGGAAGTAGCGGCTAAGCACACAGGCTGTGCAGCAGGCAGCGCCGCAGCAGCAGCAGCAGCAGCGGCGGCGGCGGCGGTAGGGGGGCTGGAGGACGACAAGGACAGGATTGTTGTGGAGATCATGCAGATGTACAGCAAGCAGCAGGAGAAGCTCAACTCCACCTTGCACAAGCAGCTGCAGCTTGAAATGGTGAGTGGGTGCTTGGAGAGGAACAAAGACGGAGAGGAACGAGCTCCTGACTGTGCCATAACTGTTCTCGCATATTAAAGACGTCCTTGGCTCAGAAATGGAGGTGATACTCACCTTCCAATGACCCTCAGTGTCTGCCTCCCACTGCCTGAAAATCCAAAACCTACTCTACGCCGTCCAAATGTTACTACCAGATGGTTCTGCAGTTTTAGAAAGCAGTCAGCAACCTGGCTTATGTTAATCACAGTGTTTCACTGAAACATCCCATAATAAACAGTTTTTATCTCACTTACACACAGTAAAACAGGGGCCTGCTGTATGTTATTTATACTGCAGAACACCATTACAGAATTACATTACAGTGTACATCCATAGTTTTATAGCTCTGTAACTTTGGACAGGAGGAATGAACAATAAAGTAAAATGAGTCCTTGTTGGAATAACCTCAGTATGAACCTTGTTTCTTCTCTGGAGGTTGGTAATGCATTCCTTCATTGTTGTCATCTCCATTAAAGGGACTGTGAGGACTTTCCGAGTGATCTTGAAAAAGTCTCATGTCTAAATACAAACCGGATCATAAACTACAACTTGAAACGAGATTATCAGCACCAGAATAGGTGATTCCTAAATGCTGTTCCTCAGCTTCACAATCAGGTCAGACTGGTCCAGATTGATTTACAGGAAGTTGCAGTCTCTACACCAGCTCACAATGTTAAGCAGTGAGAATAAAGTAAAAACGGAAATTAGAGCTGGACTGTCCAACAGAAAAGGGGCAGAAGAGCAAAAGGAGGCTGAACAAGAGTGATAGAGCACAGACTGAAGATTAAAACACGAACTCTAGGCAAAAACACGCTAGAGACTAAAAAACAAGCTAAAGGCAAAAACAAGGACTGAGTTGTTTGTGGTAATGTTCATTCCTGTCCACAAGCAGCAGTTATTCTGCAGTGATCTGTCCAAATCCAAGAGTCTACCAATAAAATGAAGAGACAGTTTGATCTGCTTGGTAGATGAGCACTGGGAGGACATAACCAGGAATTACAAATGTTACATGTTACTGATATGTCTCAGAGCACCAGGCTGTGAGTAACGCTTCATGTAGCGGGAAACTAAACTACACAACAAACTCACAAAGTTTGCTTCTTGTCACATTTCAGTAAATACTCAACGGAACTATTGATGGACACATTTCTTTGTTGCGTTGTATCTGGTTAAAATATATGAATTATTTCATTTCTACAGTTTTAGTGGGTCCACTAGCTGAAGAAGTCACTGCAATCCACCTCATCCAGATTCTCCTCACAGTCACTTTAACTCGTTGTATTTGTCACCAGGAGCTGGAGGCGCTGCGCGGAGGTGAAGCAGCGAGGCTGCGGGAGCTGAGCGCCGAGCAGAGGGAGCTGCGCTGCGAGCTGGAGGCGGTGCACAGCGAGCAGGCGCGGCAGCTCAGCCAGGCCCGGCAGGAGCAGCTGGAGCTGGAGACTCGTCTGGAGCAGCTCCGACAGCAGGCCTGCGCCTGTGAGCCGGGGTCACAACGCCAGCAAGAGGCTCACTACACTGCTCAGGTACAGAGGGAACGCATCACAGGACAAGTTGCTCTTAAGACCGCACTGCAAAAACTGAGCCAAAAGATAATGATGTAAACTGTGTAAACAAACCCTGACTTCTTCTACTGTAGTTTAATGCTCTGGTAGACAAACGTTTTTGATAAACTGCCCCCTGCAGTTTGGGGAAGGAAGCCAATGGGCGCCATGCAAAGTGAAAAAAAGTACAAAAGCTGTTCGGGCGTTTGTTTTCTGTGCGACACTTTCATGTGGAAAGCATAACTCAGTTTAAAGGTGCCAAATATGCATCAGTGTAGCTCTGCAACCATTAATGGTGGCTGGTAGGTGTCAGACGGTTTGTAAAAGCTAAAACACAAATGCAAACGTAATGACACAAACAGAACAGCAACAACACAAATGTCCATTGGGAAAACAATACTTGAAGAAAACACTGAAAGTTGAACTTTTTCGACTTCCTTTGTGGCTATATGTGTTGTGCCTTTTGCATTTGTGTTATAACTCTTGTGTTCATTTGCATTCTCGTTGTGGCTTTTGCAAATTGTCTGACACCTACCAGCCACCGTAACCATGTAAAAATGATAAAGCAAGAGTTTTTGAGAGATTTAAAACCATGAATGCAACTTTAATTACGATAAAAAGTGTAAACTTCTGGGTGACGTCACTCTATAAACCTTCAGTAAACTTATACTTGAACCAGTGAGAGTTGATTCAAGCTGAACTCATACAGTTTTTTTAAAAGTCACAGAAATGTTTGACATGTTGATGTTACTCAAACATCAGTTCAGTAAAAAGCCGTGAGGAACAAGGTGAAGTCAGACTGTGGCTTGGAATCAAAATCTGACATCTGGTGGCTGAAAGTGACTAAAGCCAACAGTCAGACATCAACAGTATGTTGCTCTGATATCAGAGTGTTGTCATAGATTTACTGTAACTTTTAGGTGACAGTGAGAAAGATGAAAAGAAGATGAAAGCTCAGTGAAGTTGTGAATCATTCCTCGACATCACGAAGCTTTTATTAAGTCTGGAAGTAAACACCACAGCCTGTTGTTTAATGTGATAATGTGTCAGACTTCTTATTAGCTGTAGGCACAGGTTGACCTCATGTCTGTCTGTCTCCCCCCTCCCTCTCCCTCCTCCCTCCTCCCTCCTCCCTCAGTTGTCGGAGCTGCGTCAGAGGCTGGAGCAGGCGGAGGCGGACCGGCAGGAGCTGCAGGAGGAGCTGCGCCGGGAACGAGAGGCACGAGAAAAACTGGAGCGCACCATCTCCCAGCTCAAGCAGCAGATGGCTCAGTCCGGCACGGCGGGGGGCAGCCCCTCTCCTCCCCCGACCCCTTCCACCGGACCCCCCAACGTCCACTCCCCGCCCTCTTCCTCCTCTTCCTCCTTCTCAGAGGCCCCAGCGGCCGGCCTGAAGTAACTGCAAGGCGCCTCCTTTTTCCTCCCTTACTCCTCCCTGAATCACCCGCCAACTTTACAGACACAAACAAATCAGCCTGAGGCGAGAGGAGCTTCACATCTCCGGGCTGATTCCTCCCCCCTTCCCCTCCCCTTCCTCCTCCTCCCTGTTTTACTTCAGCGTAGGACTGACTTTTGTTTGTAATTTAACATCACTTAAAAAGTTTTATGTTGTGTTTTTATCTTCTTTCATTTGCTCCCCTCTCCTGTCTTTAAACAGTATTTAAAGTTTTGGGAGCTTATATGTTTTATTTTATTTATAATTTTTACTGAACAAACAGCTGCTTCACAGACGGAGTTTGGTCACGTAGAGACCAACTCAACATATTACTGTTGTTTTTTTTCCCCTCTTTCCTCCTCGATATTCAACCTTCCCTCCCTTCCCTTGTTGCTGGCTCTGGACTCAGGAGCTTCAGACTTTGAGATGTCAGACACAAAGACTCGTCGCAGCTCCTCACAGATGTCTCTTAACGCTACTACCTGGTGCCCACGGACACAAAGCGGCGACTTTTCCATCTTTCTGTGTGTGTACAGCGTAAACGCTCAAGAACCAGCGACTGCAGGAAACTGCATGAACATTTCTTTTTTTTTTTTTTTTTTTTTTTTTTTAGTTGTTGTTGCTCCTTGTAAAACAAAAAAGAGAAGTATAACATGTCAAAAAATCTATATGGAGGAGAAAGACCTTTACTGTACAAAAAGACAGATGTCGTACAACCTCATGAAAATATGCCAATATTGATGCTGAACTTGAAATGAGTGTTTTTGAGTGTGAACCCTTCAAAGGTAGCTGGCTATCAAACCGTCTGGCCTGGCCTCCACAGACAAGTCTCCCTCGTCTGTCAGTTGATCTACCAGCTGCCCCACGTCTCTCCACACCCACACAAACACACACACACACACACCTCTTCCCTTCCAGGAGGCCTCACCCCCTCCAGCACCAATGCCCTCTGCTAGGAAACACCTCCACGCTCTTGTTTTTCACCCAGACAGGAAACTCTGTGCTGTTTTCAGCCTTGGCATGAAGAAGCTCACTGGCGGTGTTATGCACTTAAAGGCGCTCTCCTCCCCCAGAATCCCCTGGGAAAGGAATGCGTCTGCACATGGGGGCTGTAGCTTTTCTAAGAAAGAAGAAAGGCCGAGTCTCACATGTGCGGTTAGCTGTACTGTGTGTATGTGTGTGTGTGTGTGAGGATAATACATACGAGTGTGTCGGTGCAGAACAATGGCCCCAGCGTTCCCAGCAGATGATCAAAGCTCTGCTCTGCCCCTGTTTTCTGGACTTCTCTTTCTTTTTTATGATTTGACTTCATTGTTAGCAGACGGTTTTATCCCCACCCTGCTCCACGCAGCGTCTTCGGAGAATGTGGGTCGCAGGTGAAAGCGGTTAGTCCAGGGGTGGTTTGGGCCTCGATTCTGGCCCCCGCTTCACGTTATTCTGCCTGGCTGAACAAACATTACCGGGCAGCGAGAGGAAGCGAGGGGCGGCGAGGATTGAGGGGTGCTCTCAAGGGGGGGACTGGTGCTCTCTTACCCGCGGCAGCTCTGGGTGGGTGGCCCAGACGCCGGAGGTAGAGAGGGAGCGCTTTTTTGTTCGGTGCCGTCAGAATGGGGGCAGCTGTTGTTGTCTGGGGGCCTCCGCTCACCCTCGGGTGAGACTGTACAGGAGCCCCCATCTTTCAACAACCTCCCACACACACACACACACACACACAGAAAAAAAAAAAAACGACCGTCACTTACTCACTCACACTCACGAACCCGTCCATCCATCCATCCCCAGCGCCACATCAGCTGGGGGTGTGCAGGCGTCCTGCCAGAGGAAGAGAGGACTTTATTGTGTCAGTTGCCAGGCAAAAGCGCTTTTTATTGCCACTGAGGAGATCCCTGTAAGCGAGTGTGTGCGCGTATGTGTGTGTGTGTGTGTGTGTAAATAATTGTTTAAAAAGAGAAGGGGGATCGGCCTCAGCTCAACTCTGAGCTTTTTTATGCATCTGCTCTAAATGCAAATTGATAGACATTCCACTGTGCTCCATCCTGTTCGATGCAGAGTTTCTTACACCGCTTCCCTTTACAATAACCGACCTTAGAGACCGGCGGAGGACAGTTGTGGTTTGTTGAAAGTCATAGAAGCAGGTGCAGGTGTGCAAACCAGTAAAATCAAACCCATACCACGATGTACACCCTACTGTTAAAACCTCCATTTAAACCTTTATTAAAATTATGAAAGAAAATATTTAACATATTAACTAAAGATTTATATTCACTTTGTAAATACAGTAGTCATTAATATATTAACTGTTCTTATATGAAAAATCTTCAAAAGGTTATATAAATTGGACCAGACCTAAGGCTTCGGATGCTTTTGCTTTCATTATTAAGTGCAGAAACGAGAGTTCGACGTTTGTCGTTTGGTTGTTGGGGAGTGAATCGCATGGTTTACTGAGATGTGATGCAGGACAAAATAGGAAAAAAAAATACTTTGTTACACACTTCCCCCCTTTCTGAAATGCTTTTCTTTTTGTGGATTTCATCTTGAAGAACTTTTTAACGTGTAATGTAACCTTTTTTTTTTTTTTTTTTCCTCTTTCTTAAACTTTTCCCTGAAGTTAAATTGAAAATTTGTTGGAGAAAAAAGCATTTTGGAGTAAAAGAAAAAGTGATTTTTTTTTGCATGTTTTGCTGCCCCCTGATGTTTTGTGTCACTGGGCCACTCTTATTGATTTACAAAAAAAAAAAACGCCCCTCCCCCCACGTTGCGCACAAATTATTGAGATGGCTCATATGCATGAACATTGATCTGTGCAAGTTTTCTATCATTATTGGATGAGAGGTTGGCTGGATATCGAGTCAGATTATGAAGAACATATAATGTAGCCTCATTTGGTTTGGAAATGATGTGCGAGTGTGAGTGTTTTGGCCTTTACATCTGACTGAAGCACAGCAACTTTGAAAAAGGGAAAGAGAAACATGCTCATGTAGCTCTGGATGTGTTGTTTTATTTTCTGATTCTGATCATAAAGCCTCGTCTGGATGTGTTGAAATCACTCAAAAGATAATCAGTGTTTGATTTAATGACTAATTATCTCTGACTGAGCAAACATCCTCGAAAAAAAAATCATTTAAATTAATCACAGAGGCAGAAAAATGAGTCTGCAAATGCTGTCATTTTACTTCGTGTATGTCGCGTTTGATACACAAGGGGGCGTTGTTTAGCTTCTCTAAGTTCACCCTTGTTGGAAAAAAAAAGACTAAATGTGAAAGAACAGGGAGGAAGAATCCCTTGTAACACGATTTGCTGGGCCTTTTTGCATTTTGCAGTGTTATAAAGAAAAAAATTGGATATGCTTTGTACAGAATTTTTACTGGAGTGACGTTTGCCCAACTGATAAAAATCAAGAAGTTTCTCATGTGAACCACATTTGAGTACAAGATTTACATAACCATCACATCCTGGCTTTGTGAAAACAACCATTGAAGTAGATCACAGTTTACTAAGAGGTACATCATGTTTTAATTTACACATTATAAAAATATATTATATCCATAGCTTGGCTTCAAACGACCCCTTTTCCCCCTAAATGCTGTTTATGAAACATGAAACACAGTGTCTGTGTATGACCATTGCATACTACGTTGCCAATACTACAGTGTGATGAGACTTTTGTTCTTGCATGAATCGAGACACTGTTCTCCTACCTCATGTTGTGATATAAAAAGATGTTTTTTAAGCAGAAGACACTGCATCTCTGTTTATCATTGATATTTACGAGTAAAATACATACCTGTAAATGCTTTTAGCTAATACCTCAGTTGTATCTAGTGTTTGTTATTTTCTGTTTATGCCCTTCCCTCAATTTCAGATCTTGTAAATATACCCTGTATAGACAATGAACTTGGATCAAATTCAAGTAAAGTTCTGTAGTGTCAATCCACTTTTGTCTTTGCTTTTCTTACTGAGCCATGATGAAGAAGATTTTCTCCTGATTAACTCTTTTATTGATATTAACACTGGGTCAATTTAACCCATAACACTTTCATAAATAGTTATTTTAGCTCCAAGTACTAAGATAAAACAAATACATGTTTACATTTCACACACCAATCATTTTTTAAACCAACTGCTGCAGGAGGAAAAAAGAAAAACGTTTAATTTTTCAACCACAGCGTAAATAAATTGCTAAGTTGTCCTCCTCAAAATAACATTTATGAGTGATTATGGAGGGTAATCGAGGGGTTTATTTCAAGTGTGCCAAAAATTACGTGCTTTTTTCGGTTAATATTCTTTTTTTAAATATATATATATATATATACATATACCTGGAGTGTACTAAATTCATTAATTGGCAAACTTAATCTCTCATGAATTCTTCTTAAATATCCAAATTGAAAAACAGAGTTTTATTATTTTGTCAACTATTATGGTGCCATTTGTCAGACTATTCTTACACAACGTAAACCCTCCCACCTCAATACCTGCACAGATCTCAACTTGTCCCAGAAACTTATTTAAAAACCATGAACAAGTAACACAGATGGCAGTTTGAATGCCCCAACCTCAAAAATATCCCACAAGTCAACAGCGTCGACATAATAACAATGATCCAAAACACCAGGCCAAGTGGACCTGCCATTGGCTAAAGCAGAATAAAGTGAAGGTTCTGGAGTGGCCATCTCAGTCTCCTGACCTCGATATCATTGAACCACCGGGGGGAGATCTCAGTTCGTATAAGTTAGTCCATTAATTAACAGGAACTGGAGGCTTTTTACAAAAAATAATGAGCAGTTTTACCATCTGAGAAAATTAAGATATTCATCCATTAAGACCACAAAAGACTCCAAGCTGTCATTGATGTTAAAGGGGGAAATACAAGGTATTAAGAAGTGGGGTATGGAAACTTTTGATCAGAGTCATTTTGGAAGTTTCTGTTGTCATAAGGATTGGAAAAAAGTAAACACAATTGTTTCTTTAATGTCTTCATCCACCCACTAACCATGAGTGAAAGAAGAGTTTTTGCGATATCATTCTTAATCTCTGAAAAATGGCCAAATGGCAGTTTGAATGCCCCAACCTCAAAAATATCCCACAAGGCCAAGTGAACCTGCCATTGGCTAAAACAGAAGAAAGTGAAGGTTCTAGAGTGGCCATCTCAGTCTCCTTACCTCAATATCATTGAGCCATTCTGGGGAAATCTCAAACCTGCAGTTCATGTAAGACAGACCAAGAATTTACAAGAACTGGAGGCTTTTTGCCAAGAAGAATGGTCAGTTTTACCATCTGAGAAAATAAAGACCCTCATCCACAACGAGCACAAAAGACTTAAAGCTGTCATTGATGTTAAAGGGGGGTATGTAAACTTTTAATCAGGGTCATTTTGGATGTTTCTGTAAACAGTTGTTTGTTAAATGGCTTCACACAACCACTGACCATGAGTGAAAGAAAAATGACCAAGAAATCATAAATTCTGACAGGTTATGTAAACTTAAGACCACAAATGTACCACCCAACCACAGCTTAAATAGAAAAGTGCATGGAGTGAAAACTTTAGAGAGAAATGCACCAGTGAGGGACCATAAATGTCTGACAATTACAGCTTGTAAATGTTTAAATAAAGGTGTCAGTGCTGCTGTGTTTAAAAAAAAAAAAGCCTTTTTAACTCTTCTATAGAAATGATTCTGAGATATTGAAGTGAAGGCATCTTTTTCCACGTTCTTACATTGGTCCCGTGTGTATTCGCTCAGCGTCATGTCCTGTTCTCTGCAGCCAAGTTAAATTTAATCCTCCACTCACAGAAGCTGTCGGGAGGAAATGCTGCCAAGCCCTGCACGAGCTGCGAGGCCGGACAGACGGCACATAAAAGGAGAGCGATCAGGAGGCTGTTGAGGAAGCTCAACCAGGCCACGTTCAGACTCAGGTACGCAGGTATTCCCACAGGCAGCAGGAGGAGCAAAATGAGGAAAAACAGGAAGAGGAGCCACGTGTTCAGAAAAATAAGTGTGATTTGGTGAACAACGCTTCTCCTGGAGAGTGTGATACTTTGGTCTTTTGGTAACTGTCTGTTGTAGTGAGCATGTAGCACAGTGTAGCCCAGAAACAGGAAGAGGAGGAGAACAATCTGCAGGATCTGAGGTGTGTGGAAGACCCAGCACTGCTGAATCTGGTTGTAAGGCAGATTTTCCAGGATAGGGTTGAAGTCTGACTGCAACAAGACATAAACAGCAGTGAAGTACCACAAACAGCCGCTCACAAATGAGCACACGAGCTGTTTGGATCTAGTGCTGGTGGTTTCCAACCTCTGAGTGAGGGCGCAGAAATGATCCACACCTGCCAGAACCACAACAGGCCACTGCAGAAGACTGTAGACCTGCCCCAGAATCTGCACCAGCAAACACACGTGAAACCTGGTGAGCTTCACACCCAGGAGGAGGATGTACCCGTCGTTGAAGAAGTGAACCGTGGCAGCGAAGAGGGTCAGAGCCGTGTCCAGGATGGCGAGGGAAACGCTGAAAACTCCCAGGAAGCTTTGGCAGATGTGGTCCCTCTGGATGAACACCAGCGCCCAGTTGAGGAGACATTTCACTCCCAGGCTGAGCAGGATGAAGGGGATGGAGATAACCATGACGAGGGAGAACTAACCGGATGAGAGGCTGTTACCGAGGACCATTATGGAGACTCAGCTGCTGCAGGAGAGAAATAAAGTTAAATGTTGATTCCTTTCAGGCTATTTCTTTGTAATCCAAATCTATTGATCAAACATACTTCACAGTTTAAAGGGAAACACTCTTAGTTATGAATTATTCAGAGTTTAATACTCAGACACATTAGATGTGAGCTGATAACATTTCACCGACCCAACTGAGCAATGATACAAACAGATACACACACACACTTAGTAATTATCCGCTTAAAATGGAGTTTGAGCTTTTGCCTTCTGGCCACCGTTTTAGGGCTCCAAGGAGGAGAACTAAAAGATTTCAGGGCTCTTTCATCCCCAGTGCAATTCATTGCTCATATTCTCTTGCACTATTATCATTGTTGCCCTATATGCACTTTCACACTTCGCACTTTTCTGCATTTACTTGTATGTTACTTTCCATTTTTTGGCTTGAGCTCTGGTCTGAACATGGTAAGCACTTTTATACATGTATTGTGTTTCTTATCCTACCTCTAATTAGGCATTGTGTTGTGTATTATTTCTGTATTTCAGACTTTTATTTGGGTCTATCTTGTCCTTTGTGTGTTCTGGTTGCAACACCTATTTCCTTTGACAGGACGACAACTTCGCCGTCACATGAGGCAACATAATCAGAAAAGCTCCTAAATACATCCATAAAAATATTTGAGTTCGAGGGCAAGAACAGAGTGAAGATCGTGAGGCTGAACAATGTATCACCCAGCCCGCTAAAACACAGGCTATAGGCTAAAAAATGGATTGAGTTATTTGTACTAATGTTCATCCTTGTCCACATGCAGCCATTATTCTGCAGTGAACTGTTCAAACCTGAGAGTCCATCAATAAAATGAAGAGACAGGTTATGTTTTCTCTGCTTGGTGAAGTTGGAGTTGGTAGATGAGCACTGGTAGGACAGAACCAGGATTCATTGACGTTACATGCTACTGATATGTCTCAGAGCACCAGGCTGTGAGTAGCTCGTTACAAACTCACACAGTTTGTTTTTTGGCCAATTTCAAACAACAGCGTTACATTCATGTTCATGAACATCTTACCTATTTGTGTCGAACTGATTTTGCTAAAGAAAAATAAATGAATAAAAAACCAATAAAAAAAAAAATCCACATATGAAACTTTGTTTGCTATGGAAGCCCATTCTGCCAGTTAAAAAAAGAATGGATACTTGGCTTGGGTTTTTTTTTTTTGCACGTTAAGTCAAAATTTTCAACAAAAAAGTCAAAGATATGAGAATAAAAAATGATATTTCAAACAGAAATGTCAGGCCTCTTAAAAGTTTTGTAACTTTCTGACCATTTTCTCCCCTCAATTTTTGCCTGTTTCCATTCAATTTTGCTGCTTTTTGACCATTTTTCCAACCTTTAACTTATTTTATTGCTACCTCTTGCTATTTTTCCCACTTTTCACCTTTCAGATTGTTTCACCTGCAAAGATAGTTTGAACAAATTGTCCCTTTGGTTGAGCGACACTGGAGTAAAGCTTAAAACATCAGCTGCATAAAAAAGATCTAATATTCTGACACATTTGAGGTCAAAGAAATGTTGCATTGTCTGTTGTGAGAATATTGCAGCAGACCATAATACAATTTAATCTCATTTGCAATTAATTGCCCAGCCCTTTTCTCAGAGACTCTGCATGCGTATCTGACTGTCAAGAGACGTTTTTGTGTCATCAGTGCATAAATATTAGAAACCACTTAGGGCAGCCCAGGGTTAAATGTGTTCTTCAAATAAATATCGAGCCAGGAAAATTCAGTTATATTGTTCTGACATAAAACACAGCTCCTCAGACTCACGTTGATCAATTTTGACACTGTAAACAGCACAACACTCTTAAATCAAAACAAACACATGTAAAGAAAAGTGCATTGTTTTCTTTAAAGCTGTTACCTTTGTGAGAGCAGAGATGAAGCCCTGCATCCGTCCTCTCTTCCTCCAACGATGTCATCAAATATGCTTATCCGGTTTCAGTGCAGCAGGGATATTTAAGAGCTCTCATCTGTAAGGCGTGGCTGAAGCAGAAAGGCTCGTGTAAGGTTTTTGTAATCCTTTATTGGCAGAGTTTAAGATGAGAAAGAAACCTTTGACTTCACCAACTGGACAAGGTGTGGTTTCAATGATGAGCAAACTGAAACTAACCTCATTATGTCAGTTATTACCCTGCCCTCCATTTCCTCCACAGTGGAAACGACACCAATGAATGAATAAACATGTAGATCAAGCTTTAGATGAACTTTAAAGTGATATCTAAAAACAGAAGTAAGAAATAGGAAGTTAAATGAAAAACATGAAACAGAAGTTTTTATTTCTAACTCATAATCAGGGTTGGTCAATAAACTGAAGTTGGAATAATTGAAAGTTACATGTCAGGAATATTTAGTTGTCAAACCAAATGGACTTATTGACAAAATTCAAAAGTAAATATAACATAAACACAACCAACCACTACAAAAACTCAACTTGATTCAACAGTGATATTTAGAGTTATAATTTGAGCGTTTTGTTGTATTCTATGAATCTTTGTCACCTCTTTTTGGAAATCAGTCAACATTTTTGTAATTTTATGTTGAAAAAAAACCTAAAATATATTTTAATAAGCAAATTTAGATTGAAAACTCTTTGAATACATTGCTAACTTTAGCTGTAAGTTCTGCTTCCTGAGTTAGGAGGCTTTTATCATTCAATAATTTAATGAATTTTTATCTACAAGGCACCGAATCACAACAATTGTCATTTGGAGATTCTTTCTGACAACATTAAAAAGTATTCAACCTAATAATGTTCTATTATTATTATTATTAACATGAAGAAAAGATGAGGAGTCAGATCTAATTTTTCAATCTAAAAACTTTTTCTTTAGAGGCAGAAACCTTGAGGAGAACCAGATTCACATCAAAGACAGACAGAGAGAGAGAGAGAGACGGCAGCATAGGGAGGGATTTTGAAGGAAAAAAAAAACGTTTAACTTTTTTTACTTCAGTAAATGAAAAATAATTGATTTCACATAATCCAATTCAAGTTTTGATCTGGCTCAAACCTTCAGTTTGTGTTGCTCGAAACTTTTCGGCAGGATTTGGTCAGCCCACACATTTTTTTTAAAGATAATGAAGAAATATAAATAAACAACAACAACAAAAAAAGAAAATGTAATAATAATAATAATAATAATGATAATAATAATAATAATAATAATAATAATAATAATAATAATAATAATAATAATAATAATAATAATAAGATAGTAATAAAAAAATAGCACAACATTCAGAGTTACAATTAGTGTCTATATTTTTATTTAATTCTGAAATTGTTTAAACATTACAATAATAACATTGATAATGTAGACATGGGTGATGCCTTCCAGTAAAGTAAGATACAAATACATTGAAAATGCTCCTGTTCCCATAAAATAATCCCTCAAACAGATTTAAAAACAACTGGCCCAAAGAAGGCTGACAGAAACTGTCCCACAGTACCTGAACTCACCTTGTGATAAATATGTGACCGGTTCATCCTGCAGGTGGCGATGTTTCTTTCACTGACCCTCCACAACTCTGCGCAGTACTCAGTTCACCGTGACGCCCCTGAACGCATCAAAGTGAAACGTCACTCCCCCTAACCTCGGGTCATACATGAGATTAATATTTTGTAACAGACCACTTTCAGAGTGTGTCGGTGCTGTTTTTCCTCCACATTAAGAGTCTGAGCACTCTCCTTTCTCAATGACCTTTTAGTGAAACGTTTTTTCTTCTTTCTGACACAGTAAGGCTTCATTTCTTTGGACGGTTTCACACCGGTTCAGCCGTTAGCGCTTTAGCTCGTGTAGCTCAGTTACATTAACTGTCAACGGACCAACGGTCGAATAACGGCTCAGGCTCAAACGGCCGTTTGGTTTGTTTCTGTGTCAGTTTAACGGTTTATAACGGGCTGAGAAAAATAATAATAATATTAAACTTAATATAAAACTGAGTTTTTATCTTAAACTAAAGGCTGAGGTCGATACAAGGAAGATAGTTACTTAAAACAGTGAATAAAAAGCAAATTTTACCTACAAAACGGCATGCTGCGCTTAAGGTCTCATCATTAAAGGTTTGATATTGTGTGTTATTAGTGCACAATGGGCCATAGAGCTGAAATTATCGTTGTTATATTGGTTTTATGTCCCTGTTATATCGGTTTTAATCGAGGTCATGCATTCACCAAGGAAACCCCCAAACAAAACACACTCTGCGGCAGGGCTGAAAGATGTATCGTTATCGTAGCTGTTTATGAAAATTCAAGATATTAATATCTCGATATCGAAGATATCAATAATGTATATTTTCCCAGCTCACCCTGCCTGTAAAGCTCAGACAGTCACATGATAATTGGTGACTTTCTGTTAATGTTCATGACAGTGAGCTCTGATCAATTACCTGTACTTTCAACATCCTGCTTTTATTTTTCTGAAAAAAAAAAAAAGGTTAGGTATTGATATTTAGAAATCTGGCATTAATATCGAATTAGGAAATTTTGTCCATATCCTTCAGCCCTAATATGAAGTAAATATGGAGGCAGTGTTGTTGATATCCATACTTTTTACATAGAAAAGAAGTGTGTTAAAATTAATCAAGATTAGCACACAACCACTAAACTAATGTTTCTGAAAAAAAAAAAAAAATTAACAAGAAAATCATGTGCTTGATTTTTTTTCTGCTTCATCTTAGAGCAGTACATTTGAATTTTCATGGATAGCAACAATTATTACATTCCAGCATTAAATTCATCATTTCGATTGAGAAACTTGCACATACTGGTAGATTATCATAAAAATATTTAGGAAATCAGCGACACACCGATAACTTCAAGTGTCAATATCATCACACAAATATTGATCAAAACTGATACCAACTTTGGTATTGATGTATCGATAATAAAGGTCAATCTGCCCACCACTACTTTGGAAGTTTAATGATTAGTCGTTATTTTAAATTTTAACTTATTTAGGTATGACTTTCCCTGTAAATTGTCTAATAAGTGAACAGTTCCCGTCAAATCTCCCTTAATAAGCCAGGATGACATTCTCAAAAATGGTAATATAAAATGTTAATGCTTGTTTATACAATTTCAGCAAATCCTCTTTTTGATCGAGATGGACCCAAAGTATTGCAGTTTTAGTTTCATAAAGAACTTAAAAGTTACTCATCAACTCAATTTCTAAGCTTTCACTTGACACTTTACTTCCCCAATGACTCCTCAGGGAAACAACTTGAAATAAAAAACTTGATCAAGTTGTAAAAAAAAAACAAAAAACAAAAAACCCCCTGACTTTTGGTAAGTAGGTGAGGATTTAAATACAAAAGCAAGTGTCTGATGTAAAAACAAACAAAGTGTTGAAGTCAAAACAAATACAGAAAGTAATACCTAAAGTAAGAAGGTGACTAATTGAGAGTAGTTAGATTAGTAAACATAAATCTTCTGTCAGTTATTTACAGATTCAGCCTGTTTTTCTCCCTCTTTTTTTTTTTTAATCTTTCTGCCTTGGTTCCTTGCAGAATGGACACTTCAGAGTCCAGTCCGCCCTCGGGGCCCACTGCTCGCTCCCCGGCGCCCTCTGGTCAGCTGTCAGAGTCACCCAGGCCTTCCAAGCACCGGGAGCACCTGTCCAAGTCACCAAGGAGACGCAGGAAGGGGACCAAGTCGCAGCGGCGGGGGGGTGGTCACGAACAGCTGCTCTGGGAGATCGAGCGGCGGAGGTTGCCAGGCCAACACGAGCACTTGGAGCCCTCTGGCTCGGCGAGCGACACAGCAGAAAGCTCTCCTAAGAGGTTTGCTCTGCAGGTTGCCAGCTGGTCCACCATGCCACCGTTGCCCCTGACTTAAGGTGACTGTAACTTGACTTCCACCTCTCTCTTTTTTTTCTCCCCCTCACAGGAGAGCACACTTTCTTCATGGACCGTACCCAGCCACTCACTTCGGACCCAAAGCCTGTATTCTTCCCAATCCGACTTCAGTCATGTAAGCGTGAAAGAGACGAACTTTGTGTGCACAGACTATACTTTGTTTGTTACTGGGGCCATTGACACAGAAGGAAAAGCTTGTGTAACTTTGTTAGATAAGATAAAAATGAGTATGCTGTGATTGGAGGGGACTTAAAATGGGATGGGTAACAGAACAGAGTATTGATGCTAAATGTCACTCAGTCTCATGAGTGTTTCCTCGTAGTTGATCTGAAACACACAAAATGCCTGTCGTCAGCCGCGAGAATGAGGAAGGAGACAAACGGTAATAAGAAGGAAGGTGTACTTTTTTCTGACAGTTGGAGTTTGGACCTCACTCCTTCAGTAGTTTCATAACAGTTAATGGGTGACAGCAGCTGTTGGTGAGATAAAATCCATCTTTACTTTCTTTTGAGATGACGTGAACTGAGCTGAGGCTAGGAGATAGTGTCTTAAAGTTTCTGGCAGTTATTTTTTAAACTATAGTCTACTATTGATGTTGTTGTTCAGTGTTTTTGTAGTTTTTTTACATTCTCACTTGTACATCTTTCTGTCTCTGTCTGTGTCTCTTTCTGTCTCTTTCTGTCCCAGGCACATCCAGGACCCTGCCAGTCAGCGGCTAACCTGGAACAAACCTCCTGTCAATGTTCTGGTCATCAGGAAAATCAGAGATGAGAGCCTGGTGGAGCCTTTCAAAGAGCTCTGCAGGTTTCTCGTAGAGGTAAAGAACGCCATGATTGTCAGAAAATCTGTCAGAAAACAGGTTCTGAGCTGTTTTGTTGTCCCTTCATTCCTCACATTCTTGTTTACCGTGAAAACATTTAGACAATTTGTACGCGTCAGAATCTGTTACCCTGACTTGACGGCAAAACTTCTTAGTGAAGTGATTGAAAGTTTTTCTCAGTCATTGACTTCCACAGCTGTGTTAAAACAAAACGTGCTGTTACTTTGTGTGTTTATACAGATAAGCAGCAGACTTTAAAGTAACAAATGCATTTATAGACACCACAAGGAGGAACTGAGGTGATGGAAGAACGTAAATGAGCTCTTTATCAAACATCAGCAGAGGCTGTGATGTCTGCGGCTTTTGTGAAGACAAATTATAGAGTCTTTAAATTAAAATAATTGGATTGTTTTTGATTCCTTGTGGTGCTTTTCGGGGTCAGAATCTCAAAGTGGAATGTGGAAACAGAGTGGGTGTGTCGACACGAGGCTGTTGAATAATTTTGGGAACTTTGAGTGAGAACTTTTAGACTTGAGCAAACAGTTTCTGCTGTTTGCTAATACGGCTGCAAAGTTCATATTTTCGTAATAAAGCAGTGTCGTTTTGAGCAAACACTTTGTTTGGTATAATCTCATTTGGATGTTTTCCGCTGTTTATCTCTGTTGTACTGATTTGATTGAATTTATCAGTGTGAGATTATGTTGTGTTCTCCTCAGAAGATTTCCATTTTGTTCTCACTCTTTGCCCTGATGACAAACATAAAACAGTCTTTGTGGATTGAAATTGTACATTTAACTTCAGAAAAACTTGCAATACTCTGGGTTTAACCACTGCGTCCTGTTTATTATATTATTATGTGTCCACCAAACATGTGTTTTGATAATATTCTGTACTTCTTAAATCAGACCGTCTTTTTTACTCATCCTTCTTATAGTTTTGTCTGTCAGTGATCCTGTTGAGAGATGTTAAACAGCGAGTCCAGGAACAAATTGTTCGACCAAACATTCGTGGTCCTGAAGGGCCGACCGTCTCAGATTTAAAGTAAAACAGAGGAAATGACCCAGACGTGCAGGTTTTCAGATGCCTTTTCTGTTTCAACACCTTTGAACCACATGTTTGTAAAACAAGCCGTGTTTTGTGTGACGACTCGGACAAAAATGCGCTCATTTAAATTCCATATGAATGCTGCAGGTCTGTCACAGAGAGAGAGAGATCCTTCCAAGTGTGTGTGTTAGCACGTGTGTGTTTTGTCTGTTGTCTCTAAAGCGTGTGTCTGTTTCTCAGGAGAAGCAGATGATGGTGTACGTGGAGCGCAGGGTGGCGGATGACGCTACGCTGTCCAAGGACGAGGCGTTCGGCTCCATCCGCAACCAGCTCTGCACCTTCAGGGAGGGTGAGAGTCTTCAAGTCAAACCACTCAACATCAACACATACACACTTAAGGCTGGCACACACACACTCCAGGATTCCTCAAAGCTTCTCAGATTTGGATACATATGTGAATCAGAAGTTTTACACTCTTCATGTATGCATTGTAGCCTTGTGTTTAATTTTAACATGAAAAAAAGAAAAAATATCTGTTTGACTGTGTGCGAAAACAGCAACCCTAAAATAATGTGTCTTTACATCTGCTCACATTCTTTAGTCTCGCAGCAACAGACTTTTAGTTGTTTGACCTCACAATGACTGAGCTGCACAGAGAGTTAAAAAAGAAATCTCCTCAGGCTGCGACACTTAAAACTGTTGTTGTAGAAAATGTTTTGCTTCTACAACCATACTGGTCCATTAGAAATCTGATTACACGGAGCTCCTCTTGTTCCTGTTTGCTCGCAGGATACGATGATATCTCTGACTGCATAGACCTGATCATCTGTCTGGGGGGAGATGGGACTCTGCTCTACGCCTCCTCTCTCTTCCAGGTAATTAAACCTCCATCAGCTGCAGTCAGACGCCTTGAACAACGTAAAATTACTTTGAAGTTTAATTTACTTACAAGATGTCTGGGTATCAGACACTTTAAGGATGTATTTCTGCTTTTTGTCCTTGAAAACATTCCCCTGTGGTTTGACTTCTGCGCTTTCTGTCTCTGTTTCACTTTGATCTATATCAAACACCTGCAATCAGAAGTAAAGTAAAGATTTCATTAGTGTGGAAATTCTGCGGCAAACATTTCTTTCCAGGCACGTGTTGCTTCATCTGATTGCTTAACATGGTTTTAGGAACTAAAATGTGTTTCACAGATTGCTTAAGGGGTTATTTTGTACAATTTGTGGTTTCTTCATAGAGTAGATTTCAGGTCTGCTGCCCGTGAATCCAGCAGAGCGCTCAGAGTTTTATGTCTGACTCTTTTATTCCTGCAGGGCAGCGTTCCTCCTGTCATGGCGTTTCACCTCGGCTCTCTGGGTTTCCTGACTCCTTTCAAATTTGAATCCTACAAAACAGAAGTGGCCAAAGTGTTTGAAGGTGAACTGTAGCTTTAAACACAATACCACAGTTATGTTGAAACTGTTAACGTTTGGTCTGAAGGTTTGAATGTATGTGTGTGTTTTCAGGTAATGCAGCCATCACTCTGCGCAGTCGTCTGAAGGTGAAGGTGGTGAAGGACATGCTCCAGAGAGAAGGTCAACAACAGCAGCAGCAGCAGCAGCAGCAGGATCACAACGGGCTCCTTCCTCATGGACTAACAAACAGTGAAACTGGGAAGGTCACTCTGCAGCTACAGGTCTGTATTTACTTTATTTTCTTATTTGCAACTTTCAGAGAAGAAGGAAAGGGGAAATTCAAATCATGAATCACTTCACTATGACTCAACCAGGGAATGCCCGACTACAAGTGTCTGCAGGAAGTTATTAACCCAGTTTGTCTGGTATTGTTCGTGGTCTGATTATTTGTCTTAGTAAGAGTTTTTAAGGAAGAGGCATTGAGCTTTTTTAAGGCTTTACATTTCCCCCTTGAGTATCTTTGCATGGTTTATAGATTGAATCTCTGTTTTTTCTACACTGATGTTTTAGAAAATCCTTGTTTTAGCCCTTTGTCCGTCTGAAATGTTTTGTCTTAGTCTCTCTCTGTCTCTCTTTTTTTTTTTTTTTTTTTTAATTACATAAACAGACAAGACAACATAAACACAAAATGCACCCCACTCACCCTCACCTCCCACACAAAACTACACATGGTGCAAAAAAATAGAGTATACATATAGACCAGTTCAGTTTACATTTTCAAAATAAACCTTTGAGAACCTCCCATCTCCTTTCATATGTTTTGGCATCATTGTCGGTTTCGACCATATAACCTTCTAAAACTATGTATCTCTGTACAAATCTTTTAAAGGAAATAATATTGAGTGATGATCTATCTATGGCCTTAAAAATAAAATGTTTANGTTTACCAAGAACAAAAATTAGGTTAACTAAGTCATCACTGTCCACAAAATCTCCTAAGAATACAGAAACAAAATCCAATTTCAAGGACAAGCCAATTTCTAAACACATTTTTTCAACGTTGTTCCAAAACAAGGACACTATGTGACAGTGCCAAAACATGTGCAAGGTGGATTCAGACTCCTGATGACAAAAACGACAATCATCTGTCTCAGCCATATTCCATATCTTTAACATTTTCCTTGTGGGTAAAAAATTATATATGATTTTAATTTGAAAGAATCGGTTTTGTACATCCACTGTAGTGTTGTAAATTAATTTAAATATTTTTTCCCATGGTAATGGACAGTCAAAAATGTCTTCCCATTTTCCATATGTGTCATATATCTCTCTGTCTCTCTTTAAAAGCGCGGTCACACGCATGATTCCCCCCTCGAAGCACCGTTCCCCCTCTGGCCAGTACAGCTCACAGTCACACTGCTCCAATATGAAACCCTTGGATGCAAAAAAACATCCTTCAGAAATATCCTTCCCCAAATATTCCTGCTCACACACTATTGACAACACCACCCCCACATCCGCAACCTCGGCGTAATTCGGGACAACCAACTTAAACTTTGAACAACATGTCACGCACATCACCAAACCACCTCCAAAAACACAGCCTGCATCTGCCCATTACTCCCTCTCTCTTATACACACCTTTATTTCATCCAGAACTGATTCTTGCAACAGTATCTCATAGGGTTCATTCATCAAAAGTCCTCAATAAACTCCAGTACATTCAGAATTCAGCTGCTCGTCCTCTCACCCGCCTTCTGTGATCTTCACTGGCTCCCTGTTTTCCATCACATCCAATTCAAAGTCCTTCTCCTGACATTCACTGTCACTATCTTACTGACCTGCTTCACCCCAATAACTTTCCCAACTGCGTACGACCAAGCACCGAACCCAGAGTGACAGAGTGTCTCCCATCGCTGCCGCCTTCCTACAAAAACACATCTGCAACTGCACCGACCTCACCACATTCAAATCCCAGGTCACATGCAAACTCAGAATCACGAGGAGAACAAAAAACAATCACAATAAATTTTATCTATTATGCACTTTTCATCTCCAAGAAATCTCAAAGTGCTACAAGGGCTTTGGAAAAAAAGAAGGACGAGTGAAAATCAGTTAAAAACGTTGTCGAGTATTCAGGGTATGACAGAATATTTTGCTGACAGACACTCAGACATAATAGATACCAAAATTGTGGACTGGAGAGGCAGTAAACAGCATCAGCATCCTCTCCATTTCCTTCTCAAATCAAAGGACAGAGTTACCAACGTGGTTTGTAAATAAAAGTTATTGAATCAGTTGTGTAGTATATTACTTTTAATAATATTACTTTTGAAAATATAACCAGTTATTTTTTCAGTTGTGGGCCTAACACTGCTATTGTTAGACTTAAGCATGATTGCCGACGCACATGGCCCGCCCAATTTAACATGAAGCGTTTGTTTACAAGACCAGGTCTCTTCATAGTCAGTACAGTTTAGAGCACAGGAAACAGCTGTGACTTTAGTTACTTTTTGGCTTATGTCAAATCATTTCGGTCTGGCACAACCCTTTAACATCCCAACAGCCACTGATTAAAATGATGGTTGAGAGGAGTGGCGGTGATTATACGTCATGGATGATACATAATTTCCTGGCTGCATCTGTGTGCTCATGCATGAAGTGTGTGTCGCACAGAAACACACTTCTGTGTGCCAAAGCAGTTTACGCACGGTCACACTGACCTGACTGTTCTAAAAAGAAGGTGAATGGTCATAAAAGAAGAAAAGTAAAATATCTGGGAAGAAGAGCTTTAAATATCTGCTTTTTTAGGTTCTTTGTCGCTACTTGTTGGTCTCTGAAATAAACTGACTTCACTGAGGTTTTATTGTAGCTCATGGAGCTGATCAGTCTTAGCGCTGCTCTCACGTGACGGATCATTTTTCTAACCCCGTTGACGGCCGTTTAATGTCATTATGATGAAATCAGAGCGAGTGAGAGACGTTCAGTCACAGTGAAGTATTACAGACAGACTGATAACCTTTAACTTCAGAGCGCTCTGTGTCTTTATCCATGTCTGATGTAACTGATTCCAGACGTCAGAGTCATTCATCAGGGAAGTGATAAAACAAGGGGAGAGCTGTTCGTCTTAATCCTGTGTGAAAAATGCGTTCAGAGTGATGTCGTGTTTCCTAATCAGTTATCAGACTCATCGTCATGGTTTCACATGAAGCTGAACTCAAACAGGAGCGTTTGTCAACAGATTTAAAGTTTAATTCTGGAGTAAAGTTTCTCTGTTGATGATGTTTTATCATCTTGATTCACCTTCAGTGTGATGCAGGAGCCTGTGAGAATGGGAAAGGCTGTATGTGTGTGTGTGTGTGTGTGTGTGTGTGTGTGAACGTCTTTGTCTCGATGTATCATCATGAGCTCGTTCATGCGTCTTTCACCTGTGAGTGAGTCGGGTTGCCATGGAGACAGTCATAACAAAGCTGCAGATCCTGTAAAGCAGAAAAAAAAAAAAAAAGAAAGAAAGAAAAAGAAAACTTGAACGTCGTGGAAGTCCTGCAGAGCCCGGTTACCATGGTAACACTGGCGTCAACGCAGCTGTCTACGCCGAATGGAGATGAAGCGAGCTATGACGCTCTTGGTCTGGCACACGGTGTAACTTAACAACATGCCACAGTGCTGCAGTCAGACACACACACACACACACACACACACACACACTCACAGAGTCTGAGCAGCGTCTTCATTCATCTCATTGCTCAGGAACAGAGATGTTTGTTTTGGTTTTCTTCATGAACATGAGCTTGATCTCAGTGATGTCACAGCATCTGGCAGACATCAGCGCTCAGCAT
This sequence comes from Thalassoma bifasciatum, assembly GCA_008086565.1. NCBI lineage: Eukaryota > Metazoa > Chordata > Actinopteri > Labriformes > Labridae > Thalassoma > Thalassoma bifasciatum. The sequence goes on from RPOG01000526.1 coordinate 295,193, forward strand.
GCAGCTCTGTGTGTGTGTGTGTGTGTGTGTGTGTGTGTGTGTGTGTGTGTGTGTGTGTGTGTGAGTGAGTCAGGTGTGTCATGTGAGTTAAGGCTGTTTGTAGGATACCTTCTCTCTCTCTCTCTCTCTCTCTCTGTAGTGGGATTGTGATGTTTCCCGCCCTCATGCTGAGCTGTTATCAATGAATTAACGACATCATGTTTCAGATTTCCTGTCTAAAATCTATTTATCCTCTTTGCTTTCACAGGATTAAACAAAAGTTATATAAATCACATGCATAGGCATCTTTTTTATGCTGTGCCATCAAAAGTGCACTCATGATTAAGGATGCACATTATTATTGGCACGTTATCGTTATCAGACGATATTGGCTTAAAAACTATCAGTTATCGGCCAAGATTTTTAATATCTGCTGCTGCTGCTGCTTACTTGATTAAATGTCTGACCTCAGCGTCATGTCCCTGGTGTGAGGACGACGTGAACAGCTCAACATGTTCAGGATTTATGTTTCCTCACTCTGTCAATTATGAAATTGGCCAGATTTTCCCTGGTTGTGGATGTTGTGATGGACTCAGGGAAAGCATTTAAGTAATGAAGTATTTTTATTATTTTTCAACTAGTGATCCTAATATCATCTGAAACGCTGAGTTAGAAAAAAATTGCTTGTAAAAATCAGAGTTTCAGACCCGAACTGTGTTTTGAACCAGGCTGTAATTATGTTTTTTATTGATGTAAAAGTCTGTGTTTTCGGCCTGGTGTGTACGTAGTTTCTGGTCTTTCAGCAACGGATTCTTAATGAACAGCAACTTCTGCAAAGACTTCATTTTTCTTAACTGGATGTTGCCTTGATTCAAATACAGAAGAGAGTTGATAAACTCTGCAATCAGGAGTGTGGACAAAAAAATATTGGTATTGATAATTGGCTAAATGAGTTGTAAGATATCAGCCATAAATCAAACATCATGCATCCCCCTCTCATTCCTAAAGAAAGCAACATTTTTTTAAAACAACAGAGGAGGTTAAAAAATGAACTACAAAGAAAAAGGATCTAAAAGTGGATTGAACTTGATTATTTAAGGCACAAAAGTTTCTCAACTTCTATTCATAGAGTGATGAGGCTCAACTTAATGGACACCGTCAGTGAACTCTCAGCCCATTTTATAAAGAACTGACCTGTACCACATTCAAATTATCAGCTGTCTTTTTGTAGCTGAGGTCAAAACTTGTCCTAAAACACCCAACTGACCCTTGAAAGCATCAATATTCACGTTTATATCCCAGTTATCCACGGACACATTGTAATTTGTTGTATTTCTGTAGAATGAAGAAACATTTTAAGGTGTGAAAACAGGAGTGAGCTTCAGCCTACAGGTGGCACTGTTGTAACACGTTTGCTTTTTTAAAATTTGGATGATTAATCATGACTGAAAACTTCATGTTCTGTCTCACTTTTCATATTTCTAACACTATTATATCCAAATCATTCATCAGTCAGCAAATCAACACAGACTTCTTTGAAATTTAGTGGATACACAAAAAGATTTTCAGTCAGAGTTTTGTTCTCTGTGAATTCTTATATGTGTGTGTTTGTGTGTGTGTGTTTACAGGTGTTAAATGAGGTGGTGGTGGACCGAGGCCCCTCCTCCTACCTGTCTAATGTCGACCTGTACCTGGATGGACGACTCATCACCTCAGTGCAGGGAGACGGTAAAGCAGTTACACGCCTCTTTCTCCACAAACTGAAACACAAACAACAACATCAAGAACATCATGGAGAAAGTATGATGAAAGAAATTTGGATGATAAACATGATCTAACGGGCTCCTCTCTTTCCTCGCCGTCCCGTAGGTGTGATCGTGTCCACGCCCACAGGCAGCACGGCGTACGCAGCAGCAGCAGGAGCCTCCATGATCCACCCCAACGTCCCCGCCATCATGGTCACGCCCATCTGCCCGCACTCGCTCTCATTCAGACCCATCGTCGTCCCCGCTGGAGTGGAGCTCATGGTGAGGAGAAAGAAGCAGAACTAAGAAAATCTCTTTTTCTTTCTCTTTTACTGTGACGAGCGTTACAAAACCAACATTTGTTCAAACTCAGTGACATCATCGACAGGGGCTTCTGTAAACATGTGACAGACTCTCAGCAGCATGTGTGTGTGTGTGTGTGTGTGTGTGTGTGTGTGTGTGTGTTTACTCTTTTAGCTCCAGTAGAGTTCAAAGCCATCGCTCTCCTAGACTTCACCTAAAACGTTACAAAGACTTTCTTTATTTTCTGTAGTTACACGGTCACATTTTATCCATGTTCACTAAACCAAATCACTGATTTACTAAACACAACACAACAAAACTTCTTCTTAAAGGGACAGTGCAGGTTTAGTGTCACTGGAGCTTCAGCGAGGAGAAAGGAAGTGAAACCTGAATGGAGATCTGTTCAAAGAGCTTCAACTTATGACTTTCCAGAGTTTTCAACAGCAGCTGAGATACTTTATGTTACAGTCTTTTATCCATGTACATCAAGAATAAGATATTGCTATGATCTCCCAAAAGCAAAGCATGATTAGCCATAAGCCATAGTGTAATCTAGGACTTGGTATTTAATTGTGAATTACATTAAATCACAACATGACCTGCTGCAATATTTTTTTAACTTCAAATGTGTTGGAAAAACTAAATATTTTCCTGCAGTTGATGTTTTATGCTCTACACCAGTGTTACCCCACTCTGCTCAACCAAAGAGACAGATTGTTGAAAACTACCTTTAAAAGGAAAACAATTTAAGTGGTGAAAAATAGCAAATACGACAACACGTAGCAATAAAAATAAGTTTAAAGTGGTGAAAATAAGAGCTAAAAAAGGGAAAAAATTGGGGGAAAACTTGGAAAATGGTCAGAAAGTAGCAGAACTTTTCAGGGGCCTGAAATTTCTATTGGAAATATCTTTTGTTATTGATATTATTACATGATATTCTGATTTTCTGAGACACTGAATTTTCGAGTTCCCATTTTCTGTGAAGCATAATCATCCACATCTCAAGAACTAAAGGATTGAAATAATTCACTCTATGAATAGTAAGTTTGTATAACATCTGGGTTTCACTTTCTGCAATGAGAGACCAAGAAATGAAATAACCAAGACATAACATTTTCTCCAATTCCAATTATTTGGAATTTCTTTTGTGTGTGTGGTTTTTTTTTAACAAAAATCCTTCTTTTCTCCCTTATGTTTGTGTTTTTTTATTCAAAACTATAATAATAATAATAATAATAATAATAATAATAATAATGATAATAATAATAACAAAAAGAACCCCTTCAATATAACAGTTGATACCAACACATAAGATGGGGAACCTGAAAGTAATGGCACAATAAATGGGAATTGCACTACAGGGAAAAAAGATCACAATTAGATTATTTTTGCAAACCGCTCAGACCAGGACTTATCTTTTGAATCTCAGGTGAACTCAGGTGAACACTCAGTCTTGTTTTTATCAGTGCAGAAATAAAGCAAAGGGAAAGTAAAATGTCTGAATCATCCTGAGAAACAATCACACTTTTACATCCCCCTGTCTAAATTTTTCAAATCACAGCAGCTCAGGTTTTAAACCATAAATGAGCTCAAATCTCCCTGATGTTCGCTCATCAGCTGCCTGTTGTTTTCAGGATTGATTCAGAGACTGTTTTTAACACGTTTCCCCCTGAGCTATTATCTCCGTATGAGCCAGAGAACAGTCTGAGATCCTTCCCTGCAGCAGTGAAATCACCTCTCTCTCTCTCTCTTTCTCTCTCTCGATTATAACGTTATCTCAAAGTCTGTAATCGAGGACAAGCAGAGAAACACTCAGACATGAAGGAAACAGAATTTAACAAAGATAAAAAGCTTGTCTGTCACAGTGTTTGTTGTTTTGTGAAAGGATTTAAGAAATATTGAACTTGAGTGTCTTTAAACTTGGGTCACATTCTGGTCAGACCTTAAATCTGACTCCATCATCAAATTCAAGAATTATACTTAAGAATAAACGAATGTAAATAAGGTATAGGTAAAGAGGGTTTATCTTTGTATTTATGATCTATTGTTGGTATGTTGTTAAAATGCATATATTGTGTACTATATTGCCGAATACTGGTTTATTTTTGTGCTTTGATTCAATATAAGAATAAGTAAAATTGAACAGAGGGAGGATTAAATAAGTATAAACTTCTTCCTACTCCTTTTTGAATATGTAAACAGAGGAGAAAATGCAGATATAGGTTACTGTCTTGTTTGGTTTTATGTCATTCCTTTTCCATTTTCACTATCATTGCTTGCTGTTTTCCTTCATTTCTTAATTTTCTTTTTTTAGTTTGCCATTGTCTAAATAAATAAATCAAATCAAATCTTCATCTCCAGACCTACTAACGGTTTGTGACACATTGTGCAGCTGCAGCAGGTGTTCTGGAGTGAATGGTTACCTGATTATTGTCGGTATGTTAGTGTGATCTTTTGAGCGTGAGTATTTATCTTCTCACTTTTCTCTGAAACAGATCACCCTCTCTCCTGACGCCAGAAACACCGCCTGGGTTTCCTTTGACGGCAGGAAGAGACAAGAGATCCAACATGGAGACTGGTGCGCTTCACGAACACACACCATCACCTGCTGTTTGAACATCTTTCACCCCATCGAGGGTTAAAATTAGGGCCGGGACTTTAACGTGTTAATTGGGATTTATTAATTACAGTATATTATAGTGTTAAAAAAACATTAACGCAGATTAACGCAAGTGAGGAAGACATGCTTTTTGACAGGCGTGTAGTGTTAAATCTGCAGAGGATCTCTCGTGACTCCCTGTCTATTAAATAAGTCAGGTCCACAAAGTGATGCAGGCGCCGGGAGTCACTCAGGAGAATCACACACACCTTGTGTTAGGCTGCACTCCCGGTTTCTTAATAAGCATTTCAAAATAAAAGCATACAAAGGAGTTAATACTACTTGAGGAGTTTAAGAACTCTCTACCCAAGCAAATTGTTGTTTAATTAAATGAACAAAAAGTTTCCTCACTCACAAGAGCTTCCATTCTGGCCCACGCTACCTGAATCTCTGAAATTGATTCTGTTTTGTTCATTCCTAAAACTGCTGCACATTATTGCATTAAAAAACGCACTGATGGGGCACAGATGGCCTAGCGGATATGGCCGCGCACTGAGGTTCGCCCTCGAGCGGGTGGCCCGGGTTCAATTCCCACCTGTGGCCTGTTTCCCTCATGTCATTCCCCACTCTCTACCCCCTTTCATACTCTATCCACTGTCCTCCACTATGCAATTAAAGGCAGAAAAGCCCAAAAAATATCTTAAAAAAAAACAAAAAAAGACGCACTGATCTGTTGGTCTCAGTTAAGTACCAACGAGAAAAAAAATAAACAAGGTTTTGTTTGCTTAAGCTTATGTATTCATTCAGTTAACTATCCATTGATTCGCACACCGTTTTAAAATAATGATTCTTACTGTTCTCGGGTCAAATATTGATATGCCATTTATCAAGATCAATTTATTACAAAGCATCTGATTAATTATTTTTTTTTAATCAAGTCCCAGCCTCGGTTAAAATGCTTCTTTGTTTCCTCCTAACAGCATAAAGATCACCACGTCCTGCTACCCCGTCCCCTCCATCTGCTGCCACGACCTGGTGTACGACTGGTTCGAGAGCCTGGCTCAGTGTCTGCACTGGAACGTACGGAAGAGGCAGGCGCGCCTGGCCGACGTCTCCGACTCATCGGACACAGAAAACTGAAACACGAACTCTGAGGTTCTCACATCAGCCAGGTCACGCTGAAAATCATCTCACAACACGAGAAACAGGCCGAGGGTTAGAGCAGGAGGCTGCGGCGCTTTAAGAGAGCATCTCGTTACATTCCTTTAACAGATTCATGTGTCGCTTACAGGAGGAGTGCATGTGCCTCACGTAGAAATAAGAAAAGGACCGCTACGAATTCAAATAAGTCAATTTGAAAATAATGTGAAAGTAAAACTAGTTTTTGACTGGAGCACTTTATCATCCCTGTGATGATCAGTGTGTACGCTTTAGGCTTTTCCAGCACACGCGCTTACAGTAGCTCAACTTGTACATACAGAATGCTTGATTTATGGATTTATTTAATGCCATATTTATGTGCTATTTATACTTTCTTTATGTCGGCTTTATAAAACTTTAACTATGTTTCTAAGTCAGCCAAAGACTTCTTTATGAGAGCAAACATATGGTGGCCAACTAGGGCCAAAATGCTTGAAATGACACATATTGATTAAAGTGCATCGACTGAAACGCTGCAAAAGGCAAAACAGCCGTATTAACACCAAACATGCAGCAAGTACTGAAACAAAACTGATGTAAAAAAACACACACAACCAGAAAAGAACCGTAAACACAGAAACGCTGCAAGTTCAGCCTTAAATGGAAGTGCTCCAGGCCTGTGGGGGGCGCTACAGGCAAACAGAGGTTACATGTGCAAATTTGTAGCATAGTATCATGACATTTTAATCGCTACAACCAAAGTAAAATAAAGTAAAAACATGTCTAAAGTGTAATCCTGCTCCCCAATCAGTTCAGACTGGACCAGATTGATTTACTGCAAGTGGGCGTCTCCATGACAACACTGCGCCCGCTGACAAAATTTAGTAGTAAGTAGCAGTTTCTCTGCTGTGATGTATTTAGTAATAATAGTGGAAACAGGAGCTGGGCTGTCTGACAGAAGCATAATAGAAGAGCAGAGAAAAGGTAAACGGGAGAGTGATAGAGCAGGGGCTCCAAACTAAAACACAAGCTGAAGGCTAAAATAGGGGCTAAGTTTTTTCTAATAATATTTATTTCAACCCACTTGCAGCAGTTATTCTGCAGTGATCTGTTCAAACCTGAGAGTCTGTCAATAAAGTGAAGAGCCAGGTTACGTTTGCTCTGTTTGGTAGATGAGCACTGGCAGGACAGAACCCGGATTTGCTAATGTTTCACGCTACTGATACATCTTAGGGCACTGGTGCTAAATTTAGCCAGCTACTGCGCTAGGGTACAAACTTACAAAGTTTGCTTATTGTCACTTTTCAAACAACGTAACTGCTGATAAATGCGTTAGCTTGTGGCCTTGTATCGAGTACAAACACATCTTGAAAAGAGGAAAGTATCGTTAAAAAGAAGATCAGATCAATAGAAGCTAAGTTAAAAAAAATAAAATGAAAACTTGGCCTCTTTTGTTTGTTTTAGCCTTATTACATCAAAATTATAAGATAATAAAGTCAAAATTTTGCAAGAAAAGATCAAATTTCTGACTTTTTATTTCAAAAATTCAACTTAATATCGGTTAAAAAAATTCAACAAATCCAGTTTTTCAATTTTATATTTTTACCTGGTGGGTATCTTTGCTTATCTTTACCAATCTTAATTTGTCTTTTAAAAAAAAATACATCATGACATTCTGCGCAAGTCCTCCAGCCAGAGGGGGCACTACAGTCCACTTCTCCTCCATCACTTCGAGGCAGAACTTCCAGTGTTTCTGTGGTTGTTTTCTGGTTTTGTGTGTCCTTAAATTAAGTTTCGTTTTGCTTCTTGCAGCCTGTTTGTTTCCTTTGCAGTGTGTCAGGTGTTGCAGTGTGTTTGGCCCTCGTTGGCCACCGTACAAACCTCATGTGACTCCATACAAAAGCTGTGAAGAATTTATTTATTTCTAAAGATGTGAAACAGAAACAGAAAGTGATGGAGAAAAGTTTCATGAGATGTTTTTTTTTCATTGTTATAACTAAACTACTGAATTATCCATTTAATTTATTCCTTATTTAAAAAACAAATATCTGCTGGAGTGCTTCACCAGGCTGATCTGTTTGCATTGCTCCAAAATAAATGTAAATAAAAAAACAAAAACTCAAGTGTGCTTTCTATATTTTTATTGCAATGATAAGATACAGACATCCAGTTTAATTAAATTATACTCCAATATTGCATGTGACAGTCTTCAGAATGACTTTGTTGCTCCTGATGTGGACGACTAGGCGATCAAAAGACACGCTTGTTTTACTTCTTTTTTTTTTTCTGACCAGAGATAAAACACAGATGTTTGAACAATTTCACTTTTAGTTCCCCCAGAAATGTGCGATGAGAAGCAGCAGCAGCGTAAAGAGTAAGAAGAATAATACTACAATATACAACAGACCGATACTGTGCAACAGTCGAGAACAACTGGGAGAAGTCTTTTCTATTCTTTTCCTCTTTTTTTTTTTTTTTTTTAGTGAAATGCAATCGATGACAGCGACTGGCAACTCAGGACACAGAGATGCACTTTGCCCGATGAGGGGAAGAAAACGAAACGGAGACGTTAGAGAGCGAAAGAGCTACAGGAGAAAAAGAGTTTAAGGTCTGTTGTGTAGATTAAAGTCAGATTTTAAAGCGGGGGCTTTAACAGAGACGAATGTGTTTTGTGAGAATTACAGACAAACCATCTACACACACATTCAACGCTATGTCGCAAATGGAAAAAAATAAAAAGAGACAGAAAAATGCAAAGTTTTCTTCCCCGCATGTTGAGTTTAAATAGTAAGTTACGCTTTTTAATGATAGTATAAAAAATGTATTACAAACACTCAAAGTCCTCCGTATACAAAAAGAAAAGAAGAGCGGGAAGAAGCTGGAAAAAAAGAGCTTTAATAGATTTTTAGACTAAGTATGCTATATATTTGATATATCCATAGAATTCATATATAAGTGATGCTTTTCTATTTAAATATAATCCTTGCTCTAACTAAAAAAGAATGTAAAACGCTCGTGGCTCCAGGTGGATGTGAAGGAACAGCTTGGACCGCAGACTTCCACTGGAAATGAAACTGGCCTGAGGCTGAGACTTCGAAAATATCTTAGAATTATTTGATGAAGAAAAGCAGCAAATCTGGTTTTTTTCTTTTTAAAGTCTGAGAAATCTCTGATTATCTTCTTAGCTGGGAGGAATAAACTGATTTAGTCTGGTCAGAGGAGCTGTTTTTCCTGATAATCGTAAACAACACGGAGCAGGTTTTCATGTGAGTCGAGAGCTTTAAATGGTTTCATTGAGACCAAAAATCTTCGTTTAGCTAAAACCTAACAACCTCTAGTTTTATCGTCTTTATTTTCTCCCACAGTCATGAAAGATTGGAGGAACTATGACACCGCGGTTATAAAATCAAACAGACGTTTACTCGTACGTGTTACTCTGCACTGTTTGAAATCAGCATGCATAACATCTGGTATTGTTTGGCACTAGAGTTAACGTTATATCTCGGTTCCTGTTTTTGCAAATAGACTTTACATCTTCTAGTTTTTAGTTGTACAACAAATGCTGAAATCTTTTTTTAAAAAAGAAAATTGAAGTACGCCAGCTGTGTCCCAGTTGCTCACATTGACTCGAAACAGATGAGTCCCACATTAAACATGGAGGAGACTGTGAGAGAGGATTGCACTACGAGCATCAGTCTCAACAAACACTTGTCGTTACAGAGAAAATGGCGAGTACCTCGAAGAGCCGAACAACAATCGGGTCGATTACTTGTTTCCTTTGAGTCGTTTCAGGATTTGGTCCGTCAGTTTGCCTGCCTGAGAAAGCCGTCAGACTCAAGTTTGGACCTGAAAAACCGNCCAAACCTTTTCTCCGTCGCCTGCGCCTTAGATTTGACCTCACAAACAAATGTAACCAAAGACGTGGAGGCAGAAATAAAAGATTTGTTAATGCTACATGAGAAACCAGATGAAGACAAAGATGTTTGATGGTTTTTCTCCTGAACAGCTTCCTCAGGCAGGTTTCTTTCACGCTGACATAAATCAAACATGGAGGACTCCGCTCCACTGTAAGGCTTCTTTATTATACAACATGTTTTCCTCATTGTTGCTGTTTGTTTCGCTCCGGTCCTGGTCTGTGGTACTGTGTCAGTGGAAGAGATGGAGCGTCTCCTCCAGACGAGGAGGAGGAGGAGGAGGAGGTGGGACAGGCGGGTCCTGGGATCACAGTAGAAGGGGAGGAGGGGCCAGAGAGAGGAAAGTAGAGAGTGAAGGGGTCGTAAGAAGTTTATGTTTGAGCAGTCTGGCCTTTAGTCTCACTCTCACCCTCTTCTTTCCTTTCTTGCGTCTCCTCTTCCTCTTCCTCCGCCTCTTCCTCTTCTTCTTCTTCTTCCGTGTGCTGCTCCAGCTCCTCCCTGGTGATCATCTCAAAGTCGTTTCCGTTGCTGTGCTGCGATCCTTCGTCCTCCCGTCGGTCGCTGTCTGTGTCCGAGTGTCGGTCCGTCCCCTCCCCCTCTGCTTCTTTACTCTCCTCCACCGCTGTCGCCTCTTTGCTCTCCTCCTCTTCCTCCTCCTCCTCGTCGTCCGCGTCCTTCTTCTCGCTGTCTGATTTCTCCTCGCTGTCGGATTTCTGAGCCTTGGTGGAGCCTCCGTTGTCCTTGTCGTCCGTCTTGTCCGAGCCCTTCTTGCTGCTGGCTCGCGGTCCTTTGTACTCGTGGGTGTAGAGCGGCCTGAACGAGTCGATGAAGCCCACGTCTGCCGTCAAGTTCGGGAGGAACCAGAAGTGATGACGTCCGCCCGTCACCACCCAGATGATGAGGAAGAGGATACACCGGGCTGTGGACAAACAAAGATTCACATCAGTTTTACTCAAGAGGAAGTTCATTAAAGAGCATTTTGCAAGTTATTTTTTTTATCCAAATAATAAAATAATCATTATTTTTATATGTCACATGACAAAAAAATTTAGAGGTGGAACTGTCTGTTTTCAGGATAGCTCAACACGGTCTTTTCTTTTTAACACCAGCATCATTTGACGAAACTTTAGGGACTTGAGTTCTCTGTCTCTGCACTGATACAATGTGTATCATGTAGCTGTAAGTCAATTTATTTCAAACCTGCACAATATATATCTCACGTAACAAATTGAGGACAATGTTTACAAATGCGTGGTTTGAAAAGGGGATGAAGCGAACACTTTCAATCCTCCCCACTCACCATCCCAAAACACAACAAAACACAAAATATGATAAACAAAACAACCTCACACTCAGGTCATCAGGCCCTCTTCTCCAAATATTTTCTCTGATTTTTTTCATATATATTTTTAAATTGGATGATAGAACGGCAAAGTTTTAGTTCCTCAGCCTGATCGTTCCACTCGGGAACTGCCCACACTGAGATGCACAGATTTTAGAGTGGTTTCAACTTTTCGTTAATATAATTTGTTACTCCCTTTGTTGCCCGTCTCTGTCATGAAATAAGTGCTGCATATTTGGGGGTGGAGATTTCTTTGATGCCTTGAACATCATTTGAGTAGTTTTGTTCTGTATCAAATCAATTAAATTAACAAAAAGTGGGCTGGTGTGATTAGAGGCAATCAATTGTATTATAAGAGGTGATAGTGAGTGAGAGCGGGTGTTTTGGGTCGTGTTTGTTGTGTTTCTGCAAGTGTGTTAGTTAATTTGACCGTTCATTAAGATGATTGTATATTCTGTTTGTGTTGGATGCAGGAATAGTACTTAAACTCAACATCAATTCTACTCTTTCCCCAATAGGCAGAAAAATGGAGTTAACTTTCATGCTCAGGTTTGTTTAGTGCAGGTGAAGACACAGGACTTTATTTCTGCAGGTGGCAGGAAGACTTCGTCCTGATGATTAGGGGCTGCTCAATTTATCGACAGTTTACCATCAGTGCGATATGGACGTGCTATAAATATCCCAATCAGGTGGAGCTTTTCCCTTCTTCCTGCACACTAACAGCTGAGATGGTAAAGCACATGGAGACGGGGCTAGTTGTCATCAAAATGGCAAAGTGGAGACAGACAAGAACGGGAAATGCGGGAGATGAAGAAGAGCTTGTGCCCTGTCAGTTCTCCCAAGTCTGGCGCTGATAGAGTGGGATCTACAACAGCTCTGTATAACTCACAGTGAGTTTTTACAAGGTTATGTGCAGCAAGATCACTCTTTCCTCACACTCTTTCCCCCTTCTGTGTGTGATCTGTTAGGGGACCATGGTTCATAAGTGTGTCTGACAAATATCTGAATGTTACAGTTGATCAAAACTACAGTGAATAAGTGAGTAAGCACCTGTTTCAGTGTGTTCACCCATGTTTTTTCACCTGCTTCAACATGATGTCATTGTATCAGAGTCTGAAAAAACACTGACTGTTAAATCTAAATGTTTCTGTGATGAACTCACCAACAGCCAGCAGCAGTATACTGGCCACGAAGCAGCCCGCTGCTACACTCAGGTAGTAAACTCCTACTCGCATCTCTGCCGGCCACAGAGGGAAGAGCGTGGCTGCGATCACTGCGATAACTGAAGGAGGGAAAACAGAACAGACACTTTGAGTTCAGATAATCCTTCACTCACTTTTTCTCCATAAAATCCTCCTGTTAAAATGTTTACTCACCGAGGATTAGCCCCATGGCAAAGGTCTTGAAATGAACTGGATCGTAAATCCACACGTACACCTGAAGAACAGACACAGGCTGAGTTTGATGTTTTTTTTCTGATGAGAGACACTTTTTAATGACACTTCCTTCCTCCACACACTCACCTCGTTTCCATCCAGGAACAGCTGATCCTCGTGAGGCTCCAGTTTGAACTTCTTCTTCACCTCTTTCTTCTTTTTAGGAGTTCCTGGGCTGTCATCCTAAAAAGAATAAAAAAATTAAACCTGATTTTAAGTGAACACGTGAATCTCTTTGATGGTAAACTGAGGCTAACAGCGACAGGTGACCTACGCTTTTCTCTTTCTTGGTTTCAGCGACCTCGGCCTCTTTCTTCTTCTCTTTCTCCTTCTTCCCTTTTTTCTCCTCCTCCTTGCTGCTGTCACCCTTGGCCTTCTCTTTCTCCTTCTCTTTTTCCTTCTCCTTCTCTTTCTCCTTCTTGGTTTCCTTCTCAGGTTTCTTCTTCATCACTTTGAGAGCCCGGTGGAAGAACTGCTTCTTCAGGAGTCTGCAGAGAGAGGAAGAGAAACATGACGACTGAAGATCTTCTGGTTTAAGTATCACATTTCTTCACTGGACTGTATGAAGCATTAAATCTAATGGGCACAACTGAAATCTTTTCCATTTAAACTTCAGATTTAGGCCTGTATGAACTGGTCGTCTCTGAAGTCTTAGTTTTGTCTCTAGGAAATGTTTATTGTTGTTTCCTTTGTTGGTTCTTTTCATCTTGCCCTTCACTTACATCCATGCAAACGTTAACCTATCGCTATAGGATGCTGTGTGAAACGTTAATAATAGAATCTGATCGTTTGCAATATTTTTAACCCTCAACAACAGTGAAAAGGTGACAAATGATGAAACTGAAGAGTTTTTGAAGTTTCCAAACAGTTGGGTCATAGATGTGTTAACCGTTGTCTTGCATCACCTCTTCTTTGAACATCATAGTTGCTAAACACCTGCTCATCCACTGATGCTGGTTCTTCTTTCATCATGTGACACATGTTTTCAGTGGGTGACCAGTCTGAACAACAGGTGGACCCACTTCAGCACCTGGACCCTTCTACTACAGAGTCATGCTGTTGTAATACGAGCAGAATGTGGTTTGTTATTGTCGCTCTGATATTTGTAAGATCTTCACTGAAAGAGTCAGTTTCTGGATGCAGCATATGTTGCTGTGGATGTTGTTCAGAAATAGTGAAGCCTTCACAGATAAGGAAGTTGCCCTTGTTATTGTCTCTTGAGCTCCTCTACCCCATCAGGAATACTGACTTAGAGCTATGAGCTGAACAAAAATAAGGCACCTCACTTCTCTAGAGCTAAGGAAACTGCCTCATTCACCATTAAATGTAGAAAAATGTGTGTAAACGAGTGTGTACGTAAAATCGCTGTTGGATTTTTGACCATTTTAAGAGTCTCTGAAGATGTGATCTCCTATTCAAGCAAGGTTAGAAATGCCATCGTTTACTTTCTTGGACACAAACTGTCATCACCTTTTGTTCACTGCCCACAAAAAGGCTCCAACTAATCAACTGGTTTTGGCAAAAGATGTGCTAATCTATGGTGCTGTTGGTAGCTACAGTGTTATATCCTCAATTTTTAACTCAGTATTTCATTTGGACTCAATATTTTAAGTATGATTAGGATGAAAATGCATAAATATCATGCTTATTCAATGTACAGCTTTTATTATTGACTTCTATTTAAAGCTTTTTTCTTCTATTCAAGGTAATTTTAATATGACATGCATTTAGTTGGAAGAGTAGGTGTACACATTCTTTTAGAAAGTTGGTCGTCATCATTTGTGCACACCCATGGTCTGAGGAAGTTGTATTTTTGTTTGCAGCCTAAGAATGACTTCAAGTAAGAATATATTATTGAATCATGAATTTGTGCTCCAAATGCTCACATTACTAACATAATTATGTGTATGCACTGATCGTAAATGAGACCCACTGTGCCTTTAGTTTATTAAGATAGTGCCAGATTTTGGTTCCCAGACCACAGGACAGTTTTCCACTTGGCCTCCTTCAATGATCTCAGGCTCAGAGGAGTCGAAGGCGTTTCTGAGTCATGTTTATATTTAGTTTCCTCTCTGGTGCAGTTTGAACCTGCAGTGATGAATTGTGCTCACAAACTTTGCTTTTGGGGAATTATTTCCCAGCTAATGCAGTGACTTCCACTACAGAGTCCTGTCATTTTTAACACGGTGCTGTTACTCAATGTTTATTTTCAGCTTTGTCCTTTATGAGGGGATATTTCTCTAGACTGAGACTATTAATGATATTTGACTATAGATGCAGTTTAGTTCTGATGAACATCTTTCTAACATTCTTGAATTATTTCCTCAGTCTTCTGCAGTGATGAATCTTTTTCCATCTTTTGATTCACTCAGCTTCTCTGGACCCTTTTACAAGGTTCCTGCACGTTTCAGGGAGTCAAATTTAAGACTTTTTAAGACCTTTTTAATGCCACTTTGAATTAAATTTAAGACCAAAAACACATAAATATGATGGTTTGGGGGATCCTGCTGCATTACAACCAAATCATGATATGTGTCACTTAATGGGATTCATCTGAGTTTACTTTTTGACTGTTTATTGAACATAAAGTTGCAAACACTGACCCATAGTCATAGACTGATAAGCTAGGATGCAGATAAATTATATCAGTAGCTTGTAAGACAGTTTTCGCTCTAATTCTCCTTCTTGAAAACTCCTGTGAAAAAAAAAATTCAATAAAACATTAACAAACCCTGCCCTGACAAATTTAAGACCTTTGAGTGATTTATTTAAGACAAGAATATAACATTTTAATGGATTTAAGACTTTTTAAGGATGTGTAGGAGTCCTGTTTTAATATCCGTTTATGTTCCTAATGTGCTGCAAATTCATCTCACTGTTTAGATATGTTCCTCTTTGTTTGTAAGAATTACACGTTTCTACGATGTTTTGTCCTTGTCTCAACTTTTTAAAATCATATTGCTGGAAATTGAGCACCCACTTTCCTCAAAGCTGTTGTTTCCGCTGCATTTTTAATTTGATTCGAGATCCGATTGATTTGAAAACCATCTGTTTTTCTCAATATTTGCACATCATGCCATCTTTAAGGAAATAAAAGTAAAGTGCAGTAAATGTCTCACCTGGTGCAGTAATCCACCACAGACTCCCTGGTGGTAAACACGGCCTCCTCTCCCTTCTTGGCCTTGGCCCACTTTGAGTCCAGCAGACAGTCCACTGCCTTGGAGGCTAAATATAGAGACACAAAGGTGGACGTTAAAGAACACTGGCTCTGAAAATGTCCTGCTGTGATTATGCTCAGTTATTACAGCTCTAATGGCAGGTTAAGAGCAGAAATGATCTCCTTGTTTTCACTCGAACCTCTAACATAAAACATGAAACCATTAACTGTCATGTTGGAGCTTTCAGGACACATTTGCCCATTTAAGAGATTTAAAGATCACACATTTGTGCTTAGTTTTTTTTCCTGAACGACTGATGGAAATATAGTTAATCCAAGAGTTCATTCCCACCTGGGGGTTTATTATCCCTCTGACGCATGAATCATGAAAGTCAGTGTCAGGATTTTTCCCTTGAGTGTTTTTGTTTGTATTAAGGCATGAAAAAAAGTTTTCCAATTTTTTTTTTTTTTTATATATTTGTAACTGAGCATTCAACATAAAACAGTGTGAACTTAATGTAAATATGACATTTTTTTCTTTGACTTCTTTTTTTTCCTTTGGTAATTTTATGAATAATCTTTTTTTTATGTTTGAAAAACTTTTTAACTCTCTTTCATCCATTTTAACACTGATTAATTTATAGTTTATAAGCTTTTTCCCCCTCAAATATATATGTTTGGAAAAAGAATTGAAAACATTTTTTCAGGCCCTAAGAAGAATGAAAGTATCCTGACACAGGCTAATATTAATTTCCACCACATGAACCATTGAATTTAGGAGTAAATAAGTTTTAAATAGGTGTCCACTGTAGTGACCACTAGGCACCACAGGGTTAAGCCTTTTTGGGGCTTTAAGAAAAACTATAAGTGTAGGAGGAGAGAGAATAATCACTTATTGACGGCAAAATGAACAAAGCTGTGAGAATGGAAATACAAGCGACTACAAGGTCACAAAATTGTGTCCACGACTCCTGAGTAAACGCGGAGTGGACCCACACAGGACACGACAGCACCAATATAAACACTAAGTGGGAGGATTGGGTTTGTGTGTGGGCGTGAAAACATTAAAGAATCAGACTCCTCTTTAGCCACAGCACAGACTTTCTCAGTTTACAGAGTGTGAAAACATCAAATGTAAATGTACAGCTAAAGCGACTGTTAGTGTCTGTGAGTGTGACAGAGAGGAGCTGATGGTGGAGCTACAAAGCGTCTCCTGGTCCGCAGTACGCCCACTGTCCACGTGTTCTTTCATCAGGCCGAGCGCTCACCGATGAAGTAGTCCACTCGGTGGCCCATCATGTTGGTGGACTTGGTCGGGCAGTTGAATCTGAGATATTTGGCCACCGCCTTCTCCTCCTTGGTGGGCTCACTCACCTCCTACAGGGACAGAAACACACAGACAAACAACTTTAAATCAAGTTTTTGGAGCTTCAAAAATGATGCTTTAGGAGATTTAACAACCAACACAGACTAAATTGACAGACTAACACAAAGTTTGATTACTTTTAGGGAAATTTCATGACCAAAGTCACGCAAATTTTACCTTTTAAGAAGACGAGAAAAAATGATATTGTGAATTTTTTTTAAGGCTTCCTGCTTTACTTCGTTCAGCTGAATGTTCCCTGACTCTCCCTGAAATGATAACAGACTCTACAACTATCACTGTGAAAACTATTTGTGTTTGCAAACAGTCTTAATCATCCTGATATAGATCTATCATATTTCCTGCAAGTGATTCTTCTCACATCAGATGAAACTTTTAATAACACGCACAGACACAGAGATCCCATCATTTAAGTTTCCCTCCAAAACTTCCACCAAATAATATTACAGAAATATTTATTAAATCTGTGAACATGCCGGGTTTGTCCTCCTCCAGAATTTTGCCTTTTTTGTCGGCTTAGAAAAATCATTTTCCAAAAATATGAATCAACTAAAAGTTATGTTAAGAGACATTTCTAGAATAAGCACAATGCATTTCGAGAAGATGGTCAACCTTGGAAAAGAAAAAAGGGCGATTTCTGTAGGAAGCAAAGCAACTTTGACATTAAACTACGACCGTTTCATGTTTTATTGCATCTTGTGAAATCATATGGTGTTCCACTGATTGAATTTTGCTTATCTGGAGGGTAAGCTGTGGAGAAAAAACTTGACGTGCTTGAAAAAAAACTAACTGCAGTTTTGGAATCAGCATGCTAAATTTAGTTTTCATCAGCATAAAGAAAAACCAAACTCAACAGAATTTTTTTCCAAATTTCTCCCCATTGTAATCTAAATGTTGCCTTTTTTCTCTTGACCCTTGTGTTGAGTTTTATAAAACACTTATTTTGTAATACGTTTTTCAGCCATATCCGATGCAAAATTGAATAAAACAATCTAAGAATGAATCAAGTTTGTTGAACGTTAACTGCAAGTTGCACGCAGCTTGTTTGTTGTGCATTTTTACATTTATGCTGGCTCATCTTTTTAGAGAAACATGAGGTAGAAAAAGATTGAATTCATGCAAATTAAAGCCTAACTGTCTGCTGTGTGTGGCGGATTACTGTCTGGCCTCATATCAGGTTTTTTTATTCGACAAACCAAACTTGCCTGATGTATCCAACTCTGTAGCAAAAATAAAAAGAACTGAAATTATGACGACTTAAACTCAGAGCCTGAAATCATGAGTCTCCTTCTATAGGGCTGAACGATTTATCATTTACTTATCGCAGTTTCAAACATGGTGATCATGTGATTCGCTAAAGCTGCGACTTTTTTGCTCCTGACTGACCCAGGATCTGTTATTTCAGCTGTTTCACACACACATGTCTTTGAGTGTGAGACTGTTGCGAAAAATCTTTTTTTCCTTGAGATTGTTGAATTTTGTTTTGAATTGTTTTGTATTTTATTTTATTTAACTTGACACAATTAAGAATATTTTGCACTACATCATTTTTAAAAGTCAAGAGTCAAAGATAGCTGTTTCTGTTCTTCAGTTTTTATAACTAAAAATACGATTTAGAAAGTCCGGTTTAGAAATAACAAGAATAGGTTTTAGGGATTTGAGAAAAGTCTAAATTTGACTGTTAATCTAAAATTCTCCTTAAATTTTTTTTTTCCTTTTATCCTTTAATTTTTTAATAATTTTGTAAAATTTTGACTTAAATCTTAGAGTTTTGACTTTTTTTTTGCAAAATTTCAACTTTTTATCTCAAACATTGCCTTTATTTCAAAACTTGGACGTTAGTCATCTTAAAATTTTGACCTTAAATGAGAAAGTTTGGACTTTTTTTTCACAAAATATTAAATTGATTTCTTAAACTCTGGAAGTTTATTGAGTTTTTGTCTTAGAATTTTGTCTTTACTTCTCTAAATTTCCACTTTTCATATTAAAATACTGACCTTTTATCTCAAAATCAGAAACAATTCTTAGCTTCAGTTGTATTTTCATCTTCGCATTGGAGTAAAAGCTTTTGATGTTTCAATGGTTTGATGTAATTTTCTGTCAGGTTTGTAAATTGACTTTAAATTGTGAAAATTTCACTAAAGTTTGATTTAAAGAAAATCGTGAATCGAATTGAAATCGCTGTATCTGCCAGAAAAATCGCACTTAGATCTTTTTCTGAAACCGTTTCCTTCTTTCTCTTCTGTCCTTACGGGTGCAGTGAGTGTGAGAAACAGCTGCACTCTATTTACCTTCAGTTTCATTGATTTCATTTCACTGTAGACGCTCTCCTGGAACAATAACACACAGAGACTCTATCTCCCTCTAACACTTCCTCTTTTCTCACCACATCTGCACTGTTTGCCATCCTGCCAGCAGCGCTGAACCGCACGCCAACACGCAGGGAATGAAAGCATCAGCACAATGAGATTCAGTGCTGCTTAAACCAGTCCAGCTGGCTCCGGCTGGCAACGTGAGGAAGAAGAGAGCATCAAACAGGCCTTTGTTTAAAGGAGCAGGTATCAGGCAGGAACGCAGCTCGGTTTCATGAGACCCCTCAGCCAAACAAGCCCCTTGTTACGGTCTATACGATCTACCTGGCTGCACCGCGGGAGGATTAGCTGCTCGCTGACACACGCCAGCATCCCTCAAGTCCTGGACAAACAGAGCACAGTTCTTAAAACTCATCAAGAGGAAACAAGTTTGCTCCTAAAAGTTTGAGACTCAGGCTCATCAGGGGAAAGAGACAAGAACAATGAGCAAAAACTCAGTCAACAAAGTGATACATGTTGTGAAATGCAAAGAGTTGATCTTGGGAGGGTTGTTTTGTTGAGGTTCACTCATAAAAGAGATAACAGTTTCTGATGTTATGCAACTGAACTGGAACATTCAGACAGGAAAACATTACGTGAGGTCGTTTACAGCCTGGATGCAAGAAAGGAATATAGAATAAAACTGTTTCAGAGAGGTTTTGACTCAGCTGTTTGTAGAGTTTTCAATTTGTTATAAACGCACCGTGAGGCGTTAGAAGTAAAAAGTGTCATCTATTAGTCCTGTGTATGGCTGGGCAATTAATTGAAAATAAGTTTAAATTGCAATGAAGCCTGAAGCAACATGTTTCTTTGACCTCAAATGTGTCAGAATACCAGGTACACTTTTTTTTGCCACAGATATTTTATTCTCTACACCAGTGTAACTCAACCCTGCTCAACCAAAGAGACAAATTGTTGAAAACTACTTTTGCAAGAGAAACAATTAAAGTGGTGAAAAGCGGCAAAAACAGCCAGAAGTAGCTATAAAAGTGAGCTTGAGGTGGCAAAAACCTGACATTTCTGTTTAAAATATCCTTTTTTAAATTAATCTTATGCCATATTCTAATTTTCTGTGACAATGAATTTGGGGTTTTTCATTATCTGTAAGCCATAATCATCAACATTCCTAGAAATAAAGGCTTGAAATAATTCACTCTATGTGTAATGAGTCTGTATAATATCTGAGTTTCATTTTCTGAAATGAGTGACCAAAGATATTTCACTTCTTCGTGATATTCTAAAAAGTTGTGGGTACTGAATTCTGTACTTTTACAGGTACCGACCAAATTCCGTAAGATTCCCGGAAACATAACGGTTTCATATTTCGATACCTATACTATAGTTGTTGTTAATTCATTAGGTTGCTACTTTTCTCTCTCATGTATTTATCTTTCTTTTTCAAAACAAGAATTATAATATGAAAAATAATCCCCTTCAATATAACAATATATCCAATATACAATATATCAACAACACATAAGATGGGAAACTAAAAATAATCCCAAATCGATCATTTCTGAAAATCTTTCAGCCCTGTGATTAAAAACAGTGTTAAAGGGTTTAAAAAGTAAAAAGGAACCATGTGTGAAGCAGACATGACTCTCTTGGTTGTGGTCCACTGATAACACCATGTGCCATTATGCAACTGAACGCAAACAAGCGAGAGAACTGACCACGGTTTGACAGCTTAGACTCACACAGTGTCTAACAAAATACATTATAAATCCTCACTTATGTTGATTTGGAATATTAATTTAATGAAGTACATATATTTGACCTTTAGAAATACAGGGATTTCATCAACAAAATTGCATTCCAGTCGCAAAAATAGACACATCAGTAGTCTCATGCAGACTGATGACATGATAGGACTTTGTGTTATGCAGCCAAACAGATGATTATGTCAGCCTAAGGCCCTGCAACAGGCGAATTCAAGACACTCACAGATCCACAACAACAAGAGCAACAACAACAGATGGAAAGAGAAAAGTTTGATCAGCTTTGCTTATTTCACTGCATCCAGAACCTGATTTAATGGACTTTCAAAGCAACAGTTAGAAATTCTGACTTGTCTTAAAGCATAATATTCTTACTCAGGAACTCTTTGAAAGAAGTGGATAACCAATATTCAGGGAGCGTCAACAAAGATAGCAACTTTTGTCAATCAAGTATCAAAAAGATCCCTGAAAAATAGTGTTTTTCTCATAGTCACATTTTTATATACTTACTGCACTTAAGAACAATTTTCACATAACTGTACTTTACTTCATTATTTATATTTCTGGCAACTTTTACTTTTACTCCACTACATTTCCCTAAGCCATTCTTGTTTCTTCAAAATTAAATCAGAAGAAATTTAAGTTGGTGACATTTCGCCTGTTTGTCATGTGAACCGCTCAGCACATCGTGGAAGCAGCTGCTGCAGGCTCTGCTGAAAACCAGTTTTGTATAAAGTACTCAAAAGTAATACGTGTCTTAGCAGAAATAGCTGTGGCAAAGATTAAGTCACTTTTTAGAGTATAACTGAATTCTCATAACTTTGAAAACCATCTTCTTCTGGAGATGACCATGTTTTCCATGTTGAAAAAGTTTAAATTTCTTTCCCCTGTACCAGGATATTGTGATTTTACTGCAAAGAAGCCAAAATAAAGTCCGTTATCAAAAAATCTAAGTGCTCAATTAAAAAAAGGAAGACTTTTACTTCTAATATTCAAGTACATTTTGTATCAGGAAATCACTTTTGATACTTCAGTACACTAAATATCAGGTACTATATGTCTTTTACTCAACTAAAATTTTGAAAGGCGACTTTAACTTCTTCTAGGGCTGAACGATATGGACAAAATTTCATATCTTGATATTGATGCCATATATCTAGGTATTGATATGATACAATATGACTCTGGGATTAGTGGAAACTGAGCATTCTTCAGAAAATTAAAAGCATCATAATATAACAGGATGTGGAAAGTGGGGTTAATTGATTAGAGCTCAACATTAACAGAAAGTCACCAATTATCATGTGACTTTCTGAGCTTTACATGCAGGGGGAGCTGGGAAAATCTACATTGAAATCTTTGATATTAGGTTATTAATATCTTGAATTTTCATACCACGATACGATAACGGTATATCTTTCAGTCCTAACTTCTTCTAAGGTAATTTTCTGGTAAGATACTTGTACTTTTACTCAATTATTGCTTTGGAGCACTTTATACAAGGTTGACTAATTAATGGAGAGTTTAATGCCTTTGCACCCAGGGAACTAAGAGCAATGTGTTCAGTGTCTGAATATGAAGCTGCTCACAGGCTGAAGAAGTGCACAGACATGATGATGTTAAGCTTTGTTACTTATATGTATGTCTGCTGTATTTACATTTTAAACACTTTGAACACATTTAACTTTGGTGTGTCAGTAACAGCTGTGCAGACTTGGGTTTGGTGCTTCTCAGTGAGCCACATAACCTACCTGTGACCAGCTCTGTTGGGTTTTAGAGTCATTATGATGCGCTGAGTTGACTCATTCATTTAAATTCGCTCTGATTGCTCCACGTTATGTAAACACGTCTGATTTGGGCTGACGCAGCTTCGCCACACAGACGTTTACAGACAGTTAAAAAAAATACAGATGCTTTAGTGTGGAGACAGCTGAGTTTCTGAGAAGTTAAAGATTGTTTATACGTGTAGTTGAGGGTGTGAGTGTTTCTTCATGAGGTGATAAGCAGCTCCAGAGATGTCGCCTCATTAAATAATTACTTATATTTGTTTTCGCTAGCGAAGCCACATCGAGCTAACCGTTAGCCTACAGTTGGTCTCATTAACCGCCTTTTAACGGCTCCTCACGAGGATGCTGCCGTTAACACACAACGCACAGCTCGTCGTTAAACAGCAGCTCGTTTCTCAGTTTTGTTCTTCGACGTGTTCGTGAAGTATTTTGACATGAATCAGAGGATGTTACCTGGATCCGTTTCTTGTGCCTCCTGCGCTCCGCCATGATCCTCCAACTCAGCTCCGCCAACGTGCGCGAGGCCGAGCACGCGCGTTGGGCATGAAGTATCGCGAGAAAAAAATGAGTAACGGATGATAGGATGTGGTTTCTCATCTTCATTCACAAGTTTGAGTCTTCGCCTCGAGGCTTATGGGTTTACAACCAAATTACCAACAGAAACTACTGGGTTAAAATTTAAAAAAGGTTCAAAATCTGATACATATTTAAAACTAAAATGGTCCCGTTGCTTTTTTTTCTTCTTTTTTTGTTCTTTCCTACATCTAATGAATATTTTATCACATTTCATATCCATATTTATTCATATCATCATTATTATTATCATATATACTTTATTTCATAGCACCACAGCAAATGTATACAAAATATAAAATGTTATTTTAATCATTGTTTGTAAATTCAAAGAAAACATGAGCAGTTTGGAAATGGTAACCAATAAACATACTCTTTGTTTGGGGAAAATTTACCTTGACTTTTTATTTTCAGCTTTCATATACTTCCAGGGAGCTAGCTCTACTCTCCTGCCATGTGCTCCTGTGACTGACTGTCACCATGGTTACGAGTGTACATACCATAAAAAAAACCTCCCTAAAGTTACATTTTGTGGTGTGTGTGATGGGAATGATAGTGACCCCCAAAGGACAGGTGTTCTTTTATATATATATATATATATATATATATATATATATATATATATATATATATATATATATATATATATATATATATATATAAAGAAATTTCATATTACTATATCATACAACACATGGTATGTATGTAATTCAATAGTAAGAGGGATTGAATGTCAAAAATCTGACTCAGGGACAAAGGAAGTATCACCCAATCCATAAATATAAAACCATGGTTTATGTAATAAAAAAAATCACTTCACCTCTTATTGTCAAGTAACTGTACCAAAAGTCAGCCCCAAAGCAAAAATCCTTCTTCAAAAATCATCCAGTAGATTTGATTATCTATGAAATGGAAGTTAGATAGAAATATTTTTTTTTTTTAGAAAACAAAGAATTTGCAAGTGATCCCTAACATTTGAGTGGTGGTGTACATGCATAATGAGCATTAACTCTAAGAAGATTGAATGCTCATACTTTTTTTTTTACTGTTCTTTTTGTTCCAAGATCTTTATTTGTGTTAGTTTTAGGGTCATAAATGTGGGTTTCTTCAAATATGTGATTAGTGACTGTCGAGCATTTGTCCAGGCTGGACTGCAAAGTAATACTGAAAGTCTATAAGTAGAAAAACACTTTATTTACATATCACAACCAAATAAAAAATTACTCATTTCTCAGTTACAAAACCATGACCATGTTATTTATATGGTCCCTGTGCAGGCCTACAGTAGAGATACACTCAGCAGCATGTACAGTTTTAATTTAAAGCTATAAAAGAACAGACAGATGCCTGTGCTGACGAAGAAAAACTATGTCGACCTTGGAGTTATGAAATCACATCATCATCATGTAAACAAATCCACCACTGCTGTAGTAGGACAAACTGTGCTGAGCTGTTCTCGCAGACTAGAAAGGACATGGTCTGCTGCATGTGTCCGCGTTATCAGAGCTGATTATGCCGTCTCGCTGCTGGCAGAAGGAGGCGAGTTATTGTTCTCTGTCTCTTGAAGATGCTCTGAGGACTTGAGGATATCAGGGTCCCCGGGACTCGCCAGCATCTCCTCGCTGTTACAGTTGACAGGTGAGCCGATTTCTGATGAGCGGTCTCCGGGTTTCTCTGGTGTGGCCTGCAGGGCGGCGGTGGAGAGCGGGAGGTTCATCATGTACAGCATGTTTCCCAGACGCCTGGACACCTGTGGGGCAAATGGAGACCTTAGAAAAATGGACGGAAACACCAGAGGCCACAGCTCACAACACTTTATAAAAAGAAATACTTAGTGAGTCAATTTGTTGATCATAAAAGAGACCCTTCATAAAGAAACCAGTGAGGTAAAAAGACTACAAATCTCTTTGTCATGTCATATATTTTTACCTCTATTTCCAAATATATTGTCAATGTCATTTTTCAGACTGTTGTAAATTTACTCTGAGCTCTGTTTTTCTCTTAATGAACATGCTCTTTTGCTTAGTGATACAGATTTAAGACCCTTATATCAGTGTTTTTCAACCTTAAGGTCACCTGAAATGTAAAATGAAAACACCACACACAATCTTAAAGTACTGTACTCTATACTTTCTTTTTCTCAAATATAAATCTAAGTCAAATAAAATGCAGCACATAAAACTATCTGAGTAGGTTCATTTTGGTTGATTGTATGATCATTTGACCACCTATGACCACATCTTAGGGCCACATTAAGAAATTAAAAAAAAACAAATTTTTAAGAAAGAAAATTCAAAATTTTCAACCTCAAAGAAAAATGATCTGTCCTTTTTCCCACTTATAAGATAAAAATAACCTTTGGAGACAAGGTGCATGCCAAACTGTCTTCTTGGGAGCCAAAACCAGTGCTGAAGTGCTTCCTGTTTGGCAAACCAGTGTATGGCCGGTTACTGATGATAAACTGACCACCTGGGAGCCAAAACAAACACTAAAGCGCCCTCTTGGGAGCAAAAACAAGCACTGCACTTGCCTTTTTTTTCTTTCGCCCCCACCCTTCAAAATGCTTGTGTACGCCACTGGTCATGACAGTAAGTGAGCAGGCACTGAAAGTGTCAATAAAGCTGCAAACCATTACTGAGATATTAATGCTGGAAAGAAAATGTCTTTGGGGTTGCCTGAAAATTGTGATGTAAAAATGGGATCACAGCCCAAATAAGGTTGAAAAACACTTTTGTTTCATCTGCAGGGTTTAAGGTCAAGACTTCTTTTAAAGCAGGAAACGTGCCTTCTTTTTCATAGTAATCAAATCTAGTATTTTCTGTTTTTATTTTAGAGCTTCACTGTTATTCCCTTTCAAATCTGTTCCCCACCTGCGAGCGGATCTTAAGTGCCGGTCCCAGTTTGAGCCCCAGTGTATCCAGCAGATGCTCCTCTGACAGAAGGGGCAGCGTCTCACCATCAATCATGTGATCCTTGAACGTCTGAGGAGTGAAATTATCTGTCGTTATACACAACAAAGACTCAACAGAAAGAAAACAGGAAGAGAAACTCATGAAGCAACCGACCTGAGCGTACTCTGAACAGGTGGGTATACTGTTGATGAAGTTGTAGACATCATTCACGCTCCACTTCCTTATGTCTTCAGGCACCTCATCACCGTTTAGAAAGAGATTGGCTGGACCTGGAGGAAAAAATGACAATGTTTGTTAGATCTTTATCATACAGGTGAAATATTCATGATCTCCGTTGAGGACCCACCTGGTGGAAGGAAACCATTCCCTGGGACTGGGAACATGTAAGGCATCCCAGTGAGCGCTCCACCAGCAGACGGGTACATGAACTTCTCCTGGAAAGCTGAACACTGGCTGGTTATGTCTTTGTCGTTGGTGCTGCTGTTGGGAACATCTGAGCAGCCATCTTGATTGTTCACACAGGATTTGCGCAGACTGGACTCCCCTTCTTTGTAGTTCTTCCTGCTTCCTGTGCTGAGCTCTGAGTCTATTTTGGCCTGATGGTGCGTCTTGCTGGTGGCACACTCCTCCCCCATATCCCCCTTCGCCTCCACCTCTTTCTCCTCCCCTGACGTGGCCCCCGGGCTCTGCTCCACACCTTTGTCTTCAGTTTGGCCCTTCAGGTTGGCGGCGTGGCTCTCTGAGGTCTTGTGGGCGGTCGGCCTTCTACCCGCCCTGCGTCCACGCTCTCTGTGCAGCGTGCTGATTGGCGGGTACGGGCTGGCTGACATGAGGAGGCTGTTGGAGTGAAGCTCATCCAGGGTGGGGCGGTGGACGAAGACATCGTGGCCGTCTGGGAGGCGCTGACGACTTCTGAACGCCATGGGGTTTGAAGGGTACGCCATGGGGTTATTGATTCCCATCAGCCCTTTCTGGTGGGCGTTCTCCAGCTCCTTCTGATGCAGTATGGCGTTCATTTCCATCCTAAACAGGAGCACGCACAAATACCTGACATGTTATTACCTGATTTTTTTAAAGGGATAGTTCAGAATTTTTTGTTTCAATGACTGTGCAGGGTATTAGACATGACTGCTGGTGGTCAGCACCAAGACGGTGTGTTTTGTTACTTAAATTTGGTGGGAAAAGATAACTTTTGGAAGATAAGGAGTTGCATTGCGTCAAAGCCATACATTATTGGAAGGAAAAAAAACTGGAAAGTTGGTGGGGACCATTGTCCTCCATGAGGAAATGTGGTTGGGAAAATTCTGAATGACCCTAATCAGCAATCACTTTAACATTTGAACAAATCAAATGGAAGAAAAACAACAGCAGAACTCAGATTTATGCACAAAATGAATTGAACTTAATGGATTAGGATTGAACGGATGTGTAGCTTTAAGAAAACCACAAGGCTAACTAGAAAAAAAGTTTTCAATTTGTTAGGAAGCATATAGATTGGACTCTGGAGGAGTTGAAGAAGGTCATGTGGTCTGATTAGTCCAGATTTCCCTTGTTTCAGAGTGATGGGTGCATCAGGGCAAGAAGAGAGGCAGATGAAGTGATGCACCCATTATGCCTCGTGCCTACTGTACGAGCCTGTGGTGGTTATGCTATGATCTGGGGTTGCTTATCTAAGTTTTTCCAAACAATGCCACTATGAATAAATGCTGCTATCAAAGCTAAATATATGTATTAAGTTAATACTCAGGTGTATTTGTAATGAACAGGAGGATGGCCTTGGCACTGCCATTTATAAACATACCTTGTCAAATGATACCAACACCAATATAAACGCTCTCTGTCAATTAATTGTATGATAATCAAGCATAGAAGCTATTTAGATTTGTATTTTTATTGAAATGTGGGAACAAAAAGGATGGATAATTAGAGCCACTGGCATGTGTACGAAACACTTATCAAAATATTCTAAAATATGAAAAAATTGCCTAATCAACCAAAAATGTCACGAACCCTCTGCAGTTCCTCCTTGGACCCTCTAGGGCTGCAAACCCTCTATTGAAGACCTCTGATGTAAACTAGGATTCTGATTTTCTTGTTTTGTTTTCCTTCATGAGATCTTGCATTAGTGTTTACCTTAACAACACGCCTATATAATGTTTACAGAAGCAGGTTCATGCATTCATGTATAAGTGAGTGTATATATAGATACTGTGCATATACACATCAATTGATTTTATACACCCACTTCTTTTCTCTTGTGCCTTTGTTGCCTAACTTTATGTTCTTCTTGAGACAAAAATGTGCCAAGTCTGTCACCACCAAGAGTTTGATTTTTAATTATGCACTATCTGCTCATGTGTGGAGAAACATATTGAGTTTGCCATGTATCAAGCCTTTGAAAAGTTCAACAAAAACTTAAATACCAAGTAGAATAAACAGAAAAGTAAATGCTTTGTTTTGCTCCACTGATCTATGATGGTACGTTGGCCAACTTCTCCAAACAATTTAGCTTCATGATGTTGTCTTTGTGAAACCTCTGCACCAACCTGGCTATGTTCTGCTTGTGAATGAGCTCCTGTCTGCGAGCCACCGTCTCCATGGGCTCAGAGGGCAAGAAGCCATAACCGGCTGAAGGAAAAGAAGGAAAGACAGAGAGAAAAAGAGAGGCAGGCAGGTTATTAGAGCTCGCTCACATTCCTGAACACAGGCTGGTA